>CM046448.1:62885490-63385315 GCA_025506515.1 Flaveria trinervia | reverse complement strand
GAAACACAAACTTGACCTTCCTAAGAAAAAACCAACTTTTGATAATGAAACTCGGGCTAAATTTTACAAAGAAATAGAGACCAATGATTTCATTATTCATCTGAATCCCCAGTAGATGTTGATGAGATGACTCGACCAATTCATTACCAAAAATCTCCCAAATCACTTCCATCTAAATCACCATTCAGAGGAAATACCAGGAGGTGACTATCATGAATAGGAACCAGAAACCCAAGACCATCATGGCTTGGTTCCTTATTCTAATTAGTTCTTTTTGTTTGTAGGTTCATCCACACAGGTCTAATAGCATATGCTATGTAGACAATGGATGCTGCCGACACATGACTGGAGATCGTTCCCTCCTTCATGATTTCAAGTACATACAAGGAACTACTGTGGCATTCGGTGGAGATTCAGAAGGTGGTAGGATTACATGAGAAGAATCTGTGACAAATGGGATATTGTGCTTTGACAGAGTGAATTACTGTGAACAACTAAATTTCAATTGCTAAGCGTGTCTCAGATCTACGACAAAAAATATTCCACTTACTTTACACACACTCACTACTACATTCTGAAACCTGGATTTTAGATTCCTAAAGAATGGGTTGTCTTAAAGACTCCGAGGAAGAATAATACATATGTCTTAAACAGTGTTCTGCATCACCTAAGGAAGAAACATGTCTTTTGTCTAAAGCATCATTTATGAGTCACAGCTTTGGCATAGACGTTTGGGGCACACTAACTTTAAAAATATGAACAAGTTATTCAAAGGAAACCATGTAATTGGTCTTCCTCAAAAAGAATTTAATTTTATTGATCAATGCTCAGCATGCCTCAAAGGACAACAACATAAATCGTCTCACAAAACCAAGCTGGTGAACACTAACAATACTCCATTGAAGTTACTTCACATGGATCTGTTTGGACCAATTCATGTAATGAGTATGGGAAATAAACAATATTGTTTAGTGATCATTGATGACTTTTCTCGATTCACATGGGTGTTCTTTCTACTTCATAAAAACGAAGCATCCCAAATCATTCAAGAATTTATCACTAAAATTGAAATCAACTTGATCTCAAAGTCAAAATAATAATAAGTGATAATGGTACAGAGTTCAAAAATGAAAATATGAGTTCCTTTTATGCAACCAAAGGCATTGCCCATCAATTCAGTGCAGCTAGAACTACTCAACAAAATGGGGTAGCTGAAAGGCGAAATAGAACACTGATTGAAGCAGCAAGAACATGCTAGCCGATGCTAAACTGCCAATCACCTTCTGGGCAAAAGTAGTTAACACATCGTGCTTTGTGCAAAATTGAACTCTGATTGTTAAAGAAAGTAACATGACACCTTATGAACTGATATTTCATAGGAAACCATTTATTGAATTCCTCAAATCTTTTGGTTGTCCAGTCTTAATATTAAACACCCGTGATCATTTGGGAAAATTTTCATCTAAGTCTGATGAAAGATTTTTTGTAGGTTATTCTTGTGTCTCAAAGGCTTATAGAGTGTTCAATCCTAGACTGAACATTATCGATGAATCCACAAATGTTCAATTCAAGGAACATTCGTTTCCTAAATCTACAAATGGTCCTGATTGGTTGTTTGATATTGACACTTTTACTAAATCATTTGACCAATTTCACATGTCTGATACAGGACATATACATTCAGGTGATACTTCATCAACTGTTGAAAGAAGAGAAAATTATCCATTGATTCCACCTCATCTGATGAACATATGAATGAAGATGTTCCTCTTCAAGCTGATCCCATCAGACACTTGTCACAAAACCGTAGTGTTTCTTCTGAAGAAGGTCCCAGCCTGGTACCATCTCACTCACATGACTTGTCACATGAGATCAGAAATCAAAAACAGGTTCTCATCCAGAAGAAACTAAGGTACTTCAAATGATGCAAGCAACCTCAGTGCTGCTGAAGATGTAGCAGTTACTGAAATAGAATTTGACAATCTTCATAATTCAACAACAATACAAGATGATTGTACCTCTGACCATAATGAACTGAATGTCTCCAGTCTTGATGTAACTATTGCTGGTGACACCATTCCAACAACAAGAATACACAATAAATCTAGTTGAAACCATTATTGGTGATCTTAATGAGAGGGTGACAAGAAGCAAGTCCAGTATTGCAAACATCTGTTTGTTCACTGCTTTCTATGTCAAACAGTACCCAAAAACATCAAAGAGGCGCTTCAAGACAATAGTTGGATTGAAGCAATGCAGAAAGAATTGCTCTAATTCAAGAAACAAGAAGTATGGCAGCCGGTAAATCTTCCTGAAGAACAATACCCTATCAGTACCAGATGGTTGTATAGGAACAAGACTGATGACAGAGGGATAGTTATTAGAAATAAAGCAAGACTAGTGGCACAGAGATACACTCAGGAAGAAGGAATTGACTACGACGAAGTGTTTGCTCCTATTGCCAGACTAGAAGCAATCCGAATCTTTCTTGCATATTTTGCGTCCATGAAATTTACTGTTTATCAAATGGATGTAAAGTGTGCCTTCTTGTATGGAAAGATTGTTGAAGAAGTCTATGTAAGTCAACTACCTAGATTTGAAGACCTAGATTTCCCACACAGAGTGTAGAAGCTTGACAAAGCTCTGTATGGTCTTCATCAAGCTCCAAGAAAGTGGTATGAGACTCTATCATCCTTTCTTCTTGAACATGGGTATGAAAGATGAAAGATTGATCAGACTCTCTTCAGAAGAATAAGAGGAAAAGACATGCTGTTAGTCCATATCTACGTGGATGACATTATATTTGGCTCGAAAAACAAACAACTCTGCAAAGAATTTGAAGATCTTATGCATTCAAAGTTTCAAATGAGTGCTATGGGGGAACTCACATTCTTTCTAGGGGTGCAAGTCTAGCAAACAGCAGATGGAATCTTCATCAATCAATCAAAATATGTAGAAACCATGCTGAAGAAGTTCCACTTTGCTGACTGTCAGTCTATGAGAACTCCTGTAGATACTAAAGAGAAGATTGGACCTGACCCTAAAGGCAAATCAGTGGATCAAACTCACTATCGATCAATGATAGGTTCACTTATGTATGTGATATCCAGTAGGCCTGACATTATGTTTGGTGTTTGTGTGTGTGCTTGATATCAAGCTGATCCAAAAGAATCACATATGAACATAGTTAAGAGGATATTCAGATATCTGAAGGGCAAACCAGCTCTCGGATTATGGTATCCAAAGGAAGGAGAATTTAATCTCTATGCCTACACAGACAGTGATTATGGAGGATGCAACATCAATAGAAAATCCACTTGTGGCGGTTGTCAATTTCTTTGTCCCAGACTAGTATCCTAGCAATGCAAGAAGTAGACAAATGTGTCTGTGTCCACAGCAGAAGCTGAGTATATTGCTGCTTCAGCATGTTGCTCTCAAGTTCTCTAGATTCAAAACTAGATGCTTGATTATGGTTTTAACTTTTTGCATACACCAATTTCTATTGACAACACATCTGTTGTATTTATAACTAATAATCCAGTTCAGCACTCAAAAATAAAACGTATTGAAATTAGATATCATTTTTTGAGAGACTATGCTGAAAAAGGTTTAATCAAATTGATTCAAGTACCAACACAAAATCAATTAGCTGATTTGTTCACCAATTATCAATACAATTGGCTGAATCCCGTGAAATCATTTCATAGAAGTTCATTGAGATCTTCTTTTTATAAAGGAAATCAACTTCGATTCTTGAATAATCCACATCACTTCTGCTTCTATTGTAACAAAAGATTCCCCTTTTATATGGAAAAGGCCCGTATCAATCATTATGATTTTACGTATGGACAATTCCTCAATATCTTGTTCATTCGCAACAAAATATTTTCTTTGTGCGTCGGTAAAAAAACATGCTTTTTGGAGGAGAGATACTATTTCAGCAATCGAGTCACAGGTATCTAACATATTCTTACCTAAGGCTTTTCCACCAAGTGGTGACGAAACGTATAGTAGGTTTGAATTTCTAGTTCAGTCAATTGGCATGATTAACCTTGTGTAAAAACTATGAAAAACATCAAAAATATTTTAAAACATCAGAAAAACCACAAAAAGAAATCAAGTCTTATGAAGAAAAGAATTTTGGCAAATGATATAATTATAGTCATTATATCATTCACTGTGCTTAATTTCAAAATGTAAAAGACTGAAATGAGTTACCAAGATATGTTGGTAGGCTCAACTTGGAAGAAAAGACACATGCAATGATGAATTAAAGACATATTCAATTGTGAAACACTCATCACAAAGTACAGGTATGTATTGGCTTATCTGAATGCATGTGTGTGTAGTAACCTAAACACACCAGGTAGTGATACTTTATGAATCTCTTTCACCACATCATGTTTCATCTTTGTTTTACTGAGCAAAGACCTGATGAAACTTGCACATAGTGCAGATGTCATGATCCAAAAGATTCCCAATGTGGAACACATCCAAAATTGCACGAATCAACAAAGTAATGCATTCCAAGTGAATGAACAGGATAAAAGTCATTTGCATCAAAATATCTAAGTAACCTATCAAGGATCACCTTCCAAAGTGAAGTGAAAAGAATCCCAATGTGGATCAACATGAAAAGGATCAAATTAAAAGAATCCCAATGAGGATCAGTGAAAATGAGATCTCATGACTTAAGTAACCTAGTAAGAAAAGTTGAAAAAAAGTTCTACCATGCATTACACAGGAGGGTTGATCATTTCATGCTTATGTGTGTGAGGTACACGTTGAATATTAAATCAACCAAAACATGATAAAAGTCATTTGCATCAAAATATCAACCAGGTATGGGTTTAAGAGGACAAACATACCTTCAATCTTCAAGTTCATAATCATGTCCATTTAATCATAAAGGATGCACTAGTGTAATGTAAGAATGATATGATCCCAACAAAGAGATTTTTCTCTTCATTATTAATATCAATCAAAATAATATTCAAAACTTTTAAGTCTTTAAAGTTTCTATCCAAGTACATAAACTTTAGGGGGAGTAATTTAAAAGGTTTAAGTAAGTCTAAATTTTTGTTTATTAGCTTTTGAGTATATTGAAAAACAAAACAAAAAGAGTTTTAGTTGGTGTTGTTGCAATAAGTTTACCATTATATCTCAGCTTATGTAGATTCTTAGAAGCATGATAAGCCCAAGATCTGTCAAAATTGGGAAACTTGTATTAGTTGTAACATACAAGTCAATCCAAGCAAAAATTGACAACTTCAACAGCCAACTTCATAAGAGAAATCAATCAAGGACACCTCTTCATAAGATGAATAATCAATTCAGTCACATTAACTTTTGATTAAGTTCAAAAGGTAATGCACGTAAGTGCATTAGTAAATGCGGGTGAAGGTAACCCATGCATATAACTAATGCAAGTAAGAAAAATTTTTGAAGTGCAACTAATGCGGATAATGATTTTACTTTACCACATTAGTGTGTGAAGTGAATGTGAAGTTTACTCTACCGCATTTGATATAGTTAACAAATACGTATGAATAGGTCTCTATCGCATTTGCTACAGTCCTGTGTTGACTTGTCACCGCATTTCTAGTCATACAAATGGAATTTGTTCTATTGCATTTGTTACTGTACATATTCGGATATAGTAAAACAAGCAATTTAGCCGCATTTGTTACAATGTTCTTCCGCATTTACTACAACTCAAATGCAAACAGCCAAAAATTCAAGTTTAACTTCTGTATTTGCAACAGTACACAAATGCGGATAGAAACAAAACTTTTGCATTTGTAACAGTAGAGTAATGCGGACAGTCAGTCCAAAATTAAACCTTCCGTATTAGCTACAGCCACAAATGCGGATGACCAAAAGTAGTCAAATGTGGACTGTCAATGCCAAAAGTTTGTCTTCCGCATTTGCTACAGCCAACAAATGCGGATGATCAAAATTAAACAAATTAACCTTCAGCATTTGCTACAATAGTGACTGTATTTGCTTGTAAACTTGTAAAATTTCTCAAATTTTATTATTTGACTATTTAAAGGAATTCTAACAGGTCATTTTATACTTTTCAAATTTGAGAGAACTTATAGTGAGACGAGTGCAAAACTACAGTACACCACCATCAATCATCATCATCATCACAAACATTCAAAGATTTTGTTGTGTTTCATCTCTAAACATTCTTATCATCGATTCAGAACCACAGTTGTTTCGAAGATAAGGTATAACTTCAACAGATTTTGAAACCAAAACCTAAGTCTCGGACTGTTACCCTAAATCGAACAATGAACCAGAAAATTATTGAAGAACACCAAAATCAAACTCATTAATGTGATGTATACACATTTTCGATCTCAATAAACATATAAATTGATAGGAATTCAACTGATATTGAAAACCATGATAATCATGTTTACTGAGAAAAACAGAGCAAAGTGAAAAAGAAAATTGTGAAACAAATCAAAGTCACATTAACAAATCAAAGCAAAGTTAAAGTCAAAATTGTTAACTAACACACATGCCTCTTGTGCAGATTACATGGCAAACCTTACATGGAGCAAGCTCCATAACATCAGCGGTTATCTGAACCCTGATGTGCCTGAAGCCAAGGTCTTAGAGATATGATAAGATTCTTATCTACCACAAGGGTAGAATATGCCATGACAGTAAGACCAACAATCTACGAGAATCCCATCAGGTCATTCTGGGAATCAGCTGAAGTGGTTGAGAGGATGGAGTGAAAACTCTAACTGGGAAGATCAACAATGAACTCACTCTGAGGATCACAGAAGAATCAGTTAGAAGATGTCTACAATTCAATGATAATGCAGATGATCCTCTTGAATTGGATGATGAGGAAATAACCACATTTTTCTCTGAAATTGGTTATGAAGGGAGTTATGAAGCAAAACAGATTGTCAAAGGATTAGTGGATCTACCTTGGAGATTCCTAATTCATATGTTCCAACATTGTCTGTCTAAAAGGAAAATAGGATGGAATGACATTCCAGTCCTCACATCTTCTGCAATATGTGCTCTCTGCACCAACAGACGGTTTAACATGTCTGCATATGTATTTAATGGCCTAATCTCCATCATTCAAGAAGGGCTGAGATACAAGTTTCTAATGTACCCCAGATTCATTCAATGTCTATTCAATGAATCATTTCATGACATTGTTAATGAAGGACCTGTGCTAAACAGTCGTCATTATGATGCAAGATCCTATAAGTACATGAAGAAGAAGGACCCAAAGAACTTCTACAGTGGTGCCCCTTCACCCCTTCTTCCTTGGATGCTTCAACAAATACATCAAGGAGGTCAAGCACAACCACCTCCACAACCAATAGCTCAACCAACTCCAATACCATGAGGAATACCATACCCAATACCATAAGCAGTACCATCACCATTACCATCACCAATACCATCCCCAATACCATCACCAATGCCATCACCACAACAAATAGCACAACCTTCTACACAACCATCTCATCAAACATTACCTCAACCATCATCACTTCCATCAGCACAACCAACACCACCAATGACCACTCAACCTACACCTATATCACCACATCATCAATCTTCAATATCACCCCACCAATCACCAATTTCTCCTTACCAACCTTTACCATCATCACTTGATCACCCTGCTCAACCAAAAGGATCAACAAGTGCATCCAAATCATATTCTGATGAGAAGGATCATCATGATCAAACCAAAGCTGTGAAAGAACCTTCTGAGGCTGCTCCTTCATAGAGCTATGCTGAATCCAACATCAACAGGCCTGATGAAAAAGATGAATTAATAACTGAGTTTTTACTCAAAGTAGAAAGGATGGAAAGAACTTTAAGCAGGAGAGCAGGAATCATAAATGATAGAATCTTGGAATTGGATGAGAAAGAATGTGAATTGAAAGATCATAAAGAGAAATGCAGTTGAAAGAAAAGAACAAGACAAAGAGATTGAAAATTTAAAAGCTGCACTGGAACACTCAAGAGAAGAAGTGAGTGGACATATAGATACTCTTGAATACAAACTATTGCAATGGAGCAAAAAGAAAACATCATAGAAGAACAAGCTGATATCATCTCAAAACTTGAAAAGGAAATTGAGAGCAAGAACAAAAGAATATCCGAGCTTGAAATGATGATCAAAAGAACTGAAGTGAAGGATGATGATGAGATAGAAAAACAAGAAAAGGTTGATGATGATGACAACCAAGTAATAGATCAGAATGAAGAACAAGTAGATAATGAAGGTCAAACTGAGATCAAAGACCAGAGCCTAGACATGGTAGTGTATTCTGGAAACACTGGTTATTCAGACATTGAAAAGGGTGAATTTGAAGACTCTTCAGTGCTTTGGATAGTTTTGCTTCTGAACAATTCAGCATTGATGATGATTTCTGGGAATTCATAAACAATCAAAGAACTGAGGCAGAGCCTATTGTCTTTATTCCGAAATCACGAGTGCCTTTGGAAAAAGAATTAACTCTGCAAATTGTCTCTGCCATATCATTAACTGAAGAACAAAAAGAAGAACTCAAAGAAAGTTATGAACAAGAAAGGAAAGAAGAAACTGTAACTGAGCGAAGTGAAATGAAGGATCAAGAGCCAAGTACACCTGAAAAGGTCCTTGAACCAGAAGATCAAACTGAAACCTCTAGCCCTCAACTTTAAACTTACTCACGAAAGAAGAAATATTTGGCTGAAAAAGCTAAAGGCAAGAGACCAATAACTGAAGAAGAACCATCAAAGAAACAAAAACATGACCCAAGAAGTTTAGCAGTAATTGCTGAATTTTTGGAAGAACATGAGCAGGCAGAAGCTCAGTTGAAAGAGTTGGCTAGAACAATTGATTTAGAAGAAGGAGAAATTGCTGATGAATATGAAGTTAAAAATGATGTTCTCATGGACAGTCCTATTAAAGAAGAACAATTAGTAGAATACATGGTAACCAAAGCTTAAACTAATGACTTGATGATTAAAGCCATGTTTTTGATCAATCAAGGCTATGATCCTGATGAAGTGTTTGCAATGAGTTATAAGAGAATGAAAGAGGAGGAAGAGAAAGTGAAATTGTTGCTTGATCCAACAATAGACAATGAATATGAGAAGACAATGACAAAGGACACTCCAAAACATAAAGACTCATCCTTGAAGAAATCCACAAGGTATGAAATTCTACTGCCAAGAAGGGGTCCCCTACAAAAGCTGTCTCAAATAAAGAAATCAACCTTATCCCATGAATCATTATTTCCTGATCCTTATAACATGTCTGATAAGGAAATGAAGGAATATCTCTCAAGTCAAGGATTCACAAAAAGAAAGATTGCCAACATGAAGACAAATTCTTTAAGGGTTGCAACACTTCAATTGATCAATGAAAAGAAAGATAAACTCAAGAAACTAGAAGAAGAATTGACAAGGACCAAACCCAGAAACAGAATGTCAGCTGAAGACATGTTGTTGAACAAAAAAGACCAAGAACTACTTGCCCCAGTGCTCCATAAATACCCTGAATGATTTGCAGAACCATCTCAGTTGAAGCTGCATGAAGGACTGACTACTGCTAAAATGATGAGAGGGGTGTCTACTCCGAAGGGGAAGATAGATCAGATGATAATAGCATGGAAGTATGATAGCACATGGAACATGTTGATGGTGAAGAGAATCTCAGTGCAAGTACATTCTTTAGAGAGTACTCAGCTCTAGTAAATGCCCTTGGGATTCATGATTTGAAGGAGGTAGCTCAACTTGAGCTAATCAATCATGCAGCTATGTTCAGGGGATATGAATTTGAGAACATACTTAAGATGTTTAGAAGGACAAACAACTTCAATTCATTAAAGAAAATTTGCTTTAGAAAAGATAAAACCTTTGTCAATCCCCTGGATAAGAAGAAAAACATAGAAGCAGAAGAAATTGTATTCCCTGAGTTGAAGGTAAAGCCAACTGAGTCATTGAAGAGGAAAGTAGCATCTGGTACTCATTCTTCCACTCCCATCTAAAATGTGTACTATGATAAGAAAACCTATGAGATGGTGATAGAAAGGAAGTGGGGAGGAAAAGAAGGAACAGACATCAAACTATTTAGTGGATATGAAGTAAGATTACTTGATGAATCATACATCCACTACATTAATACGAGGCACTTCAGGGAATTAAAGAACAAATTGGGTGAACAAGACATGGACTTCTTTCTGAAATGCATCAAGTTGTTAAAATTGGCCTATGATAGGATAAAGATTAAAAGAGACAAAAGAAAGAAGAAGAAAACACCACTGCAACTTGGAAACATTGTTAAGCTTGAAGTGGATGTGGGAGGGAGTTTATTGATTCGTGGAGATTCGTGGAGATTCGTGGAGTTTATTGAAGTGGATGTGGGAGGGAGTTTAATTTTAACCAATTTTAATGTGTTTTTATAATTGACATGACCCATACGTTTATGCCATAGTGTTGACTCATCACCATTTGTTTTGGAAAGAAAGCATGACACTTCACCTAGTGGGCAAGCATTGTTCGTATCCAGCTTGTACATATCCCCTTTCTTGGTAGATCTAAGAATCACCAATTCTGGAGGAATTGTCATTCCAGGATTGAGGATAATGCACTCATGTTATGTGAAAAGCATTTAGTGCTTTTGATCACAAAACTAAGAAACTCTTAGTAGATTGTGTTCAAGTTGTTTGACAAAGTTTACTTTGACAACTCTTAACTTGCTCTTCGTACACTTCCTTTTCCAAAAATGTATCCTCCAGCCTCACCTCGAATTTGAATAGGACCTCCATCAAAATGATAAAATTGTTGAAGAAGAGATCTATTCCCGATCATGTGCCTAGAACATCCACTATCTACCATCCACACATTCTTGTTCTTGTCATATAAATGTCTCTACACAACTAGGTGAGACACCTTTAGAGCAGCCTGATAACTTGCACATATACAGTTAAAAACCTGATATCAGGTCTACTTGCTATGAGATACATCAGAAAACCAATGATTGCCCTATACAGATGTTGATCACTATCCTCCCGTTAGAGTCAAGACAAAAATTGTGAATTTTGGGTATAGGTGTCTTGGCTGGCTTACAATCTTTCATATGAAATTTCTCTAGAATGTCAAACACATATTTAGATTGGCTAATAAAGAACCCGTCCTTTTTTTGCTTCACTTGAATTTCAAGGAACAAGTCCATTTTTCCCATGGAATTCATCTCAAATATCTTTTTCATCATTCTCTCAAAGTATTTGCACATTTGATCATTTGAGGAACAAAATATGATGTCATCAACATAGACTTATACCAGTGAAATGTCTTTCCTTAACATCCTTATGAATGAGGTCTTGTCAATGGGACCTCTTGTGTAACCATTCTTCAGGAGAAACTGAGATAATGTCTCATACCATAGCCTAGGTGCTTGGCGTAGCCCATAGAGAGCTTTATCGAATTTACACACATAGTTGGGTGCTGTGGGTCTTCAAATCCTAGAGGATGGCACACATTGACTTTGTTATCTATATTCCTATATAGAAAGGCACACTTTACATCAAGTTGGAAGACAGTAAAATTCTTAGATGCAATATAAGAAAGAAAGATCCTCACTACCTCAAATCTTACCACTTGTGCAAAGAAATCAGTATAATTAATTCCTTTATCTTGAGTGTATCCTTGAACTACCAGTCTTGCCTTGTTCTCGATGATCAAGCCTCTATCATGTATCTTCTTCCTGAAAACCCATTAGGTGCCTATTATTACTTGACCAGATGCTAGCTGTAAGGCCCCGTTCCCGGGATGCTTACAACTGGTTCGCACATAAAGCATATACTTTGCATTTAATCATCAAAACTTTGCAGGGGAAACATAAAACAAATGGCATTTCATTTCATCATAAAAGCGTTTGCAAAACAATGCAACGTTTTTCGGTTACAAAATTACGTTGTTGTATTACTTCACAAAAGATTTAAATAAATGGATGCCTTCCAAAAGAGCTGAGCAGCCGCCCCGTGCCATCCTCAGCAATGCTCACCTACCAACTGCAAAATGCATAAAAGTCAGCGTTGCTGAGTGAGTTCTAGTTTTATAGCAAAACATACTTTTCTTTCATAAAACCATCCTTTCTCTTAAAAATCATATTATACTTTACATTCATTCGTGATCATACATCGTACGTACATACAGATAATATCATTATTATCTTCGTCATTCTTTCGTTCATACTTTCATTCAATCATCATTACTACTAGTGACATGTAGATTACCCCGAACATTATGCACGAAGCGGGTAACTGGGCTTGAGGTCTCTCATAGACCTCGAACATTGTGCACGAAGCTGACTCCAGTACCTAGGGCAAGTACATTCACCATTTATCTTTTCTTTTTCATTCTGGATCAATGCCATATGCTATACCCTGAACATTATGCACGAAACAGGTAACTAGGCCTGAAGTCTCTCATAGACCTCGAACATTATGCACGAAGCTGATTGCAGTACCTAGGGCAAGCAACAAGGTTCCCATTCGTATGGTCAATCACAAAGATTAGACCTCAGTGTGCATCCTTTCAGGGTAGCTAACCCACACACAGTTGAGCTAACACCCTTCATTGGGTGTGAACCTCGATACATTTTCTTGCAAGCCTTTCTCACATTCATTCATTAATGCATGCATTCATTCATCATGTTCCTCTTTCATTATCTTTCACTTTACGTTATATAATACTTCGTTCATTCATTCATATCATAACACGTAAAGTCATAGGAAAGATAATCATACATCATCACAAGGAACATAAACACATCATTCATACATCATCATACAGGGCATCATACATACATAACATACATCATGCATAACCATGCAACATCATCATCATTGTCATGCATAAGTATCGATCACAATAAATACATGCCCAACATACCATCTATGACCTTGAAATTCAACTTTCATAACCCCCGGGAATCTCCTAGGTCCAAGCCTACATTACCTCTTTTTTTCCCAAAAAGTCAGAATTTTACTAAGTGTTCATCTGCATTTCCTACAGTTCATCCGCATTTGCTATAGTTCATCCGCATTTGTCATCCGCATTTTCCTAACTCATCCGCATTTATTATACTCAGTAAATGTTCATCCGCATTGACTCACTTCATCCGCATTTACTTACATTGCTCATGCGCATTTCTATACTTTGTCAATGCTCTTCCGCATTGACTCACATTGCTCATCCGCATTTCCATACTTAGTCAATGCTCATCCGCATTGACTCACATTGCTCATCCGTATTTCTATACTTAGTCAATGCTCATCCGCATTGACTCATATTGCTCATCCGCATTTCTATACTTAGTCAATGCTCATCCGCATTAACCCTTTTCATCCGCATTTACTTCCAAACACTTAGGCAGACTTCAAAACTTATCAAATGGGTCTAAAACATCAGATTCAATTTCCATGCTACATTCATCATGTTCTAAGCTTACTTCTTACGCTCTAAGCCTTAGAAACACAATCATACATCATCAAGCATGAACATAGTCACACATCACATCATAACATCATCATACACACATTCAAGCACACGGGTCCGAAACCCAGTTAAATAAAAACATACATTCATGCATTTCCAGCCCCAAAATCAATTAAAAACCAGTAAAAGAGGGGTCCTAGAACTCACCTTTGCAGCTTTTGAGTATGGCTTCCTCCAATCTCGTTTGCAAATTGAATTCTACCACTAGAAACCCACTAAAAGCATACCCCAAACATATACAAACACACATAAGCATAAACCCGAGGATAAGACCAGTCAAGAACGCCATAAAAGCATGAATTCTTACCAGTCAAGGTCCCATTCACCTTAAAAAGATGTTCCAATACCTTGGCTTCATCACGATCTGCCATTAGTGCTTGGTTTGGAAAAGCATCTTCCACCGGAAAGCTCTAGTTAAAGCCTCCTTCTTCAACAGCAACTGCAGCTTGCTGCTTTGGCTTCTCATTCTGGGCAACCTTATCAGTGTAGTTTTGTCTAGATTGTGCTTGGCCACCATTTTTTCTTGGTGCCTTACATTCCCTAGCAAAGTGACCCACCAAGTTACAGTTGTAACACTTGACTTTGCTAACTTTCCACTGGTTGCATTATGTAACGCCCGGTTATTTTTTATAGATAAATAAAGAAGGAATAAAGTGAAGTAAAAAGAAGGAAAAGAAATAAAACCCAAGTCTAGGGGTTAAAAGTAACAAAAAGGACCAAAAGTTTAAAAGTTGGTGATAAAGGTGGTATGGCTGCCCATATGTCACACACATCACCAATCTTTGGATTTTAGAGAGGGAAAGTAGCAAGTGCAGCAAAGAACTCTTGGTTTTTGAAAGAAGAACAAGAAGAATTGGAATTAAAGGTAAGAATTCACATGTTCATGATGATCTTGACCGGTTCTATCCTCGGGTTTATGCTTATGTGTGTTTGTATGTGTTCAGGTATGTTTTTAATGGGTTTCTAGGCAGTTGAACTGAACTGCAAACGAGTTTGGAAGAAGCCATACTCAAGAGCTACAAAGGTGAGTTCTAGAACCTCTCTTTTACTTGTTTTTAACTAATTTTGGGGCTGGAAATGCATGAATGTATGTTTTCATTTAACTGGGTTTCGAACCCATATGTTTGACTATGTGTATGTTGATGTTATGATGGAATGTTTGGCTTTGTTCATGCCTGATGATGTATGATGGTGTTTCTAAGGCTTAGATGGCAAGACTTAAGTTTAGCACATGATGGATGGTGATTGGGAATTGAAATCTGATGTTTAAGGCTCATAAGTTCAACTTTAGAATCTACCTAAGTATGCAGAAGAAATGTGGATGAGCATTTACTATTAGGTAAGTCAATGCGGATGAGTAATGGAAGTCCATGCGGATGAGCATTAACTATTAAGCAATTCCATGTGGATGAGTAATGGAAGTCAATATGGATGAGTAATGGAAGTCAATGCGGATGAGCGGTTAATGAGGATGAGCATTAACTATTAAGTAAGTCAACACGGATGAGTAATGGAAGTCATTACGGATGAGCAGTTAATGCGGATGAACATTAACCACTAAGTAAGTCAATGCAGATGAGTAAGGTCAATGCGGATGAACAGGAAAAAATGTGGATGAAGTAAAACAAATGCGGATGAACTATAACAAATGCGAATGAATGATAACAAATATGGATGAACAAAACACAAATGCGCATGAACACTTGGAATGTTTTCTAACTTTCTGGGGAAAAAGATGAATGTAGGCTTTTAGTTGGGATGTTCTCGGGGTTCTTGTAAGCTGAATTTTTAGGACATAGATGTTATGATAGGCATTTTATATGTGTATGTTTGATGCTTTGGCATGATATGTATGATGTTATGCATGAGGGTATGTATGATGTATGTTATGTATCTATGATGTTGTGTATGATGATTTGACTGTTGATGTTAATGTTCCTTATTATGTATGATTATTTTCCCTTGGCTTTACATCGAATGTTAATGAATGAAATGAAGGTATTACGTAACATAAAGTGGAAGATAATGAAAAGGGAACGAAATGATGAATGCATGCATTAATGAACGAGTGAAAGTATGAAAGGCTTGCAAGCAAATGTAACCTGGTTCACACCCAAAAGGATGTTAGCTCAACCATGTGCGGGTTAGCTACCCGATAAGGATGCACACTGGGGCTTGATCCGTGAGATTAAGCATATGTATGGAGGTTCACACCCAATGAAGGGTGTTAGCTCAACTGTGTGTGGGTTAATTACCCCAGATGCCTGCACACTAGGGGTCAATCCTTATGATTGACCATATGTATGGGACCCTTGCCGCTCACCCAAGGTAACTGGACTCAGCTTCGTGCACAATGTTCAGGGTCTATGAAAGACCTTGGGTCCAGTACCAGGTTTATGCATGACCGTGGGGTGAAGCACATGGCATTGGTCCAAATGAAAGTAAAGATGTGATGATGAATGTACAGAATGAACGCACGAATGATGAAGATGATAACGATATTATCTATGTGTACGTATGATGTGTGATCACATGAAAAAGTAATGAACGGTTTTATGAAAGTAAAAGTATGTTTTATTGTAAAACTAGAACTCAATTAGCAACGCTAACTTTTTATGCATTTTCTAGTTGGCAGGTGAGCATTGCTGAGGATGGCACGGGGTAGCTACTTGGCATTTTGGATGGCATTATGTTGTTTAATGTCTTTGCATTGTAATACAAACTAATGAAATTGTATAATGAATGTTGTATTATTTGCAAAAGCTTTATCATGAAATGAAATGTCAATTTTTGAATGTTTCCGCTAGAACATTTATTTCAAGTTAATGTAACTATATGTTTTCTGAGCAATGATTGGCCAGCTGTAAGAGTCCCGGGAACAGGGCCTTACAAGTTGGTATCATAGCCAAACTTTATGTGTAACGGGTAAATTTTCAAAATAAACCTAAACATAAACTGAAAATGGGACGGAAAGGGAAGGGATGCCAATCTGAGTAGCTGCGTGCCATCAAGTATTTTCTTAATGATTAACCGACATTATTTGCGCATGTTATGTGGTTATGTGATGCTTGGGGTATGAAGAGTAAAGTAAGTGGCTAATCACAACTGGCCACTGTAATTAGGGACTTACTATACTTGACATAACTTGAGCCGTACCCTTGAATGACCGTGTCGGTGTTTGAATCTTTTAGCGTGTGTGTGAGGATGGCCGGTGGTAGATCATCTAAAGTTTCACATGGTGGAGGTCGTGGTGCTAACCACGGGTTACGAGAGGAAGGCCTAGAGCCGAAAAGGTGGTTCATGAAGAACTAGTGACCCCTCATGTGGAGGGTGGTGATAAGAGTGCTAATTTGAGAGCCTCAGTGAAGGAGTCGGTTGTGGTGGAAGTACATCAAGTCATACAGACGATCCTACCCACTATGGTGACTGAAGTGATAAAGGCTATTAGAGATAGGAAATGTAAGGAATGGAGTGGACCTACGGGCGAAAGGAGACAGCCTGAGACTGAGATGGTTTTGGCAGATGACGAAGAAGAAGAGGAAGAAGAAGAGCCTATGCCGGAGGTGGCATGAGGCTGTAACTACAGGGCATTTCAAAGGTGCAAGCCCCTACTTTTGATGGTAACGGCACTTCTGTTGCTGCTCACGGGTGGGTGAGAGAAATAGAAGTTGTTCTAAATATCAGCGTGTGCCGGGAGGATCAGAAAGTAAAGTTTGTTGCCCACTTGTTTGTGGACTCGACTCTGTGCTGGTGGTATAATATAGTCCAGGCCGAGGGTAGTCGCACAATTGGGAGGATGAGATGGTCCGAACTAAAGAAGTTGGTGATTGAGGAGTTCTATCCTCGTAAAAAATGACAAAGTTGAGAGAGAGTTCCAGCAGTTGGAGGCAGGAACCATGACACATCACCAATACACCACCTAGTTCAACAAGATGGCACGTTTGGTGCTGGATGAGGTGACGCCTCTATCGCGGAAGATTAAGAGGTACATTCAGGGCTTGTCGGTGGATATTCGCAGGGACATGATCGCTGCCCGACCGAGCATGTTTAGGTCAGCAGTTGATTTGGCAGGAAGACTGTATGATGAGCGAGAGGTGGTGGTGGTGATCGGAATGGGAATGGGAAAAGGGTCGATCAGAGTGGTGCCTCAACAAGTAACAATAAGGCATGGGTGGATGACCGACGTATGGTCGCATCGGGTGCAGGGTCGAGGAGGTGTGGCAAGTATGGGAAGGAGCACATTAGTGAATGTAGACTGGAATTTAACGTGTGCTTCAAATATGTGAAACTTCACCACATGGCGAGGGAATGTAAGACTGTGAAGTGTTTTAATTGTGGTGGGGAGGGCCACATGTGTTGAGATGGAATGAAGCCGAGGGCTGAAAGTTCTGGTGTAGGGGAGAAGACGACTTGGGGAGAAGGACCAAGGGCGAGCGCCAAGGCATTCACAATGACACAGGAGGAGGCTAGGATGGACCCTGATGTCGTGTCAGGTACATTTCTAGTAAACAAACCTTTATCCTCTGTGTCATTCGATTCTGGTGCTAGTAAAAGTTTTATCTCTGCTACTTTCTGTGCTAAATTGCCTGTTAGTAGTAGGAGTGTTGATGCACCATTTGACTAGAAACTACCATGGGTAAGTTTACCAGAATTTCTGAGATAATAGAAGGATGTGATGTGGAATTAGAAGGTCATAAGTTTCCGGTTAGACCGTTCGTGATGACCTTAGATGGTTTTGATATGGTTCTTGGGATGGATTGGTTGGCTGACTACGAGGCAAATATTGTGTGTCGCAAGAAGATGATTCGTGGCAGCACCTAACGGGAGTTCGGTAACAGTTTATGGTGATCGGGTCACGACAATTCTGAAGGTAATCTCAATGGTGGTGGCGGGAAAGTTCATGAGGCATGGATTTACTTCCTACTTGGCCTATGTAATGGATGTGGATATGACAAAACCACAATTGTCTGATGTACCGGTTATGTGTGAATTTCCAGACGTGTTCCCAGAAGACTTACCAGGAGTGCCACCTGACCGAGAGATGGAGATTTAGATTGATCTTATACCGGCTGCCCAACCTGTTGCCAAGGCATCGTATCGTTTGGCTCCAACTGAGATGAAAGATTTGATGGAGCAGTTGCAAGAGCTTCTTGATAAGGGGTTTATTAGACCAAGTATCTCTCCTTGGGGTGCTCCAGTCTTATTCGTGAAAAAGAAAGATGGTTGTATGAGGATGTGTATTGACTACTCTGAGCTGAATAAGCTGACGATAAAGAACGGATACCCCTTACTGAGAATTGATGATTTGTTTCATCAACGTCATGGTGTCAGTTGGTTCTCAAAGATAGATCTTTGATTTAGCTACCATCATCTAAAGGTGAAGGAGCAGGATATTCCTAAAACAACTTTTCACACACGTTATGGTCATTACAAGTTTCTTGTCATGTCTTTAGGTTTGACCAACGCGCCAGCTGCTTTTAAGGATCAGATGAATTGAGTGTGTCAGCCGATTTTGGATAAATCAGTGATTATGTTTGTTGATGATATCTTGATTTATTCGAAGAGCGAGATAGAGCATGCCGGTCACATTCGGGAGGTTCTTGAGACGTTAAGAAATGAGAAATTGTATGCCAAGTTTTCCAAGTGCGTATTTTGGTTGCACGAGGTTCAGTTCTTGGGTCATGTGGTGAATCCCGAGGGGATTATGGTGGACCCGGCAAAGGTGGAGGCGGTGATGCAGTGGTAGTCTCCAAAGATGCCATCTGAAATTCTTAATTTCTTGGGTTTGGCGAGCTACTACAGAAGATTCATCCAATAATTTTCTAAGATCGCTTCTTCACTAAGTAAGTTGACCCGAAAGATGTGAAGTTTGTATGGGGTCATGGTCAAGAGAAGGCATTCGAAGAATTGAAGGTGAGATTGACTCAAGCTCCTATTCTGTCCTTACCCGATGGAATTGAAGATATGTTGGTTTATTCTAATGCTTTCTACTCGGGGTTGGGGTGTGTGTTAATGCAGAGAGGGAAGGTTATAACCTATGCATCCTGATAGTTGAAGGTTCATGCGGTCAATTATCCTACTCATGACTTGGAGCTAGTAGCCGTGGTCTTTGCGCTAAAGATTCAGAGGCACTATCTTTACAGGTCGAAGTCCACCATATTCACTGACCATGAGAGCTTGAAGTGCTTCTTTGAGCAGAAGGACCTGAACATGAGACAGAGACGATAGTTGGAGCTCATAAAAGACTATGATTGCAAGATCCATTACCATCTGGGCAAAGCCAACGTGGTGGCGGATGCCCTTAGTCGAAATGAGAGACCCCAACCGATTAGGGTGAAAGCTTATCAGTTGATCATGACCTCTGATGTGATGAAGCAAGACAAAGAGTTTCAAGATGAAGCATTGAAAGAACATCGTCTTAATGAATGAGAGGTCTGGTTGTGGAATTCGGTGAAAACACGCTTGGTTTTAGAACTCAATTTGGACGAATATGGATTCCTCGTTTCAGGGATCTAAATGGGAAGATTGTGGATGAAGTTCACAAGACTCGATACTCTATTCATCCCGGTGCTACAAAGATGTACCAAGACATAATGACAGACTATTGGTGGTCGGGTATGAAATGCGATGTGGTGGAGTATGTGAGTAAATGCCTTACTTGTCTACAGGTGAAGGCTGAACATCAGAAGCTGTATGGGAAGATCCAACCTTTGGATATACCGGAGTGGAAGTGGGAAGATATCACCATAATTCTTTAGCGCAAATAACTCCAACCTATATGCCACCTCTCCTACTCGAGCAACGATTCGGAAATGCCCTATATACCTTGGGCTCAACGTGCCCCGCTTTTTGAATCGGATAATACCATTTGAAGGTGAGACCTTAAACATAACCCAGTCACCCACCTTAAACTCAATTGGTCTGCGTCGTTTATCAGCATACGACTTCTGTCTACCTTTGGTTGCCTTCATGAAGACCTTGATCCTTTCAAGCTTCTCAATTGTAGCCTCGATCACCTCGACGCACCCTAGCTCTTTCTGACCAATATCACCCCAACACATGTGTGTTTAGCATCTCCTACCGTATAGTATCTCATAAGGGGGTATGCCAATATTGGCATGATAACTATTGTTATATGAGAACTCAGCTAACAGTAAGTGGTCATCCCAACTCCCTCCAAAATCAATGACACAAGCACGAAGCATATCCTCCAAGGTCTGAATGGTCCTTTCTGACTGACCATCTATTTGAGGATGGTAAGCCGTGCTAATATGTAACCTCGTCCCCATCGCATTGTGGAATTTCTTCCAAAATTTAGATTTGAACCGGGTGTCATGATCAGACACAATAAACGATGGCACTCCATGACGAGTTACTATCTCCTTGATGAACAGATCCGCCAACCTCTCGGATGAATACGTCTCGCAAATCTACAGGAAGTGAGCACTCTTCTCAAACGGTCCACTGTCACCCATAAGACATCATACCCTTGTGCGTGTACAGTGGAAGCATAGGATGGGAACCAAGTCTACGTAGGGGACGGATGAAGAGATGAGACAGCATTACCCATAATTCTTTGAGGAATAATAGGTTTCGGGGATGAAACCTATTTAAGGAGGGTGGACTTGTAACGCCCGGTTATTTTTTTATAGACAAAGAAAGAAAGAATAAAGTGAAGTAAAAAGAAGGAAAAGAAATAAAACCCAACTCTATGGGTTAAAAGTGACAAAAAGGATAAAAAGTGTAAAAGTTGGCGATAAAGGTGGCATGGCCGCCCATATGTCACACACATCACTAATCTTCGAGTTTAGAGAGAGAAATTAGCAAGTGCAGTGGAGAACTCTTGGTTTTTCAAGGAAGAACAAGAAGAATTCAAATTCAAGGTAAGAATTCACGTGTTCATGATGATCTTGACTGGTTCTATCCTCGGGTTTATGCTAATGTGTGTTTGTATGTGTTTGGGTATGCTTTTAGTGGGTTTCTAAGCGGTTCAACTCAATTCCAAACGACTTTGGAAGAAGCTATATTCAAGAGCTGTAAAGGTGAGTTCTAGAACCCCTCTTTTGCTGGTTTTTAACTAATTTTGGGGCTGGAAATGCATGAATGTATGTTTTCATTTAACTGGGTTTTGAACCCGTATGTTTGACTATGTGTATGTTGATGTTGTGATGGAATGTTTGGCTATGGTCATGCTTGATGATGTATGATGATGTTTCTAGGCTTAGATGGCAAGACTTAAGCTTAGAACATGATGGGTGGTGATTGGGAACTGAAATCTGATGTTTAAAGCTCATAAGTTCAGTTTTAAAATCTACCTACGTATGCAGAAGAAATGCGGATGAGCATTAACTATTAAGTAAGTCAATGCGGATGAGTAATGGAAGTCAATACGAATGAGCAATTAATGCGGATGAGCATTAGCTATTAAGTAAGTCAATGCGGATGAGTAATGGAAGCCAATGCGGATGTCCAGTTAATGCGGATGTCCAGTTAATGCGGATGAGCATTAACCACTAAGTAAGTCAATGCGGATGAGTATTAGACGAAATGTTGATGAACATTGACTAAGTATGGGAAATGCGGTTGAGTAAGGTCAATGCGGATAAACAAATGTGGATGAACAGGAACAAATGCAGATGAAGTAAAACAAATGCCTATGAACTATAACAATTGTTGGTGAACTATAGCAAATACAGATGAACTATAGCAAATGCGGATGAAGAAAAGACAAATGTGGTTGAACACTTAGAATGTGTTCTAACTTAACGGGAAAAAGATGAATGTAGGCTTTGACTTGGGATGTTCCCGGGGGTTCTTGTAAGCTGACTTTTGAGGTCATAGATGTTATGATAGGCATATTATGATGTATGTTTGATGCTTTGGCATGATGTGTATGATGTTATGCATGATGTTATGTATGATTTATGTTATGTATGTATGATGGTAGTATGATGATGTTGACTTATGATGTTGATGTTCCTTATTATGTATGATTATTTTCCCTTGGCTTTACGTTGAATGTTAATGAATGAAATGAAGGTATTACCTAACGTAAAGTGGAAGATAATGAAAAGAGGAACAAAATGATGAATGCATGCATTAATGAACGAGTGAAAGTATGAAAGGCTTGCAAGCAAATGTAAGGAGATTCACACCCAATGATGGGTGTTAGCTCAACCGTGTGCGGGTTAGCTACCCCAGAAGGATGCACACTGGGGCTTGATCCGTGAGATTAAGCATATGTATGGAGGTTCACACCCAATGAAGGGTGTTAGCTTCAGTGTGTGCGGGTTAATTACCCCAGATTTATGCACACTAGGGTCAAATCCTTGTGATTGACTATATGCATGCGACCCTTGCCACTCCCCATGGTAACTAGAGTCAGCTTCATGCATAATGTTTGGGGTCTATGAAGGTCTCAGGCCCATTACTGGCTTTATGCACGATGGTGGGGTGAAGCACATGACATTGGTTCGAATGAAAGTACAGATGTAATGTTGAATGTACGGAATGAACGAATGAATGATGAAGATGATAGATATTATCTATGTGTACGTATGATGTGTGATCAATGAACGGTTTAATGAAAATAAAAGTATGTTTTATTGTAAAACTAGAACTCACTTAGCAACGGTGAATTTTTATGTATTTTCTAGTTGGCAGGTGAGCATTGCTGAGGATGGCACGGGGCAGCTACTTGGCATTTTGGATGGCATTCTGTTGTTTAATGTTTTTTCATTGTAATGCGAACTAATGAAATTGTATAAAGAATGTTGTATTATTTTGCAAAAGCTTTTATCATGAAATGAAATGTCAATTTTTGAATGTTTCTGCTGCAATGTTTATTTCAAGTTAATGTAATTATATGTTTTATTAGCAATGATTGGCCAACTGTAAGAGTCCCGGGAATGTGGCTTTACACATTGTGGGGAACTTCCTTCCAGTCCGCTTGTAGATCTTCTTGGCGCTATGAGTGAGAAGAGCCATTTGCTGGACTATTTCCATATACTCCAGATCATCTGGATGGATACAGTCCACGTCTACAAGGGTGTAAAGAGAGCTGTCACAACTTTCATCGGAAGACAAAAAGGCTTGAGAAAAACTTGTCTCTTGAAATGGGCTTCCTTGAGTGTAGTTCTCCCTTGGTGTCTCAGGTAAGGTGATGAAAGGACCTTTTTGTGAGTTGTTAGGGTAGCATATGAGATAATGTTGGGGTTCTATGCTATCTCCTTCAACCACATGAAGGGCTGAACCCATTTGCTTGTTGGAGTTTCTAGATGAACCTTGCATGTTCATCTCCTTCTATTAGCCACTAAGAATCCCATATAAATCTAGTTTGCAGGTTCTCAGTTCTCTTCATAAACACACAGTAGTGTGTCCACTACCTAGGAAGTGAGGACATGAACTTCCTGACAATATCTCTATTTTCAAGAGCAAGTCCTCCATCCACAAGGGTATCCACAATCTCAAAATACCTGAAATATTGTTGAGTCATGTTCTCACCTGCTTTAAAGGTGAAAATTTCAAACTGCTGCTTTAGGAGTCTTTCTTGATCTCCTTTGCTTGAGCAGAACCCTCATACATTAGTTTCAATGCATCCCATAGCGGCTTAGCTGTTTTGCATTTCTTGAAACATTTGTACACAGAGTTTGGAAGAGGAGTCTGAAGGGCTATCATGGCTTTTTGATCAATCTCTACTCTCTTTCTATCTTCATCAAAGTAGTTAGCCACAACCTTAGTGATCATACCACCACCTATAGTAGAGTGGGTGCTTGGTATGTAAGGTCCATTCTCAACAGAATCTCATATTATTGAATCCAGAAACCTTCCATTCTTTGGCACCGGGTGTCAAAGTCATCAAGAGTGATCAGTGGAGACTTGTTCATGGTTCTAGTTTCCATATCAGTTTTGGAAATGGTTGCCATTTGAAAAGTTAAGTGTTTGTGTGTGTGAGGGATCTAAAGATTATGAGTTCTTATATCAATAGCCTAGAATGCTCTGATACGAAATGCAGGACCGGTGAAGGGTGGTCACTTACAACACAACAACACAAAGAGGAGATTAACTTCACTAATCAAACAGTGAAACTGGATAACCACAATGGATGATACTAAGAACATAAGTAAGTAAGAGACAGAACAAGATAGCAAAACACAAGGAAATGGATTTTAAGATTTTTGTATATTGCCTTCCCAAGTTCTATGACAAGTGTAACAAAGCACATAATAAAGTCACAAGTACTTGAGATGCATATACTACATCCTACAGCCAGCCATACTTTGAAGGCCAGCTGGATACAATTGACTAGACACAACAGAAAATCAATTGTAGAGTCAAAAGGTATATTCCATTTTGAATTTTGACTATGATATGTCATAGCCCACATCCTAATATATTACAAAAAGGACAAATTACATGAAGTAGAAAGTTATAGACTCAAGACCTCAATGTACAGTTACTTAAAGCATGGACCTTTTCACTAACTCATGCAAGTTGGTGACTCTACAGAGTTGCAACGGAAAAGGGTTCAACTTTATGTAAAGTACGTCAGATAAAGAATGTACACTAAAAGTCTTTGGAAGAAATTTGCCTTCAAGTGTTGGCTTCACAAGACTTTGTCTCTAACGCTTCGGGAAGACTTCATCTTTGGGCTCGGAAGATATTGGTCTTGGCTTTAGAAGATTTCACACTTAGAATATTTATGTTCCATGTGTGAAACTTCCAAAGCATTCTTCTTCAACGTACTCGTGAAACATGCAGAAGACTTGAAGTGTTTGAGTTGCATCATCCTTAACACGTATTCATCATAGGGCGCATAGGGTTTTGGGCGCATGGGCCACTATTAAGGTGCATGGGCTGTCTATATCACACTTAAACCACTAAATTCAGCAACAATAATCATTTAACGTGTTCTTGGCCTAAATCTAACATTCTAAGCCATACATACATCGCCCAAATCAAAACCCAACTGCAAACACATTCATAAACATACATACGGGTGAAAACCCATTTTTATAAACAGTTTCATACATGCATTCCCAGCCCCAAACCAGACTAAAACAGGTAAAAAGGGGGTCCTAGAACTCACCTTAGCAACTCTTTGGGTATGACTTCCTTCAAAACCCATTTGCTACAAGTTCAACACCTAGAAACCTACAAAATACACACAACCAAACACACAAATGCACATAAGCATACAACCGAGGCTAAGGCCAGTTAAGATCACAAAACCATGAATTCTTACCTCGAATTCTAATTCTTCTTCTTGTTCTTCAAAATTCAAAAGCTTTCTGCTCTTTCTCTCTCTCTCTCTAAAACTGCGAAAGTCGAGTGGTGTTTGTAGGCAACATGGGCGGTGATGTTGCTTTATTCACCAAATTTTTCAAACATTTTGTCCCTTTGACACTTTTAACCCTTAGCTTGGGATAAATTACATTTTTTCTGCATTAATTATTCTTTCTTTTATGTCTTTAAAAAATAACTAGGTGTTACAAGTCCACCCCGTTTATATAGGTTTCGTCCCTGAAACCTGTTATTCCTCAAACAGTTGTGGGTAATGCTGCCTCATCTCCTCTTCAGTCTCCCACGTAGACCCAGATTCCTTCCTGTGCTTCCACTGTACACACACAAGAGGAACTACTTTATTCCTTAATTGTTTCTCCTTATGATCATTTATCGGCACTAGTTGTTCCATATAATTGAGCCGTTCATCTACCTCGATATCCTCCAGTGGTACAACCATATCCTTATTTGCTAAACACTTTCTCAAATGAGATACATGGAATGTTAGGTGATTTCCACTGAACCCATCTCGTAGCTCCAATCTATAGGCTACCTCTCCTACTCGAGCAATGATTCAGAAAGGCCCTATGTGCCTTGGGCTCAACTTGCCTTGCTTTCTAAACCAAATGATACCCGTCCAAGGTGAGACCTTCAACATAACTCTATCACCCACCTGGAACTCAATCGGTCTTCACCTCTTATCGGCATACGACTTCTGCCTATGTTTGGCTGCTTTCAAGAAGGCTTTGATCTTTTCAAGCTTCTTAGTCGTAGCCTCAATCAATTCAATACTTCCCAACTCCTTCTGACCAATATCACCCTAACAAACAGGTGTTCTACATCTCCTACCATATAGCATCCCATAAGGGGCATACCAATACTAGCATGATAACTATTATTATATGATGACTCAGCTAACAGTAAGTGGTCATCCTAACTTCCTCCAAAATCAATAACGCATGACCGAAGCATATCTTCTAGCATCTGAATTGTCCTCTCCGACTGAACATCCGTCTGAGGATGATAAACCTTGCTAGTATGTAACCTTGTCCCCATCGCATCATGGAATCTCTTCTAAAACATAGATGTAAACCGGGTGTCACGATAGGACACGATAGACACCAGCACATCATGACGAGTTACAATCTCTTTAATGAATAGATCCACTAACCTCTCGGATGAATATGTCTTGTGGAACGGTAGGAAGTGAGCACTCTTCGTTAGATGATCAACTATCACCCATATAGCATCATACCCTCGCGCGGTACGCAGTAGCTTCGGAATAAAGTCCATGGTGATGTGCTCCCACTTCAACTCTGCTATATCCAAAGGTTGGATCTTCCCATATGGCTTCCGGTGCTCGTCTTTCTCTTGTAAACAAGTAAGGCACTTACTCACATACTCTACTACATCACGTTTCATACCCGACCACCGGTAATCCTTCTACATGTATGGTGCATCTTCGTAGCACTGGGATGAATAGAGTCTCAAATTTTATGAGCTTCATCCATAATCTTATCACGTAGATCCCTAAAACAAGGAATCCACATTCGTCCAAATCGGGTTCTAACACCGAGGGTGTTTTCACACAACTACGCGACTAGACCTCTCATTCTTTCAGAGTTAAGATGATCTTCTTTAAATGCCTTGTCTTGGAACTTCTTGACCTGCTCCATCACATTAGAGGTCATAACCAACTGATAAGCCTTTACCCGAATTGGTTCGGGTCTCTCCTTTTAGCTGAGGGCATCCGCCACCACGTTGGCTTTGCCCGGATGGTAATGGATCTCGAAATCATAATCTTTTCTGAGCTCCAACCATCGACTCTGCTCATGTTCAAATATTTATGCTTGAAGAAGTATTTCAATCTCTTGTGGTTAGTGAATATGGTGCACTTTGTTCTATACAGGTAGTGCCTCCAAATCATTAATGCAAATACCACAACACCTAGCTCCAAGTCATGATTAGGTAATTAAGCTCATGAACGTTCAACTGTCGGGATGCCTAGGCTATAACCTTTCCTTTCTGCATCAACACACATCCTAACCCCGAGTAGGAAGCGTCTGAATAAACCACCAATCCTTGCTTCCTTTAGGTAATGACAAGACACGAGCTTGAGTCAACCTTGCCTTAACTCCTCAAAAGCTTTCTCCTCATCCTGACCCCATACAAACTTCACATCTTTCCCGGTCAGCTTGGTTGATAGGGAGGCTACTTTAGAGAAGTCTTGGATGAATCTTCTATAATAGCCCACTAAACCCAAGAAACTACAAATGTGAGATGGCTTCTTTGGTGACTTCCATTGCAACACCGCCTCCACCTTTGTCGGGTCCACCATAATCCCCTCGGTATTCACTACATGTCCCAAAAACTAAACTTCGCGCAACCAGAATGCGCACTTGGAGAATTTAGCATACAACTTATCTTTTCTCAAAGTCTTCAATACTTCCTGAATGTTTCCAATATGATCCTCCTCGCTCTTCGATAAATTAGGATTTCATCAATAAACACAATCACTAAGTTATCTAACATTGGCCGGCACACTCGATTCGTCAAGTCCGTAAAAGCAGCTAGCGTGTTTGTTAACCAAAAGATATAACAATAAACTCATAATGTCCATAGCACGTGCGAAAAGCTGTTTTAGGGATATCTTGCTCCTTCACCTTCAACTGATGGGACCCATATCGACTGTCTATCCTTGAGAACCAACTGGCACCTTGGAGCTGATCAAATAGATCGTCAATTCTCGGTAAGGGTACTGATTCTTCATTATTAGCTTATTCAGCTCACGATAGTTATAAACATCCTCATACTACTGTCTTTCTTCTTCACAAACAGGACCGGAGCACCCTAAGGAGAGATACTCGGTCTAATGACGACCCTTATCAAGCAACTATTGTAGTTTCCCCATCAACTCCTTCTGCTCAGTCGGAGCCAACCGATATGGCGCTTTAGCAACAGCTTGGGCACCCGGTATCAACTCAATCTGGAACTAGATCTTGCGGTCCAATGTCACTCCTCGTAAGTCTTCAGGAAATATGTCTGAAAAGTCACACACAACTAGTACATCGGACAGTTGCGGTGTTCACCTATCCACATCTTTCACTTAGGCCAAGTAAGCACTACATCCACGCCTCATGCCTTTTCCTGCCACCGCCAGTGAAATCACTTTCGGGATCATGGTGACTCGATCACCATAAACTGTCACCGAACTCCTATCAGGCGCTATCAACTGAATCATCTTCTTGTGACATACAATGTTCACCTCATAGTCCACCAACCAATCCATTCCTAGGACAACATCAAACCCGCCTATGGTCATCATGAATGGTCTAACAGGAAACTTGCGACCATCTAATTCTACGCCACAACCATTTATCATCCCAGAAATCCTGATAGACTTACCTATGGTAGTTTCTACATCAAAAGGTTTATCTATACTCCTACTACTAACAGGTAGTTTAGCACAGAAAGCAGCAAAAATAAAACTTTTACTAGCACAAGAATCAAATAACACGGAATCTAGAGTTTCATTTTCTAGAAACATACCTCCACAACATCAGGGTCCGTCCTAGCCTCCTCCTGCATCATAATGAACACTTCGCCACTCGCCCTCTGTCCTTTAGTGTCGACCGCCTTCTTCCCTGCACCGGAACATTCAGCCCTTGGCTTCTTGCAGTCCCCGCTCATGTAGCCCTCCTTGCAACAAGTATAGCACCTCGTTACCCCATAGTTCTTTGCCACACGTCTCGTCCTCCCATATTAGAAATAGACATTAGATCCACTCTACATTCCCAGGTGTGCTCCCTTCCACACTTGCCATACCTCCCCGGCCTCGCACCGATGTGAGCACACATTGGTCATCTGCCCACGCACCTTTGTTGTTGGAGTGGCCAGGCCATATCCTACCAGTTTCCCATTCCATCTCCAGTCAGCACACTCTTTTTGCTGACTTCAACCACCACCGCAGTCTGTTCATCATACAACCATCTTGCCAAGTAAACTACTGACCTAAACGTACTTCAGCGATCATGTGCCTATGGTTATCAGCCGCAGCCCTTGGATGTGTCTCTTGATCTTTCGTGATCGAGATGTCACTTGATCCGGCACCAGCCGTGCCATCTTGTTGAATTTCGTGGTGTATTGCTGATGTGTCATGGTTCCCACCTCCCACTATAGGAACTCCCTCTCCATTTTATCTATCTCCTTACGAGGACAGAACTCCTCAATCACCAATTTCTTGAGTTCGCCCACTTCATCCTTCCAATTTCCCAACTACCCTCGGCTTGGATGATATTGTCCCACCAACACAAAACCGAGTCCACAACGAGTGGGCAGCAAACTTCACCTTCTGGTCTTCTCGGCACTCGCTGATATCAAGAACAACTTCCATTTCTCTTACCCATCGGTGAGCAGCAACAGTAGTGCCGTTACCATCAAAGGTAGATGGTTTGTATCTTTGAAATGCCCCATAGTTATAGCCTCGTTCCACCTCCTATGTAGGCTCTTCTTCTTCCTCTTCATCATCAGAGAAAACTATTTCAGTCTCCGGTCGCTCTCGTCCTCCCGAGGACCTATTCCTCTCTCTATTTGTTGGACCAAAAGAACCAATGAGCCAAGATCAGAAAACCTCTAAGTCCCACATGGTATCACAACACTGCTGAAAGCTTAATCAGCAGTTTGACAAGTGCTGAAGACTTCAACAGCTCAAGATCAAGTGCTGAAGACTTCAACAGCTGAAGAACTAAGTGCTGAAGTACAACAACTGAAGAACACAAGTACTAAGCTGAACAGCTGAAGAACACAAGTACTGAAGCTGAACAGCTGAAGAACACAAGTGCTGAAGCTGAAAGACCAAAGTACTAAAGTACAACAGCTCAAGAGTTTACAAGCGCTGAAGATCACAACTGATGTACAAAGTCTGAAGACAAAGACTGAAGACAACAGCTGACGATATCTACTGAAGTCATCAGCTGATGAAACATCTGAAGTTCAAGTCTGAAGACCAACTACTGAAGTTTGAGTAGTTTGTCACAACAGCTGAAGAGTACTTCTTCAGTAGTTGTGATATCAGTAGTTTTATATTTTTACTTTCAGTAGTTTGTAAAATGACTGAAGAGCTTGTTCTTCAGTCGTTGTAGTTTCAGTAGTTTTATGTTTTTCAGTAGTTATAACAACTGATAACACTTAGCATTTTCGTAAGGAGATGTCAGCTGTTTTGACATCTTCAGTAGTTGTGTTTCAGTTGTAATAAATCTGTTAGTTGTCACTATCAAGTGACATCAGCAGACGTCACATCTCTTATATAAGAGGTGTCGACCTAATTGTAAGTGTGACATTCTGTTACCACGAAAGCGAATATTGAATGAAATATATTTGCAGAATTCTCTCTCTATAACCGTCTTTGTTCTTCATGAATATCGTTTCGTTCTTGTGAATCGACTAATTCTTGTTTGAATTCCGCTGCTATACTCTCAAATCAATCAAATATGGATCACTGATCCTAACACTATTCTTCTTCCTGTATAGCCTTTATCACCTCGGTCACCACAGACGGTAAGATCGTCTGCATGATCTCATGCACCTCTTCAATAACAACCTCCTTCACTGAGGCTCTTGATTTAGCACTTTCATACCCAGCCTCCGGACGAGGGGTCTTTGGCTCTTCATGAACCACTTCTTCAGCTCTAGGTCTTCCTCTCGTGACCCGTGGTTTAGCACCACATCAACCACAACCTCCACCACGTGAAGCCTTTGACAACCTACCACCGGCCATCCTCTAAACATGTTATAAGATTCAAACACTAACACGGTCATTCAAGAGAATAGCTCAGTTTATGTCAAGTATAGTAAGTCCCTAATTATAATGTCCAGTTTTGATTAGCAACTTACTTTACTCTTCATACCTAACCCTTTCCTATCCTGACTAAATCAGTATCTAAATCTACTAAAAGCACATAGATCAAATAACATGCGCACATAATGTCAGTTAACATTAAGAAAAATACCTAATGACACGTAGCTAATCGAACCGGCATCCGTTCCCTTCTGTCCCATTTTCAGTTTAAGTTTAGGTTTCTATTAAAAATTTACCCATTTCACTTAAACTTAGCTCTAATACCAACTTGTAAGGCCTCGTTCACGAGACCCTCATAGCTGGTCAATCATCACATATAAAACATATATTTACATTAACTATGATAACATATTGCAGTAGAAACATTTAAACAACTTTTTCATTTCATATAATTGCTTTTGCAAAATAATATATTGTTAGCTGATTGCAAAATAATTCATGCATTACATCACAAAATAATTATACAAAATGGATGCCATCCAAAATGAGCCAAGTAGCTGCCCCTTGCCATCCTCAGCAACCATTACTTGCTAACTGGAAACACGTACAAGTCAGTGTTGCTAAGTGAGTTCTAGTTTTAAAATAAAATATACTTTACTTCCTTTCAAAACCATTCTATACTTTCGTACATGATCACACATCGTAGGTACACATAGATAATATCATTATTATCTTGGTTTAATGTTCATCACTTTCTTTCTTTACTTCTTTCCGGATCAGTGTCTTCAGCTATACCCCAAACATATGCACAAAGCGAGTACTAGGCTAAAGATCATAAATGACTTCCATAACACACATAGCCTGCACGAGTACCGGGGCAAGCAACAAATATACAATCTGTATACTACACCCCAAACATATGCACAAAGCGGGTACGAGGCCAAATATCATAAATTACTTCGAGAATGCATATAGCCTGGCACCAGCAGCAGGGTGAGTAACCACTATCCTCCATGTACTATACAACTGGCCAGTCACAAAGACTAGACCCTTGTGCGTATCCTTATGGGTTAGCTAAACCACACACAATTAAGATAACGACATTTTAGAGTCGTGCACCTCCGTACATTTGCTTGCAAGACTTTCATTATATTCACTTTCGTTAGTGCATGCATTCTATCAATATGTTCCTCTTTTCATTATCTTCCACTTTACTTTATATAATGCTTTTCACTTTTTTCATAACATTCAACGTAAAGCAATGGAAAATAAATATACACAACAAGGAACAACATAAACATAATCATACAAAACATCACTATAAAAGGCACTATCATACATGACATTACAATCATCACACATGCCATATCATACCCCATACATCAACAAAAGTCAACTTACTTCACCCCCGAAAACATCCCAAGTCAAAGCCTACATTTCACTATTTCCCCAAAAATTCAGAAAATAATCTGTCTTAGGCACCTGCGCACTATGAAGGCGTATGGCCTTTTAGGCGCATGGGGAACACTTAGACGCATGGGAAACATCTGGGCACATGGGTACTATTGGGCGCATGAGCAATACTTAGCCAATTCCGGGCAATTCTAGGCGCATGGGCACTATTCAGGCGCATGAATGCCAAGGCGCATGAATGCCTAGGCGCATGGGAATCTTGGGCGCAAGGAGACTTAGGCAATTTGGCCTATTTCTAGGCGCATGGAAACTATTTGGACACATGGGGTTTTGGGCGCATGGGGACACTTAGGTAGTTATGCCGTTGGGTGTATGGACCACTATTTAGGTGCATGGCAGTCTATATCACACTTAAACCACAACACATAGTACCCAATCATCATTTAATATGTTCTAGGCCTAAATCTTACATTTTAAGCCATAGAAAAACAATAATAACATCATCACAACACATACATCACCCAAATCAAAACCCACCCGCAAACACATTCATACATATACATACGGGTGAAAACCCATTTCAATAAAAAAGTTTCATACATGCATTTCCAACCCTAAACTAGTTTAAAACAAGTAAAAAGGAGGTTCAAGAACTCACCTTAGCAGCTCTTTGGGTATGACTTCCTTCAAAACCCGTTTGCTACAAGTTCAACACCTAGAAACCCACCAAACATATACGACCGAACACACAAACACATTTAAGCATACAACCAAGGCTAAGGATAGTTAAAAAATCACAAAACAATGAATTCTTAATTTGAATTCAAATTATTCTTCTTGTTCTTCAAAACCTGAAAGCATTCTGCTCTTTCTTTCTCTCTCTCTAAAATCCCAAAAGTCAAGTCATAGTGTGTAGGCAACATGGGTGGCCATGTTGCTTTATTCACCAACTATTTCAAAATTTTGTCCTTTTGACACTTTTAACTCCATGGATTGGGTTTAATTACATTTCTTTCTTTTTTGTACTAATTATGTTTTCTTTTTATGTCTTTAAAATAATAACCGGGTGTTATAGTACCCTTGAACAACTAGTCTAGCTTTATTCTTGATGACAATTCCTCTATAATTTTTCTTATTCCTAAACACCTATTTGGTTCCTATAGTTGTCATCCCATGAGGAAGAGGACATAGGTTCCAAACCTTTTGCCTTTTGAATTAAAGCAGCTCCTCTTGCATATATATTCAACCCCACTTCCATCCTTCAGAGCCTCATTAATCTTATTGGGCTCTATCTGAGATAAGAAACACGAGTGAAGATAAACATTTGCTTTATGGGTTTGTCCTCTTGTTCATACTCTTGTATTAACATTTCCAATGATATTTGTGGTGGGATGAGACTTATGGATCTTAGTTAAGGGATCCCAACAAGTTGTTGAGTGGGATTTAAATTAGAGAAATTTAGATCTGGCATTGATGTTTCTCCCACCACATGAGCACACCTATCAAGAGAGACTTCATCTAGAGAGTGTGTGACATCATCGATGTTGTCTTCTATAGAGTGGTTGTCAGCATCAATAAAATCTTGATCACTATCACTACCACCATTTTCTTCTACAAATGAAGCTTCTTTATCTGGTTGTGGAGTCTCGGAGTTAGAATTTGAAGTCATCTCAGATGTATCTGCTAAATTTGTTATTGTTGTGATGATAGAAATTTCATTTGCAGAGTTAGGTACAACTAGAGTTGAAGATGTATAGCTTGAATGTCTTCTCAACTCAAATCATGGATCAAGATCACCTGTATGTAGTATGTTAAAGATGTATAGCTTGAAGGTCTTCTTAACTCAAAGTCGGTAACTAAATCAAGATCAAATAGCTAATCCGGATCGGAACCTTTCACACTGGGAGTGTGCACATTGTAAGTAACATTGGCTAACTCTTCAACTGCTCTAGTTCTAAGATTGTATACTCTATAAGCCTTAGCTTGGGAAGAGTATCCAATTAAGTGTCCATCATCTAGTTTCTTAGCAAACTTGGCAATTTAATCTTTGGTATTCAAGATGGTGCAAGGACATCCAAATGACCTGAGAAAACCAATGAAAGGTTTCCTCTTGTGCCAAAGTTCATAAGGAGTCTTACAATGAGTCTTAACCACTAAAACTCTATTTTGCACATAGTAGGCAGTGTTGACTACCTCAGCCTAGAAGGTGATGGGTAGTTTAGAGTCAGACGAAATAGTTCTTGCAGCTTCAATAAGGTGGTGTTTGATTTTTTTCAAAAACCTTTTCCCCACCTCTTCATATGTGGGCACACAGATGAGGAAGAGGTTTTGAGTGCGTAATGTGTTGTTTTTTGGAAGACGTTTCATTAAAAAACATCTTCCTGAGGTCTGCATGAAGAAGATGTGGACTTATGACTTCTCAACTCTTCTCAACCTCTTCTCCTTTACCTTCACTTTCAAACCTTCATTTGTGTTCAACCCTCCCCACCACTCCTCTCCTTCCTCTGGTGTCTGGCAGCTGCCTAACCGCCGGTCTCTGGGTGCTACCTGCACCGCCACCCTCCGAGTTGTCGCCCTCTTCATCTATGGTGTTGCCCCCTCTCTCGTGATACCACTACTCGCACTGCTCTCCCCCTCCGCGGTCATCTCCCTTATCGCCGCTTCCACCAGCACTGCCCTCCTCCGGCGCCCTCCTCTGATGTAGCCTTCCGCGGCCCTCCTTCGGCGCAAAATTTGATATGGGTGTTGGTTGAAGTTTATGTTTATACTAAGGTTTTGAATTTGTGTTTCTTTTTTATACGATGGAAATTGAAGGAGTGAAGTATGAGTCAATGGAAACTTTGGAGGCCAAAAGGTTGCTTGCTGAAGATGAGAGTGATGTGAATTCATTACTTGTGTTGACTCAAGAAAAAACCACAAGAAAAGGTCGACTTGATGGGTTTAAGAAATACATGGGAAAAGATCCAATTGAAGGGTTTAAGAAATACAAGGGAAAAGATCCAGTTGATGGGTTTGAAAAACACATATGAGGATTTAACATCAGTGACCACAATTATTCAGGTTTAGTTTAATGTTAAAGTTGTTTTTAAAGTTTTAAAAATAAGTTAGTTTAATTATAGAATAATTTAGTATTCTATACATGTTATAAAAAACAATTAGTCTTCTTTTTACAGAGTGTAGACGTTTGGTCCACCTCTTCTGTTGCAGATGTGATCCACAGACTGCAAACGTTTTCCTGCAGAAAAAATAAACAACATCTAAGTGTATTGTTTCTTATCTCAGCAACACCATTTTGCTAAGGAGTCCTTGGATCACTATATTTTCTTGTAATGCTCTTTTCATCACAAAATCTATAAAGGATTTGGTTCTTAAATTGAGTTCCTTGATCACATCTTATGGTTTTGACCTTCTTAATCCTTAAGATGAAGTTCTTCAGAATCTCAGGAGTCTCATCCTTAGATCTAAGAAAGAAGACCCAAGTGAATCTTGTAAAGCCATCTATGTTCACTAAATAGTAAGAGGTCCTTCCTAGACTCATTACCTAGGTGGGGTCAAAGAGATCCATATGTAACAAGTGTAGGGGAGTAGTGATGGAGTTTCTTTCTTTGGGTTTGTAAGATACCTTGTGTTGCTTCCCTTTCAGGCATGCCACACAATGGTCATCACTTGTAAACTCTTTCTTTGGCATTCCAGTTACCAAATCATTTGTAATAAGTTTATTCCTGTTTTTAGAGTTTACATAGCACATTCTTTTATGCCAAAGGAAGACTCTTCACTATTTACTTTAGATAGAGAGCATGAAACTTCTCCTGAGGGAGATGTTTCTTTCAAATCCATCTTGTACATGTTCCATCTCTGGGGGCTCTGAGCAGGATATGCTCATAAGGAATGACCGCCTCGTGCTTAAGAACAATGCACTCATGCTTAGTAAAGAGCGTGTTATGACTCTGATCACAAAATTGAGATACACTTAGAAAAATGTATCCAAGCTCCTTGACAAAGTTTACCTTCTCAATGCTTAGTTTACCATTTGTTATGTTGCCCCTTCCAGAAATGTGACCACCTTCATCTCTTCTGAAAGAAATTGGCCTTACATAAATTCTTCCAAAATTGTGACCTATTGCCTAACATGTGCCTGGAATAGCCACTACCAATGACCCAGACATTTTTGTTTGTCTTGAGCTATTCCTACACAAAGGAAATGATTAGTTAGAGTTGGAAACCAAGACTTATTGGTCTTAGGCTCATCAAAAGAAGTAGAAGGTAATGAAACAGTAACTGATCCTATAGTTGTGCTTTGATGATCTTGTTGGATCTTTATGCCCAATACACAAAGAACGTTGATGTGGTTAGTACGTTATGATCCAAGTCGGGTCATACCCAATAACAAGCTTAGCAAACACCAATTAATATTTAATTGATGATATGATAATGCAATTAAATAATTACACCAATTTAGAAAATGGGTTTTCTAAATAAATTGTATATGAGATGGAACAACTTATAGGGATATTTTGTTCATGTGTATTATTGTAATGTTTTTTAAGTTAGTTAAATAACATCAAATAATAATGGAGTGTATGAGTTATACAATTAAAAGGTTAATTATGCAACTAAATTAGTGTCTAGTTACAATTAAATGGCTGATTAAACTTTGGGGGAAACCCTTTTTGAAAGATCATTTCCGGCTGCCCCCCCTCTTTAGGGGTTGGTTCATTTGTGTCTTGGAATAACATAACTCATTAACTAGCAAGGCACTCCACTTCATCTCTCTCTCACATGCAAGAACCAAAAGTGAAAAACTCTCTCATTTTGAAGGAAAAATCACGGCTGGAATAGGGTTCCAGCAGCCCCTTTTGGTTTGTTTTGGTGTAGAAATCCTAGCACTAAGGTCTTTGCTTGATGCTTGTGGGTATGGAAGATTGAGGACACCTCTCCATGGTGTTTTGGTAGTTCAAGAACATCATCTTCTTCCTTATATCTCGCATTTTTCAGCAGCTCTTGAAAGGTAGTTTGTATGAGTTGTTTTGGTTGTTATCTCTTCTTGATAGCTAGTTGATTCACATATATTTGATTCTATGTTCTTGGGTTTGTTGTTGCTAAGTATTATGCCTTAATTTTCAGTTTAGAAAACATAATATTACGGTTTCATTCCATCGTGATTTTTTATGTTTAAATGGTTAGCCAACTTTGATAATGATCTAACAAACCCAACATTGGCATCTAGAGCCGGATATGTGGATAACTAGCTTCTTTTGTCATTGTAAAATTGGTTTTAAGGGACTTTAACAACCTAATAGGGGCTGTTTTGTGATGATATGATGAATCCCCAATCTTTCAAGGTTATATCTTACACGCTTATGATTAAACCTTGAAAGAAAGATGTCAAATGGCTGATTATATTTTTTAGGACAAAAACCCAAAATTCTTGGTTTGTGTTGGATGAATTTAGGGTTAAGTGGGGATTATTTTGGTTCTTTAATGTTGTATATGTGTTTCATATTGGTGCATAACCTAGCCTTGACCTTGTGTTGATTTGGTTTTGGTTGATTTCATTCTTTATGGGTTGTGATATTATTCTTTTGTGCTTGTTAATGGTTGTAATTTATTTATTCATTCAATGGTGATGTAATAGATAGATTAAGTGTATTTTATTTTATTAGAAAATTTGAATTAGGATATAGATTTTGTAAAAGAAGATGCACAAGTTGGAAGCACAAAGGGAAGACACAAAGAGAAGGGCTTGAAATGTGGATGCAACTTCAAGTGGGGGTCTTTGAAGATCTTATCTTTTGTGTTGTGATTAACCCTTAGGAAAGACCAAATGACAACACTTGTGATGGCAAACAAGTGTGGTCAACTTAGTGGCTTTGGTTATACAGTTGTGATTGTTTGATTATGCTTGTTTGGTTGTTTGTTATATGATGGTTGCTTGATATTTGGATGTGCATAACAAACTAATGAACAAACAAAACCAAGCTGAAATTTATGGTTCCTAATCATTCATGACTAATAAAAGGTTATTAAAAGGATTAATGATTTTAATAAAATGGGTTTTTACTAAAAAGAGAACATAGGGTACCATGTATTTGAAAGCGTGCAAATACAAGGTACATAGAGTTTTCATAACTAGAACTAATGAAAACTTAAATTCTTTGGAAACAAGTTTAACAACATCCTTTTTACATGACACTCAAATCACTTGAGAATTATTTGTGGGATAAAGGTCACCTAACCACTTTTAGGGAACTTGTGTGTTTGAAGTGGGCTTAACCTATTTGTGGGATAAAGGTCACCCAACCACTTGTATGTGTAAACTCACACGTCTGTGTAAGTATAACGACTTCAATTGGAAACCATGTGCATAGGGTCACCCAAGCATGGCGGTACAATGGTGTTGATGGGATTTTACATGCCAACTAAACATAAGCTATTTAACTAATCCCATAAGGCTAGAAGTTGCAATTGGTAGCAATTGTCAAATGTTGACTACCTTGTTAGTTTAAATAATGGGATAAAGGTCACCTAACCATCATTTAAATGTAACGATGGATTCTAGATTTTAATTATTAATTGTCTATGAGACATGAAAAGGGTATTAATGATTAAAATGTAATTTTTCACAAATACTAATATGAACTTTGTAAATTTTGTAGAAATGGTGGCAAACAGTAATGCTAATACCCCAACTGTCCATATCCTATCGCTGAGAACCATCTTAGAGAGGGATCGTCTTAACCATAATAACTTTATGGACTGGTTTCAAAACTTTAGAATTGTTCCCAAACAAGAGAAAAAGGCCTATGTCCTTAGCGATCCTATTCCGGACCAACCCGACCCCGAAGAAGTTGAGGCCTATAACGATTGGCTTCAGTACACTGAGGATTCCACGCAGGTTTCCTGCCTCATGTTGGGAACTATGATTCCTGAACTCCAAAAGGACTTGTGATATCAGTAGTTTTATATTCTAGTTTCAGTAGTTTTGTAAAACGACTGAAGAGCTTGTTCTTCAGTCGTTGTAGTTTCAGTAGTTTCTAATCAGTAGTTTTATATTCTGTACTTAACACTCTGATATGTTCTCAGTAGTTGTGAACATTTCAGTAGTTTGTTAAGATTTAGTTATTTTTGTAATAGATCTGCCAGTTGTCACTTTCCGTGATAACAGCAGTGGTTGTTGCACTCTATATAAGGAGTAACAACCTATTGTAATTGTTGAATGATTTGAATGATTTGATTAGAAATATTCCATATCTATAAACATTCCTTGAATCAGAAATATATTCTCTCACTATAACCGTATGTGCTCTTAATGCATACAAGTATCGATCTCTTGCTACAATTTGTCTAATTCCTGTTCTTATTCCGCTGCTTTGAACTCTAATACATCAAACTTGTGATCGCTGATCCTGTCAAATGGTATCAGAGCAGGTTAATCATTGATCGATCTAATAATTGATCATTGAAACTGCTATTCAAGATCTAAGTTTGATTGAATTAGCTTTTGTTTTTGCAAGAAACGGTTATAGACATTGAATTTTCTGTATTTCTGGTCATTCATCCTGAGATCTTTTCTTGGTTTTCATTGAGTTTGTTGTGGTCTGTGTAAAACTTTTAAAAGCTTGAATTAAATTGTTTTTGAACTGAAAATGACTACTCCCTCCAATGATCCTCACAATACTGGTTCCTCAACCAAGCCACCAATGCTGGTTAGGAATGAGTATAACATATGGCAACGACGAATGCTCCATCACCTGTTGTTAACAGCGCAGGTTGTTGGACATCAGTGGTACATGGTCCACAAAAGCCTATGGTGAATAACCGGAAACCAATCAAATGGTTCCGAAGAGGAGGGAGCAATACTCAGATGAGGATAAGAAGTTGCTTGAATTGATGCAAAAGCCCATGGAATTCTGGCCATGGCACTGCCAATGAAATCTATTCTGGGCTAATGCATCATGAAACTGCCCATGACCTCTGGAATGCCTTAAAGAACAATTTGGAGGAACAGATGAGGTCTTGGCAAATAATAGAGAAATCCTTGCCCAACAATATGAGACATTCTCTCATAGAAAGGGTGAGACACTGACTCAACAATATGAGCGGTTCTCTTGTTTGATCTCTGAATTAAAAATGGTCAAACTTGAGTACACAAATATTCAGATGAATAACAGATTTCTCAGATCACTGCCTGAGAGATGGGACACATATACTATTGTCCTACGCTCCAGTGCAAGTTTGGACAAACTATCTCTCACCCAACTCCATGGGAAATTGCTCACGTTGAGAGAGAGATAGAACAGAAGAGAAAGCTGTCTTCATCTGGAAAGCTCACTGAAAACTTCGTACCAGGCAACACTGCTTGGTTGGTCATGAGTCAGAATATTCTTCATCTGAATGCCAGTATGATGAGCATATTAATTTCTCTTCAAACACTTCTGATTCTGCATTTGTGAGTGTTGATGGTCTGTTTACTGGGTGTAATAATGACAATTTATGCTTCATTATGGATGATCTCAAGGGGATTGCTGATGACGACTTAGAAGAGATGGATATTTTGAGCCAAATGGCTTGATAAATATCATATCTCAGAAGTTCTACAAAAGAACTGGAAGAAAATTCCCAGGACTCTCTGGCAAAACCAAAGTTGGTTTTGACAAGAGCAAGTTGAGGTGTCACAAATGCCAAAGGCTTGGACACTTTGCAAGAGAGTGTAGATCAACTGGATCTAACTCCACTGCACCCTTTGTGACTTTTCCTGGCAATAGTCAACAACACAGAGGGCAACATCCTGTCACTTCTAGTCATCATCCTCAACAACAATCTCCGGCATATTTTGTTCCTCAGGGTCAAATGCCATATCCTTACCCTTGTTATTACATGCCACAGTCAAATCAAGTTCAAGTTCCTATGGCACCACAACCTCATGCACTACAAGAACCTCAGCCATCCCAATCTCATCAACAAACTCAACCTCAACAACACAGCTTCTTCACCCCAGGAGTTGTTGACTGGAGCAGTTTACCAGATGACATGTCTGGTCATGAACAACTGTTCTCAGGTGCTGGTCAACATGGTGGTGACAGTCCTTTTGGGAATCTAGCTCTTATAGCTTTGGAGTCTGCTGATACTTATTTTCTAATGCCTCTACACCTCAGGTATCACAGGTATCCTCTGAGGCAAAAGCCAAATTATGTTCTGAACCATGCATAGCAGCATTTGCCTCCATTAGAGAAGCAAATGTAGCTCTAATTAATAAGAACATTGAGCTAGAACAAATAATTTCCAAAAACAAAGCTGAATTTGAGTCTGTGCTTAAAGATAAAAATGATGAGAATTACAAACTGAAATGCCAAATAATTGATGATAAGGCTAGAGAAGAGGTACTTCTAGAGAAGTACAAAGATCTCAAAGAAACCCTTGCAGTTACCCAGGTAGAGTGTGATAGATGGGTACAATCATGCAAAGGTTTTGAAATGCTTCTTAGTAAGCAATCTGCTTCCAATGTGAAGTTTGGCATTGGTTACAATCACACTGCTCCACCTACAGATTTTACTCCAAGAGCAGAGGTAGAATCTGATGGTGAGAGTGATAACCAATCCATCACATCATGTGATCTACTTTCTCATACAGCACAATCAGAAGTAGCAGTCAGCATCAAGCCCTTTCTGAACCTATCAGCTGATGTTGATGGTTCGAATGCTAACACTCACATGATCAATGAGTTGATCAACTCAGGAGTTAATTCTGAAGGTCCTGAAAGGAGTAGAGAGCAGGATTTTACACCTGAAGTTCAAACTCCAACTGCTGTCAGTACTGAAGAGAAGAAAACTGTTAGTAGAAAGAGTTTAAAGACTACTAAAGAGGCAGTCAAGAAAGCAAACAACGCTTCCAAAGCATTGAAGAACAAGTCTTCAGTTGCTTCACCCTCTTTAGTTGATGATCAACCTAAGATGAAGAAGAAACCATGTGAAGTATGTGGTTTGTTCAATCATCTTACAGATGATTGTTGGTAGAAAAGAGGTTCCAAACTCAAACAAAAAGAAGAAATTAAAGAGAAAATGGTAAAAATGAAAACTGAGTTTGAGACCACATTTGTATGAGCAACATCAAATCCTGTAACCCTTAAGTCCTCAAAGAAATCCAAAAAGGAAGGGGTTAAACAGGTGACAGCTGAGAGTGCTCAGAAGAAGAAGGTGCAACATAGGAACTTATCAAACTCCACTGGCAATGTGTCTGATGAGCTGAAAGCTTTATCACAAAATCAGACACAGCTGGTCATGATGGTTCAACATCTATTGGGTAGAGTTAACCAACTAGATGCTCCTATGTTGAAACCACAGAAAAGGAGGTCCAAGCCAAAGGATTCCTCTTCTTCACCATCTTCTTCCTCTCAGGCTGTTGTTCCAAATAAACCTGTTAGTTTACCATCTATTGATGAGACCAGGCCCAAAACCAAAAAGGTTTGGGTCTCAAAACTAACTAATGTTTATTATTGCAGGGTTCTTCAACATGCCAAAGTAGCATCTGGTATGTAGACAGTGGGGGATCTATGCACATGACTGGGAACAGCTCTCTTCTTCATGACTACTCTCAAGGAAAGAGGGATTTGTTTCTTTTGGCAATGATGCTAGGGGTACATCATTGGTAAGGGCTTTGTCTCCAATGGAGAAATCAAATTTGATGATGTTAATCATGTGGAAAATCTCAAGTACAATCTCTTGAGTGTCAGTCAAATGTGTGATAAAGGCCATGTTGCTCTTTTCACCAGTCAAAACTGTAGGATTCTGTCATCCAAAGTTTTGCACTTGATTGACAAGGTGTTGGATGATCACACTCTCCTGAGAGCCAACAGGACAGGAAGAGTGTATGCCTTAGATCTTTCCAAGAAAATAGATCTCAAAGGCAACCTTGCCTATTTTCCAAAGCCTCTTCTCAAGAATCTAAACTGTGGCACAGAAGGCTTGGTCATGTTATTCTCAAAAACATGAATCAGCTTACCCACAATAGTTTAGTCAGAAGCTTACAATAAAGGAGTTCCACTGTGATGAAACCTGCACTGCTTGTTTAAAAGGAAAACAGCACAAAGTCTCATTCCCTCCTATTGAAGGGCCTAAGTCCACTGCCTGCTTGCAATTACTGCATATGGATCTATTGGTCCTGTGAGAGTAATGAGCATGGCAAAGAAGAAATACTGTCTGGTAATTGTGGATGATTACTCCAGATTTGTATGGACTTTCTTTCTACATTCAAAGGATGAGGTTGCTCAGAAGATTATTCACTTTGTGTGTATATTGAGAAGCAGTATTCCCTTCCAGTCAAGTGTATTAGGAGTGACAATGGAACTGAATTCAGAAATCATACACTTGATGACTTCTATCTTTCAAAGGGGATCAAAAGGCAGTTTAGCATCCCAAGGACTCCAGAACAAAATGGAGTAGTGGAGAGAAAGAACAGGACCCTCATTGAAGCTGCAAGGTCCATGTTGGCTGACTCTGGTTTGCCACTGACCTTTTGGGCTGAAGCTGTCAACACAGCTTGCTATGTGCAAAATAGAGTTTTAGTAAATCAGAGGTTGATGAAGACTCCATATGAAGTCACCATCATTTGGCTTCCACTGATTTCATTTTTCAAAGCATTTGGGTGTCCCTTTTTTATTCTCAACACAAAGGATCAACTCCATAAATTTGATCCTAAGGTGGATGCAGGGTATTTTGTTGGTTATTCATCTACTTGCAAGGCATACAGAGTCTTCAACTGTAGAACAAAGATGGTTGAAGAAACTCTACATGTTAAGTTCAATGAATCTCCAAAGGACAAGATTCCACAAAGCCCTGTGGAGTTATTTGATTTGGACATACTGCAATATGTTCCTTATCAAACTCCTGCTGTTGCTCCTGTCAACAGTTCACCACCTGGTGGTACTGCTGGTGCTGATGATGATAATGATTGCAGTACTCACCTCTTCAGGTTAGTGATCAACTGCCTGATTCAGCTAGACCTGATGTTCCTGTAGCTCCAGTAGCACCATCCACAACAAATGCTGATGAGATCTCCTCGAATCAACTTCCTTTGAATTACCATCCACTGATTGGTTTCAAGGAAATGATTCACCATCACCATGTTACTGCTGAGCCTGCTACAAACACTTGCACAGATCTCATTGTGTATCAAGATCTGAAGAATCACCCTATGTCTCAAATCATTGGTGATATCACTGCTGGAGTATCAACAAGAAGTCAATTGTCAAATTTCTGCTTCTATGCTCTCTTCATCAGTCAGCAAGAGCCAAAAAATTATCACATTGCTTTAAAGGACAATGGATGGGTTGATGCCATGCAACTTGAGCTTCTTCAGTTCAAGAAACAGCAAGTGTGGGAACTGGTTCCTCTACCTCCAGGTAAGTGTGCAATAGGCACTAAATGGGTGTAGGAACAAAACTGATGAAAATGGGCTTATTGTTAAGAACAAGCCAGACTGGTTGTTCAGGGGTTTGCACAAGAAGAAGGTATTGATTATGATGAAACCTTTGCCCCTGTAGCCAGACTGGAAGCAATTCGATTGTTTTTAGCTTATGCTGCTTATCAAAACCATAAAGTTTTTCAAATGGATGTCAAAAGTGCATTTTTGTATGGAAAAATTAAAGAAGATGTTATGTATGTCAACCTCCAGGCTTTGAGGACAATAAACATCCTAATTGGGTGTATAAGCTTGATAAGGCTCTTTATGGGATAAAACAAGCTCCTAGAGCCTGGTATGAGACATTATCAAACTTTCTTCTGGAAAATAATTTCACTAGAGGCTCCATAGATAAGACTTTATTCATTAAGAAAGCTGGGCAGCATAATCTATGTTCAAAATTATGTAGATGACATCATCTTTGCATCCTCTGATCCAAAGTTGTGTGATGCTTTACAAAGTTGATGCAACAGAAGTTTGAAATGAGTGCCATGGGAGAGTTACAGTTCTTTCTGGGATGCAAATCAAACAAAAGGCTGATGGAATTTTCATTCATCAGTCCAAATACACAAAAGATCTTTTGCAAAAGTTTGATTTACAAAACTGTAAGCCTTGTTCTACCCCCATGTGCAGCACCACACAACTGGATACAGATCAGAAAGGTAAGTGGTTAATGAAACACTTTACAGATGTATGATTGGGTCCTTGATGTATTTAACAGCTTCTAGACCAGATATTATGTTTGCTACATGTGTTTGTGCTAGATTCAGGCTGCACTAAAGAGTCTCATCTGATTGCAGTCAAGAGGATCTTTAGATATCTGCAAGGCACTCCATCTCTAGGTTATGGTATTCTACTGGACATTCTGGTAAATTAGTTGCTTTTTCTGACAGTGACTATGCAGGGTGTAAGTTGACCAGGAAATCAACTTCTGGTGGATGTCAATTCCTAGGCAACTGCTTGATTTCTTGGCAGAGCAAGAAACAGACCTCAGTTGCTACATCAACTGCTGAAGCAGAGTACATTGCTGCTGCAAGTTGCACCTCTCAGGTACTCTGGCTTCAGAACCAACTTCTGGATTATGGCATTACAGAGACTAAGACTCCATTGTTAATGGATAGTGCTTCAGCTCTGTGTATTGTCAAAAATCCAGTCCAGCACTCAAGGACCAAACATATAGAGATCAGACATCATTTTATAAGGGATTGTTTTGAAAAAGGTCTGATTGATCCTAAGTTTGTGCCTAGTGCTGTGAGCTTGCAGACATTTTTACTAAGCCTTTGGATAGTTCAACTTTCCAAAACCTGGTGTTAAGGCTTGGTATGCTGCAGCTAGATAAGTGACAAACTGATGATCTAGTAATAAGTACTGATGATCATTGGTAACCATGTCACATATAAGTACTGATGAGTTCTTTTACCCCAACAGTTTTTATAACTACTGAAGGCTAAATGTCTCACAAGTACTGAAGTACTTCATCTGTTCTAAACTACTCATGTAGTTACAACTACTGATGCAGTTACAACTACTGAAATCAGTAAAAACAGATAAGTACTGATGTCCTATGAAATAACTGAAATCCGTCAAAAAAGCTGATGAATGTGTTGAGGACAGTATGAAACAGCTGAAAAGCTAAGAATTGACGAAAACAGCTGATGAGAAAATTCTCTTCAGTGTTTGTACAACTGCTGTTCATTCTAAACAACTGAAGCAATACCATGTCTTCAGTAGTTTTATAACTACTGATGACTAATACCTAGTCTTCAGTTGTTTACAACAGCTGATGACAAAACCATGTCTTCAGTAGTTTCACAACTACTGATGACAAACACCAAGTCCTCAGTTGTTTCAATCATCTGAAGTCAAAACCACGGTCTTCAGTAGTTTTCTAACTTCTGATGCCTACACCACGACTTCAGCTATTTCAACGTCTGAAAGGATAATACCATGTCAACAGTCGTTTAAAACTACTGATGACTAACACCACATCCTTCAGTCGTTTTCTTACCTGTACCCTATAAATATCCCGACCTAAGCCTTCAATGCTTCATCATCTTCAAACCTAACGTTCCTCTCCAAAACTTTTCTCTTCTCAATGGCGTCCATGCAAATTAACCGCGACACAACTGTGTTGCCTACCTTACTAAATCGCCTGTCTGGGGTAAGTTCGATACTGCTATCGATCTTATGGTTCAGTCCCAATACAAAACGACATTTCTCTTGAATCCCATACTATATGCCGAATCCCTCCAACAGTTTTGGATGAACGTTACTATCACCACTGGGGAGAACAATACACCATCTCTCCAGTCGGTCGTCAACAACAAAGAAGTAGTCATCACTCCTGCAATAATCCGCCAAATTCTTCATCTAGATGATGCTATTTCTCCTGCTGGATATCCGAAGGGCACCACAGATCTATCCTTTGCCCAACATGGATATCAAGGCAATCTCAGTGCCTCCACTATCATGAAGAAACACTTCCATGACGCCGAACGCGTAATTTTTCACATGGTGAATGTATGTTTGGCTCCTAAGACGTCGTCTTGGGATCAAATGTCGTCAAAGTGGCAGCAGGTAATGTACTTGAGCAACAACCGTTAAACTTTTCAGAAATAATATTTTCGGAGCTCAAGGATATGGCCCAAAAACTAACTGCCAACCGTTGGATACTATATCCACGGTTCATAATGGCCATCATTACAAACTAGCTTAATGCTGAGGGACTTGTTGGCTTGGGAGTCCCTGCTACGGCTGTTCTGCCGGAAGTATACTCCCGGCACAACTCTGACCAGACACTCAAATTGGCTGCCAAGCTGCGAAAACCCACGCAGCTGGAACCCACAGCCACCACCTCCAAATCAAATCCCCACCAAACCCACCAAAAAGAAACCCAAAACGGCTACTCAGGGAATTGAGTTCCCTGAGGATGCCCCTGCAACACAAACATAGGATATATCCACTAGTCCAAACCCCCTAGTGGATACAATGACTCTTCCAGCCATAGCCGCTCAGGCTTCCTCTCAACAGGAGCCTGCAGCAACCACACAAGGGGTACCTACATGTCTGGATCTTCCTCACTTGGGAGATTGCCATTGAAGAGCATCACCTCCCCAGGTGCACACTGCTTCTATCCCTTCAACCCATACAACCGCCCCTCACAGCCCAACTTTAATAGTTGCACAAGTGCTGACTCAACTGCACTCCTCACCCCCTCCCCAGAAACCACTTACTACTAGGAACACCTCTACAATTGAGGGGGAGGAACACAGTGCACTTGGAACCCACAGCACAGGGGTTTACCACTTCTACCTCCTGGTGTGTAGATAAGGAGCTTAGAATATCTAGTGGGCTGCCACCTCTTCTGAATCAGCACAAGATCAGAATGAGACTGGTCACATTGCTAAGACCTCACTAGAGGCAACAGTTGATGATGGACATTGTCCTGAGCTGGAAGTCCCCAGTACCAAACATAAAGGGCACATGCAACAACTGGTCTACACCCAGTGCATGTAAATCCTGCTCTAAGCAGGAGGTCAGATGATTCAACTTCGGCTGATGATGACCTGGGCTTTTTCTATGATGTTCTTGCCCAGAACACAATCCTTGAAGAGAAAGTCAGTAGGCTGCAAAACCCTTGACCAACTCTCACAAGGAGAAAGACCATCTGCCTCCACCAACCACAGATGGCACCTTCTGTGAAGGTCCCCAAACACTGAGCCACTCCAAACTCAACCACCTGCCTCTGCTTCAGGCCCTATTCTCAGGAACAGAACCCTCCTGAGCAAATAGGTGCTGTACTTCAAAATCCATCCCTCTCATCACACCCATAATCCCTGATATTGTGACTAAAGCCATTGATGAGAGGCTTTCCTCTACTTTACAACCCTTGATTGATGCTGCTGTGCAAAAGACACTTCTGCGGTACCAACCCTTCCACCAATGCATCCCAAAAGGGGGAGAGTACTGCAGTGAAAGAAAAGAAGAGGAAAAGAACAGAGGAAGAGAAGGAAGAGAAGCAAGCTCAAGAAGAGGAGAAAGAATAGCAACCACTGCTCACTTACAAGCGAAAGAAAAGTGCTGATGATCATATTGCTGAAGATAAATCCTTGGAGCTACTGATAAAAGAGGCTGATGCCGAACACAGCAGATCAATGGACAACATCATTGATTAGCTGTTTAGGCAAGGCCATGACACCAATAAACTTGACTCTGAGATTCGACGATTAGAGATTGAAGAAATCCAGAATAGATGGGCAAGTTATGAAGTGTTAGAAAGAGAAAGGCTTGAGATCAGGATTAGATTTATTGCAAAATATCTTGGAAGATCAATGATCGAAATCAAAGCTGGTCCAGGGACAGTATCTTGGCAATCACCACCAAGATCTGTTCGTCTGAAGATATACTAAGGGACTTGTTATTGAAGCTTTGAATGAAGCGGGTGCTGGGAGCAGGACTGAGCTAGGCAAGCAATCAAAAGCCACACTCACCTCAAGAAAGCTAGAACAGCCTGTCAACATTCCCACACCAACAAACCACCCAAATCACAACCCACCAAACCAACCCTTACCCTCAAAACCCATAGCGATGATATACCTTGAAGAAGAAGAGAAGGATATTGAGGCTAGAAGATGATGAAGAAGATGATGAAGATAGGCTGCCACTCTCAGCCGTGATTCAGTTGCCTAAGGCCACAAGTCACTCCTCAGCAATTACTCCTGAATCCAAAGACAAATGGTTAAAGTGAAGCTAGAAGAAGAAGAGCTTCATAAACAGCATGATGAGGAATTGCTGAAGAGAGTTGACAAAGCTTATGCAGCCACATCTTCTATCATCAATATGAAGAAGCAAGCCCTCAGACTTTACACTCTCAGGCATACCTTTCAATATCAAAAGGAAAGAGTGAGGATTTGGCCTGATCCCAGGGTCTCTCACAGAATTCATAAGAAAAACATACCTCAGAGATACATTGGCCAGGTGAAAAAGATCGTAGATGAAGTGATCTCTCTGGTCTTGGTAGTTTCACCCTGGGAAATCCTAGAGGACTTCAAGAAAGCCTACAAAGCTAATCTAACCCCTCAGAAGATGCTGGAAAACAAAATAGTGAAAAAGGGGTTAGTTTACAAGAGGCTTGAGGAAGTCAGGAAAAATGAGCTCCAGTTGTTCCTAGAGGGTAATCACCCGGATGAGTTTGCTTACAGAATAATAACAACTGTGGAGCTAAGAATGGGAAACAGGCCAAATACCTGTCTGAGTATTATGGGCCTGAATCATTGTTTGAAGGAGGTGCTGAAGAGCTAACCATGGAGGAACAAATCACCTTCCTTGAGGCCTACACAAGAGAGTCGTACAGACTCATTATGGGGAAGTAAATCTCATGAATGGGATAACAACTCTGTGTCCAGTTCCCCAAAACAGAGTTCCCATTCATACCCTTCCAAGCAAATATCTGAGATTTCTTCCAGGCCGGAGCTTACATGGGTCATCTTCTCTAACTGATCAAGAAGGAAAAAGACCAACATTTTGCCAACAATAAGTGGGATAATAAATAACTTAGAGGTTTTGGCTGCATTGGTTCAGGGGGAGTTTGTTGGACCAAAAGAACCAATGAGCCAAGATCAGAAAACCTCTAAGTCCCACATGGTATCACAACAACTGCTGAAAGCTCATGAGCAATTTGACAAGTGCTGAAGACTTCAACAGCTGAAGATCAAGTGCTGAAGACTTCAACAGCTGAAGAACTAAAGTGCTGAAGTACAACAGTGAAGAACCAAGTACTGAAGCTGAACAGCTGAAGAACGAAGTACTGAAGCTGAACAGCTGAAGAAACAAGTGCTGAAGCTGAAAGACCAAAGTACTGAAGTACAACAGCTGAAGAGTTTACAAGTGCTGAAGATCAACAACTGATGTACAAAGTCTGAAGACAAAGACTGAAGACATCAGCTGATGATATCTACTGAAGTCATCAGCTGATGAAACATCTGAAGGTCAAAGTCTGAAGATCAGTACTGAAGCCTCAGTAGTTGTCACAACTGCTGAAGAGTACTTCTTCAGTAGTTATGATATCAGTAGTTTTATATTTCTAGTTTCAGTAATTTTGTAAAACGACTGAAGAGCTTGTTCTTCAGTCGTTGTAGTTTCAGTAGTTTCTAATCAGTAGTTTTATATTCTGTACTTAACACTCTGATATGTTCTCAGTAGTTGTGAACATTTCAGTAGTTTGTTAAGATTTAGTTATTTTTGTAATAGATCTGCCAGTTGTCACTTTCCGTGATAACAGCAGTGGTTGTTGCACTCTATATAAGGAGTAACAACCTATTGTAATTGTTGAATGATTGAATGATTTGATTAGAAATATTCCATATCTATAAACATTCCTTGAATCAGAAATATATTCTCTCACTATAACCGTATGTGCTCTTAATGCATACAAGTATTGATCTCTGCTACAATTTGTCTAATTCCTGTTCTTATTCCGCTGCTTTGAACTCTAATACATCAAACTTGTGATCGCTGATCCTGTCAATTTCTATTTCCCTTTTAAAACAATGTGTTTATGAATTAAATTTTGTTAAGAATGTTATTTATGTTTGTATGGATGGTGTATTTTATTTCAAGGCTATGCCTTTTAATGGTATCTATGAATTGTTTCATGATGATTCATCCTATAATAACTCATTATACCAATCAAGCACCAAGAAACTTAAAATGGGTTTAAGTGATTCTTATTTTGGCATTGTCATCTTAGTTACATAAACAAGAATCGGATTCAAACACTTCAAAAGAATGGCCTTTGAAAACAAATGAAAATGGTTCATTTGACAAGTGTGAATCTTGTTAACAAGGTAAGATAACCAAGTCGCCCTATAGTGGTACTAACGAAAAGGCAAAAGACTTATTAGGAATCATACATTCGGATGTATGTGGTCTATTTAAGACAATGAAAAGAAATGGTGAAAGATACTTCATTACATTTACCGACGATTACAGTCGCTATGGTTATGTGTACTTGAAGACACTTAAATATGAGCTTTTGAAATGTTCAAAATCCTCAAGAATGAAGTAGAAAATCAACTCAATAAGACTATCAAAGTTCTTCGTTCACATAGAGGAGGTGAATACCTCAGTGAGGCTTTTCAGGATCATCTAAGAAGTTGTGGGATCGTCTCATAACTTAGTCCACCTCGAACACCACAACATAATGGTGTGTCTGAAAGGAGAAACCGAACCCTATTGGATATGGTTCGATCTACAATGGCTATAAGCTCACTACCTTTATTATTTTGGGGTTTCGCATTGCTCTCCACAGCTCGTATTTTGAATATGGCCTTGACCAAGAAAGTGGATTCGACACCTTTTGTAATATGGCATGGAAGAGTTTCATCGCTGTCATATTTAAAAGTATGGGGTTGTGAAGCTTATGCTAAGCTAAACACCCAAAACAAGTTGGAAAATTGATCCAATAAGTGTATATTTGTTGGATATCCCAAAGACTATATAGGATACTACTTCTTTGATCCAACAGAGCAAAAAGTATTTATTGCTCAAAAGGCAAAGTTCTGGGAAGCTAAGTTCCTTATGGAAGGAATAACGTATAGAACAGTGGAATTTGATGAGGATCAAGATCAACAAGCCGATACATGTTTGGTTAACACTAGCAATCAACAAGAGGTTGTTGATGATGATCAAGACGTTGATCAATACTCACAAAATGTTCGCAGATATGGTAGAGTTAGCATTCCACATGAAAGATATGGATTTTTCATGAATGGATGCTATGTGGTTGAGTCCGATGAGCCAACTACATACCATGATGCAATGTCCAATTCGGATTGTGACAATTGGCTGTAAGCCATGAACATAGAGATGCAATCCATGTATGCCAACCAAGTTTGGGAATTGGTTGTCCCTCCACTTAACTCCAAACTGGTTGGATGCAAGTAGGTTTTCAAGAAGAAAAAGGATATGATAGGATCAAATGTAGCAATGTGTGATGATGTATGAACACAATTCAAAGAAATACAAACAAAATAATCAAATCAAGCAAGATATCAACAAAATTCATAGTTTCATTGATATCAAGCGAAGACAATTACAAAGTAAGTAAGCAGTTCTAAATCAGTTCTAAAACTGGTGTTCTTCTCTTTTTTCTAACTGCTACAAGTCTAAGCTATTGATAATGAAACACAAGGAACTAACAAATTACAAACTAGTTCCTGTACTATTACAAATAGAAAAAAGACACATAAAGACAACATGTTAATCTTTCTAGAGTTCTTACAATACTCCCCATAGATTTACATGGTCTTCGGTCTTCAAAATCTTCAATCTTGTCTTCTTTTTATCTTTCCTTCAGCTTTATCTTTCATCTTCAGCTTTCATCTTCTATCTTCTATCTTCAGCACTCAAAAAATCTTCAAGTTCTTTTTGTTTTCATAAAATTTTGAATGTGAAAGAGAACAAGTGTAAGTGTTCAATATATATTAAGTGAAATTTTAGACACATGAGCACTGTTTATGCGTATCAAACCCTAAATTCACAAAAAATGAGACGTATGAGCACTGTTTGTGAGTATGGACTCAGACGCATGAGAACTGTTTAGTCGCATGAGCACTGTACAAAAGCATAAGCACTGTTTAGGTGCTTTTGCACTGTTTACGATGTTAGGACCTCGTATTTGAACGAAATACCTAGTGATTAGCGTGTAAACCAAATCAATAGTGCGGAATCCTATTTGATTGGCGATCCAATCCGTGAAAACACATGAAGAATCAATCAAGATTGAATCTAACGTTAGAAGTCGATTGGAATCGATCTAATGTGTTCTGTGAACTTGGAGAAACGAATTGGGAGGCTTCTGGACGGCTAGGGTACGTCTGGAATCGTAATTAATGAATGCTCTAGTTTTTCCACGAATTGTGTTGTATTTATAGGTTAGTATTGTTCATTCGTGCGACGGAACCATTAGTATTGACAGGATCAGTGATCTCAAGTTTGATGGATTAGAGTGTAACGCAGCGGAATAAGAACAAGAATTAGACAAATTATAGCAAGAATTTGATATTCGTATGCATTAGGAACAAATACGGTTGTAAAGAGAGAATATATTTCTGTGAAAAGGAATGTTTCAATAATATCAAATGTTTCTGCTCAATCATTCACAATTACAATAAGGTTGACACTCTTTATATAGAGTGCAATCACTGCTGATATCACGGGATAGTGACATCTGGCAGATTTGTTACAGAAATAACTAAAACTTAACAAACTACTGAAATGTTCACAACTACTGAGAACATATCAGAGTGCTAAGTATAAAACATAAAAATACTGAGACGAAACTACTGAAACTACAACGACTGAAGAACAAGCTCTTCAGTCGTTTTACAAAACTACTGAAAGGAAAACCGTCACAACTACTGAAGAAGACCTCTTTAGCTGTTGTGACAACGACTGAAGAAGACCTCTTCAGCTGTTGTGACAACGACTGATACTTGGTCTTCAGCACATGTCTTCAGACTTTGTCTTCAGCACTTGTGTCTTCAGACTTTGTCTTCAGACTTTGTCTTCATCTGTTGTGGACTTCAGCAGTTGTTGTGACGTCTGTGGGACTTAAGGTTTTTCTGATCCGGCTCATTGGTTATTTTGGTCCAACAAACTCCCCCTGAACCAATGCAGCCAAAACCTTAACTTTATTGAAGTCCCACTTATTGTTGGCAATAAGATTGGTCTTTTCCTTCTTGATCAGCTAAGAAGATGACCGAATTAAGCACTATCCTGGGAATAGATTTCTGAAATTTGGTTGGCATAGTATGGATAGGAGCCCTGACTTTGGGGAACTGGACACAGGGTTGTGGTCCTATCCATGAAATCTACTTCCCATGTATAAGCCTGTAGGATTCTCTGGTGTATGCTCTGAGAAACATATTTGTTCTTCCATGGTAAGATTTTCAGCTCCACCATCAAACAATCCTTCACGCCCATACAGCTCTGAAATGTACTTAGCCTGTTTGCCATTTTTGAGCTCAACTGTTGTAATCTGTCTGTATGCAAACTCATCTGGGTGAGTACCTTCAAGTAACAGACTGAGCTCATTTTGTTTGAAGTTCTCAAGCCTCTTGTAGACTAACCCCTTTTTAATTACTCTGTTCTCTAACATATTTTGGGGTGGCTGTTTAGTTTCATAGGCCTTCTTGAAATCTTCTACAAATTCCCAGGGTGATACTACAAGGACCACTGTGATCTCTTCATCTACGATCCTTTTTACTTGGCCCTTGTATCTCGAAGGAATGTCTTTCTTCACAATTCTGTGAGCCACCCTAGGATCAGGCCATATTCTCACCTTTTCCTTTTGATATTGAAATGTGTTAGCAAGGGTGTACAATCTCAGAGCCTATTTCTTCATACTGATTATTGATGAAGAAGCAGCATAAGTTTTGTCTATGCTTTTCAGCATCTCATCATCATGAAGCTTTTGCTGTTGTTCTTCTTCTATCTTTATTCTCACAGCTTCCATCTGTGAGGTGGAGTGATGGGCATAGGTTTGGCTTTAGGCAAAGTTAGGATTGCAGAAAGAGGCAGCCTATCTTCTTCCTCATCATCCTCTTCTTCTTCTTCATCTAGCCTCAACACCCTTCTCTTCTTCTTCTTGGGTGCATCATCGGCTGTTGGTTTTGAGGGTAAAGGATTTGGTTTAGAGGGTTGTGGTAGTGGTGATTTTGAGGTGGGAGGTTTTGCAGGTTGTTCTAGCATTCTTGTAGTGAGTAAGGCTTTTGAGTGTTTTGCTAGTTCCTTTCTGTTCCCAGCACCTGCCTCATTTAGTGCTTCAATCACCAATTCCTTAGTGTATGCTTCAGTTGAACAGATCTTGGTGGTTATTGCCAAGATACTGTCCCTGGTCCATGACTTAATCTCGATAAATGATCTCCCAAGGTACTTTGCAATGAATCTGATCATGATCTCTAGTCTTTCTCTTTCTAATGCATCATAACTTTCCCATCTTGAGTTAATTTCTTCAACTTCAAGTCTCCTAATCTCTGAGTCAAGCTGTGCAGTATCGAACCCCTGTCTATACAATTGATCAATAATGGAGTCCATTGATTTACTGTGTGTAGCATCCGCCATTTTGATCATCTCATCGAGTTCGAGTTCTTTTTCTTTTCCTTCAACCTTCCTCTTCTATATGTGACTTGAAGTCTTTGTGACTTTCACCCACTTGATCAATGTCAGTTCCCTTCACAAACTCCTCTTCCTTCTCAGTCTCCTTTTCTTTCTTCCCCTCTATGCTCTTCCTCTTTGCTTTCACTGACTGACTCTCCCCCTTTTTGGTTGCATTGGTTGCAAGGGTTTGAGTAGCAGAAAACCTTGTGCTCACAATCTCCTCCACCAGAGGTTGTATGATTGAGGGAAGCCTCTCATCCATGGTTTTGATCACAATGTCTGTGATCATTGGGGTGATGAGAGGTAGGGATTGCTGAAAGATAGCAGCTGTTTGCTCAGAGGGGTTCTGTCCCTGAGAAGCAGTGCCAGAAATAGAAGCTGGTGGCTCGGAAGTTTTGAGTGGCTGAGTGTGTGGGAGACCTTCAGGTGAAGGTTCCATCTGTGGGTTTATGTTGGTGGCAGATGGACTTGCTGTTTGAGAGAATTGGTCAAGCAGTCTTTGTAGTCTACTGACTTCTTCCTCAAGAATTGTGTTCTGGGCCAGAACATCATAAAAGAAGCCCAGGTCATCATCAGCAGATGCTGAATCACCTAACCTCCTGCTTGTAGTAGGATGTACATGCACTGGGTGTAGACCAGTTTTAGCATGTGCCCCTTTTTCTTGGAACTGGGGACTTCCAGCCTCAGGACGATGTCCTTCATCAGCTGTTGCCTGTGGTGAGGTCTTAGCAATGTTACTAGCCTCAGTCTGATCATGTGTTGATTCAGAAAGGTGGCAGCCTCACCAGATGTTCTGGTCTCCATATCCACACCAGGAGATAGAACAGTTAAACCCTTGTGCTGTGGGCTGTCAGAAGCATGTTGATCCTCTTCCTCAATTGCTGTGGTTTTCCCCTTTGTAGGTGTTTGTTGGGGAGGAGGAGAGGCATGCAGCTGAGTCAGCACGTTTGCAATAATGAGAGTAGGACTTTGTGGGGCGGTTGCAGTGGAGATGGGGTAAAAGTAGTATGCACTTGGGGAGAATGGTGCTCTTCAATGGCAATCTCCTCAAATGAGGAAGATCCCAGTTTAGGGGTACCCCTTCTTTGGTTGCTGCAGGCTCCTTTTGAGAGGAATCCTGAGCGGCTGTGGCTGGTGAAGTCCTTGTATCCACAAGGGGGTTAGAACCAGTGGATATAGCCTGTGTTTGTGTTGCAGGGGCATCGTCAGGGGACTCATTTCCCTGAGTAGCCTTTTTTGTCTTCTTTTTAGTGGGTTTGGTGGGGACTTTGGATTTTGAGGTGGTGGCTGTGGGTTCCAGCTGCGTGGGTTTGCGCAGCTTGGCAGCCATTTTTAATGATTGGTCAAGTTGTGCCGGGAGTATACTTCAGGCAATACAGCCGTAGCAGGGACTCCCAGGCCAACAAGTCCCTCAACTTGAAGCTGGTTTTCAATTATGGCCATTATGAACCGAGGATATAATATCCAATGGTTAGCAAGTTGTTTTTAGGCCATATCCTTGAGCTCTAAAAATAGTATTTTAGAAAAATTTAAAGTTGTTGCTCAAGATGGAGTACATTACCTGTTGCCACCTTGTGGACATTTGATCCCATGATGAAGTCTTGGGGGCAAGGCAGACATTTACCAGGTGAAAGATGAGATGTTCGCATCCTGGAAATGTTTCTTCAATATGGTAGATGCACTCAGGTTACCCTGGTATCCATGCTGAGCAAATGATTGATCGATTGTGCCCTTTGGATAACCAGTTGGGAAAGTGGCATCATCCAGATTGAGGGTTTGGCGAAGAATGTCTGGAGTAATGACCACTTTTTGACGATGGTCAAACGATTGAAGAGACTCTGTGTCATTCTCCTCAGAGACAAGAGTGACGTTTGTCCAGAATTGGTTAAATCAATGGTGGGATTTAACAGAAAAGCCGTTTTTTAAGGTGACTGAACCATTAAATCAATGGCGTTGTGAAACTTGGTCCAGTATGGCGATTTTGTGAGATGTGCGAGACAGTTGTGTCGAGGTTTTAGTTGCATGGTCGCCATTGATGAAGAGAGGTTACAGAGTTTTTGAACGTTAGGTTTGAGAAGAGAAGAAAGTAAAACTCTGAAGGTGGGATAAGGTATTTAAAGGGTAGGGTTAGAAACGACTGAAGGTTTTGGTGTTAGTCATCGGTTGTTGAAACTACTGATGATGTGGTATTAACTTTCAGAGGTTTGGAATGACTGACCGTATTGGTGTGATTAGCAGTTGTTATAAAACAACTAAAGACTTGGTTTTAACCGTCAGACGTTGAAACAACTGAAGTCTCTGATTTAGTCATCAGTAGTTTTATGATTTAGTCATCAGTAGTTATAAAACTACTGAAGACAGTTTTGACTTCAGGTGATGAACACAACTGAGACTTGGTATTAGTCATCAGTACTTGGAAACTACTGAAGACTTTGATTTTACCATCAGTTCTTGTAAACAACTGAAGACTTGGTGTTAGTCATCAGTAGTTGTGAAACTACTGAAGACATGGTTTTGCTTCAGTTGTTTAGAAAGAAACAGCAGTTGGGAACTACTGAAGACAAAAAGGCTCATCAGTAGTTGTCGTCAATTCATTGCTTTTCAGCTGTTTCATACTGTCCTCAACACGTACTCATCAGACGTTTTCATCTGTTTTCAGATGTTTCATTGGACATCAGTACGATATGTATTTCTGACAACAGTAGTTGTAGCTACATCAGCTGTTGTAACTACATCAATTGTTTTAACAATAAAGTACTTGAGTACTGAGAAGTTAAGCTCTAGTAGTTTAAAGAAAACTTCCGAGAGAAAATAACATCAGTACTTATATATATGACAATAATAAACTAATGATCATCAGTACTTGTGAGCTGAGATCACCAGTAGTTGTCACTTATTCTAGCTGCAGCATACCAAGCCTTAACACTAGGTTTTGAAAGTTGTGCTATCCAAGGGCTTAGTGAAAATGTCTGCAAGCTCATCAGCACTAGGAACAAATTTTGGATCAATCAGACCTTTTTCAAAACAAATCTTATAAAATGGTGTCTGATTTCAATATGTTTAGTCCTAGAGTGCTGGACAGGATTCTTGACAATACAAAGAGCTGAAGAGCTGTCCATTAACAATGGCGTCTTAGTCTCTGTTATGCCATAATCCCATAATTGGTTTTGAAGCCAGAGTACCTGAGATGTACAGCTTGCAGCAGCAATGTACTCTGCTTCAGCATTGATGTAGCAACTGAGGTCTGCTTCTTACTCTGCCAAGAAATCAAGCATTGCCTAAGAATTGGCATCCTCCAGAAGTGGACTTTCTTGTCAACTTACACCCTGCATAGTCACTGTCAGAAAAAGCAACTAATTTACCAGAATGTCTAGTAGAATACCATAAACCTAGAGATGGAGTGCCTTGAAAATATCTAAAGATCCTATTGACTACAATCAAATGAGACTCCTTAGGTGCAGCCTGAAATCTAGCACAAACACATGTAGCAAACATAATATCTGGTCTAGAAGTTGTTAAGTACATCAAGGACCCAATCATACATCTGTAAAGTGTTTCATCAACCACTTTACCTTTCTGATCTGTATCCAGTTGTGTGGTGTTGCACATGGGAGTAGAACAGGGCTTACACTTTTGTAAATCAAACTTTTCCAAATCTTTTGTGTATTTGGACTGATGAATGAAAATTCCATCAGCCTTTTGTTTGATTTGCAAACCCAGAAAGAACTGTAATTCTCCCATGGCACTCATTTCAAACTTCTGTTTCATCAACTTTGTAAAGGCATCACACAACTGTGGATCAGAGGATGCAAAAATAATATCATCTACATAAATTTGAACAAGTAGATTATGCTGCCCAGCTTTCTTAATGAATAAAGTCTTATCTATGGAGCCTCTAGTGAAATTATTTTCCAGAAGAAAGTTTGATAATGTCTCATACCAGGCTCTAGGAGCTTGTTTCAACCCATAGAGCCTTATCAAGCTTATACACCCAATTAGGATGTTTATTGTCCTCAAAACCTAGTGGTTGACATACATAACCTCTTCTTTAATTTTCCCATACAAAAATGCACTTTTGACATCCATTTGAAAAACTTTAAGGTTGTGATAAGCAGCATAAGCTAAAAACAATCGAATTGCTTCCAGTCTGGCTATAGGGCAAAGGTTTCATTATAATCAATACCTTCCTATTGTGAAAACCTCTGTACAACCAGTCTGGCCTTGTTCTTAACAATAAGCCTATTTTCATCAGTTTTGTTCCTAACACCCATTTAGTGCCTATTGCACACTTACCTGGAGGTAGAGGAACCAGTTCCCACTTGCTGTTTCTTGAACTGAAGAAGCTCAAGTTGCATGGCTTCAACTGATCCATTGTCCCTTAAAGCAATGTGATAGTTCTTTGGCTCTTGCTGACTAATGAAGAGAGCATAGAAGTAGAAATTTGACAATTGACTTCTTGTTGAAACGCCAGCATTTATATCACCAATGATTTGAGACATAGGGTGATTCTTCAGATCTTGGTACACAATAAGATCTATGCAAGTGTTTGTAGCAGGCTCAGCAGCAACAGATGGTGATGGTGAAGCATTTCCTTGAAACCAATCAGTAGATGGTAATTCAAGGAAGTTGAAGTTATAGAAATCTCATCAGCATTTGTTGTGGATTGTGCTACTGAAGCTACAAGAACATCAGGTCTAGCTGAATCAGGCAGTTGATCACGAAACTTGAAAAGGTGATTACTGATATCATCATCATCATCAGTAACACCAGATGGATGACTAGCTACAGAAGATGATGGATTCATATGATCTGTAACAGCAGGTGGTTGTTAAGGAACATATTGCAGAATGTCCACATCAAACAACTCCACAGGGTTTTGTGGAATTGTATCCTTAGGGGATTCATTGAACTTCACATGCAAGGTTTCTTCAACTATCTTTGTCCGACAGTTGAATACTCTATAAGCCTTTCAAGTGGATGGATACCCAACAAAATACCCTGCATCCACCTTAGAATCAAACTTTTGGAGTTGATCCTTTGTGTTGAGAATGTAACAGGGACACCCAAATGCTCTTTAGAATGAAATCAAAGGGGCTAAATGATGTAAAACTTCAGAAGGAGTTTTCATCAACCTCTGATTTAGTAAGGCTCTATTCTGTACATAGCAAGCTGTATTGACAGCTTCAGCCCAAAAGGTCAGTGGCAGACTAGAATCAGCCAACATGGACCTTGCAGCTTCAATGAGGGTCCTGTTCTTTCTCTCCACTACTCCATTTTGCTCTGGAGTCCTTGGGATGCTATACTGCCTCTTGATTCCCTTTGACAAGTAAAACTCATCAAGAGTGTGGTTTCTGAATTCAGTACCATTGTCATTCCTCACACACTTAACTGGTAGGGAATACTGCTTCTCAACGTGTAACACAAAGTTCATAATGGACTGAGCAGCCTCATCCTTTGAATGCAAGAAGAAGGTCCATACATATCTAGAGTAATCATCCACAATTACCAGACAGTATTTCTTCTTTGCCATACTCATTACCTTTACAGGACCGAAAAGATCCATGTGCAGTAGTTGTAAGCAGGCATTAGACTTGGACTCTTCTATGGTTGGGAATGAACTTTATGTTGTTTCCCTTTTAAGCATGCAGTGCAGATTTCATCACAATTGAACTCCTTTATTGGAAGACCTCTCACTAAACTCTTGTGGATGAGCTCATTCATGTTTTTGAGATTAACATGACCCAGCCTTCTATGCCACAGTTTAGATTCTTGGAGAGAGGCCTTGGAGAACAAGCATGCATGGCCTCTTAACTCAATTTTCTTTGACAGATCCAAGGCATATACTCTTCCTATCCTGTTAGCCTTCAGGAGAGTATTATCATCCAGTACTTTGTCAATCAGGCTCAGAACCTTGGAGACAGAATCCTATAGTTCTGGCTTGTGAAAAGAGCAACTTGTCCTTTGTCACACATCTGACTGACACTCAACAGGTTGTATTTGAGATTCTCCACATGGTTGACATCATCAAATCTAATATCTCCATTAGACACAAATACCTTTCCAATGATGTACCTTTAGCATCATTTCCAAATGACAAATCCCTTCTTCCCTGAGAGTAATCATGAAGAAGAGAGGTGCTCCCAGTCATGTGCATGGATCCTCCACAGTCCACATACCAGATGCTTCTTTGGCATGCTGAAGAACCCTGCACAATCATAAGAAACTAGTTAGCTTTGGAGACCTAAACCTTTTTGGTTTTGGGACTAACTTTATCAACAAACTTAACCATAGCTGGTTTCTCATGATTAACAGCTGATGAAGATGGAGATGGTGCTGAAGTAGATTTGGACCTGGAATTCCTCTCCAGTGGTTTGATCACATGGGCTTCAAGTTGGTTAACTCTCCCCAACAGATGCTGAACCATCATAAAAGCTGTGTCTGATTTGAAGCTCGAGCTTTCAGTTCATTTGACACTCCAGAGCTTGTTTTTGATGAGTTCCTGTGACCCACCATTTCCTCCTTCTTAGACTTCACAGACTTAGTCTTATGTTTATCATGAGGAACAATATCAGTTGTCTTCTGATAAACCGCATCCTTCTTAGTGGATTTGGGTACGGCCTTGGGTTTATCAGGTTGAGATGATTGTGGTACAAACTTGGTCTCAAACTCAGTTTTCATTTTATTTATTTCTAGTTTAATGAGCTCATCCCTTTGGAGCTTTAAACCCTTTTTGTACCAACATTCATCAGATAGATGATTGAATTTGCCACAAATTTCACATGGTTTATTCTTCATCTTGGACATCTTTACTGCTGAAGTGGAAACTACTGAAGGTGTGATCTTCAGTACTTTCCTCCTATCAGTACTAGGTACTAAAGGATTTGTACCGCTGAAGACTGGTAATTCAACTGTTTTCCATCCGTCCTAATAGACTGTTTGATGGATTCCTCAGTAGTTGTTAGTCCTTGTATTTCAACTAATTTGAAATGCTTTTCAGATGTTGGGTCTCTTTCAGTACTTGAGGTACATTGAGGAACAACATCTGAAGTACTCAGCTTCATATGAGTCTCAGTAGTTAGACCATCATCAATTTATTTGTTGAGATCTTTACACTGGTTTCATTCTTTGATCTTAGATTATCATTGGAGAATGACTCACACGATAATGTGGTTTGGAGATTGCTTTCACTTTCAGTCTTAACTATGGAGTTAGGAGTAAAGTCTGTTGGTGGAGCAGTATGGTTGTAACCAATGCCAACTTCACATTTGAAGCAGTTTGCTTGCTAAGAAGCATTTCAAATCCCTTGCATGATGAGACCCAGCGTTCACACTCAACTTGGGTCACTGCAAGTTTTTCTTTGAGACTCATGTGGTCTTCCAGAATAACCTCTAGCTTGGCCTTTTCATCATTTAATTGGCATTTAAGCTTATAAATCTCATCACTTTTACTGTTAGAGCAGACTCATGCTCAGCTTTTGTTTTGAAAATGGTTTTCTCAAGCTCAAGTTTTTGATTTATTAATCCTACATTTGCCTCTCTAATAGACAAAGGCAGCTATGCATGATTCAGAACATAACTAGGCTTAGCCTCTGAAGTTATCTGAGTTACCTGTGAAGATGATGCATTTGAACAGGAACCCTCAGTAGACTCCAGGGCCATGAGAGCAAGATTTCCAAAAGGGTGTTCACCACCATGTTGACTAGCACCAGCATAGTATTGCTCAGTGTGACCAGACAAGTTATCAGGTAAGCTACTCTAGCCAACGACTCCAGGTGTGAAGAAGCTCTGATAAGGTTGTGATTGAGATGAAGATGGTTGAGGTTCTGGTAGTGCATGAGATTGTGGTACTATAGGAGCTTGAGCTAGATTTGACTGTGGCATATAATAGCAGGGATAAGGATATGGCATTTGACCCTGAGGAACAAAATATGCAGGGGATTGAGGGTGTGATGAATGACTAGAACTAGCAGAATGTTGCCCTTTGAATTGTGAATTGTTATTTGGAAAAGTCAAAAAGGGTGCAGAAGTGTTAGATCCAGTTGATCTACACTCTCTTGCAAAGTGTCCAAGCCTGTGGAATTTGTGACACTTCAACTTGCTCTTGTCAAAACCGACTTTGGTTTTGTCAGAGAGTCCAGGAAATTTCCTACCAGTTCTCTTGTAGAATTTCTGAGATCTGATATTGATCAAGGCCATTTGGCTCAAAATATCCATCTCTTCTAAATCATCATGAGCAATGCCCTTCAAATCATCCATGATAAAGCATAGATTGTCACTATTATTACCAGAATGACAATCAACACTCACAAAGGCATGATTAGAATTGTTTGAGGTGAAATCAATATGCTCATCATATTGGCATTCTGATCCTGCATACTCTGACTCATGACTTACCAAGGCAGTGTTTCCTGGTACAAAATCATCAGTGAGCTTTCCAGATGATGACAGTTTTCGTTTCTGTTCTATCTCTCTCTCAGATGTGAGCAATTTCCCATGGAGTTAGGTGAGAGATAGTTTGTCCAAATTTGCACTGGAGCGTAGGACAATAGTATATGTGTCCCATCTCTCAGGCAGTGATCTGAGAAATCTGTTATTCATCTGGCTATTGGTGTACTCATGTTTGACCATTTTTAATTCAGAGATCAAACAAGAGAACCGCTCAAACTGTTGAGTCAGTGTCTCACCCTTCCTATGAGAGAATGTCTCATATTGTTGGGCAAGGATTTCTCTATTATTTGCCAAGACCTCATCTGTTCCTCCAAATTGTTCTTTCAAGTCATTCCATAGGTCATGGGCAGTTTCATAATGCATTAGCCCAGAATAGATTTCATTGGGCAGTGCCATGGCCAGAATTCCATGGGCTTTTGCATCAATCTCAAACAATTTCCTATCCTCATCTGAGTATTGCTCCCTCCTCTTCGGAACCATTTGATTGGTTTCCGGGTTATTCACCATAGCTTGTGTGGACCATGTACCACTGATGTCCAACAACCTGAGCTGTTAACAGACAGGTGATGGAGCATTCGTCGTTGCCATATGTTGTACTCATTCCTAACTAGCATCGGAGGCTTGGTTGAGGAACCAGTATTGTGAGGATCATTGGAAGGAGTAGTCATTTTAGGTCCAAATACAATTTAATTCAAGCTTTGAAAAGATTTTACACAGACCACAACACTCAATGAAAACCAAGAATAAATCTCAGGATGAATGACCAAAACACAGAAAATTCAATCTCTATAACCGTTTCTTGCAAAAATGCTAATTCAATCAAACTTTGATCTTGGATAGCAGTTTCAATGATCAATTATTAGATCGATCAATGATGAACCAAGCTTGATACCATTTGACAGGATTAGTGATCACAAGTTTGATGGATTAGAGTGTAACGCAACAGAATAAGAACAAGAATTAGACAAATTATAGCAAGAATTTGATATTCGTATGCATTATGAACAAATACGGTTGTAAAGTGAGAATATATTTCTGTGAAAAGGAATGTTTCAATAATATCAAATGTTTCTGCTCAATCATTCACAATTACAATAAGGTTGACACTCTTTATATAGAGTGCAATCACTGCTGATATCATGGGATAGTGACATCTGGCAGATTTGTTACAAAAATAACTAAAACTTAACAAACTACTGAAATGTTCACAACTACTGAGAACATATCAGAGTGCTATGTATAAAACATAAAACTACTGATACAAAACTACTGAAACTACAACGACTGAAGAACAAGCTCTTCAGTCGTTTTACAAAACTACTGAAAGGAAAACCGTCACAACTACTGAAGAAGACCTCTTCAGCTGTTGTGACAACGACTGATACTTGGTCTTCAGCACTTGTCTTCAGACTTTGTCTTCAGCACTTGTGTCTTCAGACTTTGTCTTCAGCACTTGTGTCTTCAGACTTTGTCTTCAGCACTTGTCTTCAGACTTTGTCTTCAGCACTTGTGTCTTCAGACTTTGTCTTCAGCTGTTGTGGACTTCAGCAGTTGTTGTGACGTCTGTGTGACTTAAGGTTTTTTCTGATCTGGCTCATTGGTTCTTTTGGTCCAACAAGTATGGTTCAGTCGTGCGATTGAACCATGCGGTTGATTCATCCGCACGACTGAGTGTTCAGTTGTGCGACTGAGCCAATTTTATGTTACAATCATATGACTGATCCAGTCTCCTGGTTCGGTCGTGCGACTGAGTCATTCGTATGAAGTTATTCATTCGTATGGTCCATTCGCATGGGCCATTCGTATGAGAACTTCATTTTGTTAAGTTTGAATGTATTAATTAATATAACTTTATGTGTAACAATTCAAACAACCACAAACCTAATTAACCAATTCAACGTCGACTCATTAATGAAATATTAAACATTATAATAACAAACAAACAATATCATTTCATTAATCATTCGAAGCATACCTTAGAATCCGACAAACAAGATCTATTACATTCATATCATGATCTAGGGACATACATGTATCAACAACTCCCCCTTGGACCTAGATCTCTCTAATCTCTTGTTTTCTGCATAACCTCCTTGTATTTCTTGTACTTCTCCTCTTTTGTGACTCCCGTGTGAATCTCAAACGCGAAGCAGAGTCGTATAACGTTCTGGAACTGGAGGGCTTGTACAATATCTTGCGTATCATAGAATAGTGGCCACTTGTATAGCGTATAGACATCATTATCCGACAAGTTAGTAAGCCACATCGGGTCGAATACCCTGATCGTATCCATTTGTCCCTCTTTGCTTAGGACTATGACCGCTTCAGCTGTTCTCCAATCGTAGTACCACCACTTAAAATGTGGAGTGAAGTCCTGTGGCATTTCCCTGAGTGGGATTCTTGACATTGTGCGCGGAGGATTCCACTTCAACACTATGTTGGGCTTGCCAGTAATGGCATCAACCTCAGAACTTCTGATATACCTAGTAGGCTGTTGGGGTCTGAAGTTAACCCATCTAGTGTGGTACTCCTTCTTTAGGGAAGCCTCGAACCAGCCTGACATCTTCCTCGGTTCAGCATACAAAAGCTTTAGCTTAGCCAGCTGGTTGAGCTCAAAACCTGGTAGAGTCATTAGATCATGTGAGAATCTGAAGAACTCTATGCCCTGTTCTCTCTTAACCGCATAAGCATTAAGATCCTCAAAATACGCCCATGCTATGATCCTTCCTGACACCTTGTGATGTTTCTTGACTCTGTAGAGTTTGGTGTAGGCATCCTTCTTTGGTGCAGCACGTAGGGCTCTAACTTCTTCAAAACATGCAGCCCACTCAGACTTTTGAATGTCGACATCATCATTTGAGGCTTGGCTGTTCCTACTGCTTTCTCTGTTTCTTGCTCCATCTTGTTCAACACCTCAAAAGTATCGCTGACAAGGGATTCACCCAGATTGGGAACCACATTACCCTTATTGTCAGCGTACTGAGGGTAATCCTCGGTACTGACATCTTCGATCTCGACTTCGTCAACATCGTTGAGCTCTTCGGCACTAGTCGAATCGCATGTCGGAGCATCTTTCACTATCTCATCTGGATTTAGCTTGAAAATATCTGCGAGTTGCTCGTTTGATAGGTCATGAATTATTTCCCCGTCTTCAGGGGTATAATTCACTGACCACCTAACAATCCCTTGCAGATCAAGAATCATTGTTAGCTGAGTCTTGACCTGTTGAAGGGGAGCAACATCAAACTCATCTCTTTGGTAATTTGGATCTGTTTGATTCATAAATCATTAGTAATTAATCAAACAGAAATGCATTAACTTAATATAAACATTCAATACATCGTTTTCAATACAGGATTCAAATACAAAGCAAATAAATATATAACCATCTAGTCTTTACTTTTATCCTGTATCATCGTCTCTTCACTTGGAGTAGCAGAAGTAGAAGCTGGTTGGTCTTGTCTGTTCTTTGACCTTTTCTCTTGACCTGAAGAAGAGGCCGATGCAGCTGCATCCCCTCCTTCTGCTTCATCATCATCGTCCTTCTCCTCTGTCCTATCTCCTTCATTTTCCTCATTCTCCTCTGCATCACCCTCATCATCCTCATCATCATCTTTATCATCATCATCTTCGTCCCCTTCCTTGATCTTCAACGGCTCCTCCTAGATCCTTTCAGCTTTAACATGATAGTCTTCTTTGCCTCCTCCAACTCCTCTATCTTCTTGCTTGATGTGACACTATGTGCTTGGAGTTGGGCTATCTCAGTGCTCTGAGCAGCCATTTGTTGGGCCTGCTCCTCTATAACTCGAGCCTGCTCTACAATCTGGTGAGATTGTGCAGTAGTCAGGTCAGTAAGCTGGCGGATCTGGTCCGCCTTCTCCTCATCTGCAGCCAGTAAGCGCATCACCATCCTGTTGAGCGCAGACAGCTGTTCCTCTACCCCGATTGGAGGTAGAGGTGATCCATAAGTATGTGAGGGATGGGCTGAGGGCCCTGTTGGTATGAAGTGGTGGTGGTGGTGGTTGTAGTGAAGATAGGTCTGTGAAATGGTGGAGGTGATGTGGGAGTAAAGGATATGGTGGTGGATGGAATCTGTACTGTGGTGGGAGGTATGGTGGTGGTTGTGGTAGCTGTGGTGGATGTGGTGGCTGTGGTGGTGGATGGTGTGGCTGTGGAAATCATAGTGGTGGTGGTAGAAGTAGAGGCTATGGTGGTAACGAAGGTCAACCGACGCTTCTTCTTCTTCTGACCATGGGGCTTAGCCATCCTCTTCCTCCTCGTCCCCGTTGAGGTGGATGCTCCCCCTACAACCCTGCCTGCTGACCCCGGTGTATAGCTTGGGTCAGTATCAGTCTCTTCGGAGTCTCTCGGGTGTTCACCAACCACCCTTAGCCCATGTTCTGTGGGAACAACTTTGCTTCCCACAGTTCGCGTTAGGGGTCCTCATCCGACTCCTCCTCCTCCTCCGCACCATAAAAAAAATCCTGATGGAATTCAGCTGACTCGGCTACTTCTCCAGCTGGGACGGACACTGGAGGTACAACATCAGACACAGTGCCTCTAGGTGGAATAGGCATATGACAGGATCAGTGATCTCAAGTTTGATGGATTAGAGTGTAACGCAACAGAATATGATCAAGAATTAGACAAACTATAGCAAGAATTTGATATTCGTATGCATTAAGAACAAATACGGTTATAATGAGAGAATATATTTCTGTGAAAAGGAATGTTTCAATTATATCAAATGTTTCTGCTCAATCATTCACCGATTACAATTAGGTTGACACTCCTTATATAGAGGTCAATCACTGCTGATATCACGGGATAGTGACATCTGGCAGATTTATTACAAAAATAACTAACACTTAACAAACTACTGAAATGTTCACAACTACTGAGAACATATCACAGAGTGCTAAGCACAAAATATAAAACTACTGAAACTAAACTACTGAAACTTCAACGACTGAAGAACAAGCTCTTCAGTCGTTTTACAAAACTACTGAAAGTAAAAACATAAAACTACTGATAAACACAACTACTGAAGAAGTACTCTTCAGCTGTTGTGACAAACTACTGAAACTTCAGCACTTGGTCTTCAGACTTGAACTTCAGACGTTTCATCAGCTGATGACTTCAGTAGATGTCATCAGCTGATGTCTTCAGTCCAGTCTTCAGACTTTGTACATCAGTTGTTGATCTTCAGCACTTGTGGACTCTTCAGCTGTTGAACTTCAGTACTTTGGTCTTCAGCTTCATCACTTGTATTCTTCAGCTGTTGGACTTCAGCACTTTAGTCTTCAGCTTCAGCACTTGTGTTCTTCAGCTGTTGAGCTTCAGCACTTTAGTCTTCAGCTGTTGAAGTCTTCAGTACTTGATCTTCAGCTGTTCAAGTCTTCAGCACTTGTCGAACTGCTGATGAAGCCTTCAGCAGTTGTTGTGATATCATGTGGGACTTAGAGGTTTTCTGATCTTGGCTCATTGGTTCTTTTGGTCCAACAAACTCCCCCTGAACCAATGCAGCCAAAACCTCTAATTGATTTATTTTCCCACTTATTGTTGGCAGAATGGTTGGTCTTTTTCCTTCTTGATCAGTTGAGAAGATGACCCATATAAGCCCTGGCCTAGGAATGAGTCTCTGATGATTTGGTTGGCAATATATGGATGGGAACTCTATATTGGGGAATTGGACACTGAGCTGTTCCCCCATCCATGAGACTCACTTCCCAACTATGAGCTTGTAGGATTCCCTGGTGTAGGCCTCCAAAAATACAATTTGTTCCTCCATGGTGAGCTCCTCTGCCTCACCATCGAAGAATCCTTCTCGCCCATAGTACTCAGACAGGAATTTGACCTGTTTTCCATTTTTGAGTACCACTGTTGTAATCTGTCTGTAAGCAAAATCATCAGGATGATGATCTTCTAACAGCAGTGGTAACTCATCCTTTCTGATCTCATTCAGCCTCTTATACACCAGCCCCTTTTTGATCATTCTGTTCTCCAGCATCTTTTGTGGGGGCATGTTTGAGGTGTAGGCCTTTTTGAAATCTTCCAGGATTTCCCAGGGTGAGACTACAAGGGCTAAGGAGATCATTTCATCTACAATCTTTTTCACTTGCCCATTGTATCTCTGAGGGATATTTTTCTTTTGTATTCTATGAGCCACCCTGGGATCAGGCCAAATTCTTACTCTTTCTTTCACATACTGAAAAGTATGTCTAAGAGTATAAATCCTCTGAGCTTGTTTTTTTCATATTAATGATGGAGGAAGTGGCTGCCTATGCTTTATCTACTCTCCTCAATAACTCTTCATCGTGCAATCTGTGTTGTTCTTCTTCTTCCAATTTCACTTTGATTGCATCTCTTTGTTGCTCAGGAGTTATTGCAAGAGAGAGATCTTTGGCCTTAGGCAACTGTAGAATAGCTGAGATCGGCAGCCTGTCTTCATCATCATCTTCTTCTTCTTCCAGCCTCAACACCTTTCTCTTCTTCTGCTTAGGTGCATCATCGGCTGTTGGTTTTGAGGGTAAGGGATTTGGTTTTGTGGGTTGTGGTTGTGGTTGTTTTGGAGAGGGAATGTTGACAGGCTGAGTTAGCATTTTGGAGGTGAGTGTGGCTTTTGAGTGTTTGGCTAGCTCAGTCCTGCTCCCTGCTCCTGCTTCATTCAGAGCTTCTATTACTAATCCCTTAGTATATGCCTCAGACGAACAGATCTTGGAGGTTATGGCCAAGATGCTGTCCCTGGTCCATGATTTTATTTCGATCAATGATCACCCAAGGTATTTGCTGATAAATCTGATCATGATCTCAAGTCTTTCTCTATCCATTGTGCTGTAGCTGGCCCATCTTTGTTGAATCTCTTCGATCTCTAATCTTCTTATTTCAGAGTCCAGCTTTTCAGTATTAAAACCTTCCCTAAACAGCTGATCAATGATATTGTCCATTGATCTGCTATGTTCAGCATCAGCCTCTTTAACCATTTCATTCAAGTTTTTCTCTTTTTCAGCACTTTTCTTTCTCTTATATGTGGCATGAAAGTCCTTTTTACTTTCATGTACTTTCTCCTTTTCAGCTCCCTTCTCATTTTCATTCTCCTTCTCTTTCTCGGTCTCATACACACAGTCCTTCTCTATTTCCACTTCTTTGTCCTTCTCTTTCTCTTTCTCCTTCTCCATCCTCTTCTTTTAGCTTTCACTGCTGGAATCTCCCCCTTTTTGGTGCGTTGGTTTTAAGGGTTTGATCAGCAGAAAGCATTTGGCTCAGTACATCCTCCACCATAGGTTGTAAGACAGAAGAAAGTCTCTCATCAATAGTTTTAATGACAAGTTCAGTTATCTGCGGTGTGATGAGAGATAGGGGATTTTGAGGGATAGCATCCATTTGCTCTGGAGGTTTTGGTCCTGAGAAATGGTGCCAGAAACAGAGGCAGGTGGCTGAGATTCTTTGAGTGGCTGTGTGTTTAAGTGACCTTTAGAGGAAGGTGCCATCTGTTGGTTGATGTGGTGGCAGATGGTCTTTCTCCCTGAGAGAGTTGGTCAAGTAGTTTTTGCAGCCTACTGACTTCCTCCTCTAGGATTATGTTCTGGGCAAGAACATCATAAAAGAAGCCCAGGTCATCATCAGCAGATGCTGAATCACCTGACCTCCTGCTTGTAGCAGGATGTACATGCACTGGGTGTAGACCAGATGTAGCATGTGCCCCTTTGTCTTGGAACTAGGGACTTCCAGCCTCAGGACTTTGTCCTTCATCAGCTATTGCCTCTGGTGAGGTCTTAGTTATGTTACCAACCTCAATCTGATCATATGCTGATTCAGAAGAGGTGGCAGCCTCACCAGATGTTCTGATCTCCATATCCACACTAGGAGATAGAACATTTAAACCGCAGTGCTGTGGGTTGTCAGAAGCATGTGTATCCTCTTCTTCAATTATTGTTGTTCTCCCCTTTGTTGGTGGTTGTAGGGGAGGAGGAGAGGCATGTAGCTGAGTCAGCACATTAGCAATTATAATGGTTGGACTTTGGGGGGCATTTGCATGGGGAGAGGGGATAGAAGCTGATTGCATCCGGGGAGAGGGATGCTCTTCAATGATAACCTCCTCAAGTGAGAGAGGTCCCAGTAATGTGGTTTCCCCTGAAGTGGTTGCAACAGGATCCTTTTGAGAGGATACCTGTGCGGCTGTTGTTGGTTGAGTCTTTAACACTACTGGAGGGTTTGAACGAGTAGGTTTATCCTGTTTGGGTGGTACAGGAGCATCATCAGGGGACTCATCTCCCTGATTAGCTTGTTTGGGTTTGGATTTTGGCTTGGTGGGGACTTTGGATCTGGCAGTTGAAGCTGTGGGTTCCTTTTGCTTGGGTTTGAGCAAACGGGCAGCTTCTTTGAGAGATTGGTCGAGTTATGCCTGGAGTATACCTCAGCTAGAACAGCTGGTGCAGGGACTCCAACGCCAACAAGGCCATCAGTTTGTAATTCATTTAAAATTATGGCCATTAGAAACCTGGGATATAATAGCCATCTGTTTCCCACAGGTTTCTGTGCCAGATCTTTGATTTCTAGAAACACAATTTGTGAAAAAATTAAAGGTTGGTGTTGTAGAATTGAATATAATACCTGTTGCCACCGGGAAGACATTTGATCCCATGAGGATGTCTTCGAGGCTAAGCAAACAATCACCATATGAAATATCAATCTTTCAGCATCAGGGAAGTTCTTCTTCAGTATGGTAGCAGCTTGAAGATTTCCGTCGTACCCATTGTTGATGAAGGACATATCAGTTGTGCCCTTCGGTTACTCAGTCACAGCAGTAGCATCTTGTAAATTTAGCACTCGACGAATGCTATCAGGTGTAACCTCTACTTGTTTTTGGTTGACCAATGACCGAACAGAATTTGGCTGGAAGGCACATCAGTGTGAACGTAGGCATTGGACCAAAACTGACTTAGTGACTCTGGTAGATGGTCGAGTTTAAGAGCAGAGCAGTACTATACTGAGAATCAGCCATTAGGTCTATGGCGTGATCAAACTTTCTCCAGAAGGCTGATTTCGTGAGGTAGGCGACGCAATTATGTTTGGGTTTGAGACTCATGGTTGGCATTTTTGAGAGTATGAAGGTCAGAAGAACGGCTAATAGAACGTTTGAGAAGAAGACAGGTATTTATAGGGTTGGGATAGGAAAAGGCTGAAAGAAAACTACTGAAGGTTTTGGTGTGGTCATCAGCTGTTTGAAACTACTGATGACGTGGTATTAACCTTCAGAGGTTTAAAACGACTGACAGTGGTGGTGTTGTCATCAGGTGTTATAAAACAACTGAAGACTTTGTTTTGACCATCAGACGTTGAAACAGCTAAAGTCTTGGTGTTAACCATCAGTATTTATGAAACTATTGAAGGTCATGGTTTTGACGTCATATGATGTAAACAACTGAGGACTTGGTGTTTGCCATCAGTAGTTGTGAAACTACTGAAGACAGTGGTTTTGCCATCATTTGTTGTAAACAACTGAAGACTTGGTATTAGTTATCAGTAGTTGTGAAACTACTGAAGACTGTGGTCTTGCTTCAGTTGTTTAGAAACAGCAGTTGTAGAAACAACTAAAGAGAAATTACTCATCAGCTGTTTTCGTCAATTCTTAGGTTTTCAGCTGTTTCATACTGTCCTCAACACTTACTCATCAGACTTTTCATCTGCTTTTCAGGTGTTTCATAGGACGTCAGTACTTATCTATTTTTACTGATTTCAGTAGTTGTAACTACATCAGTAGTTGTAACTACATCAGTAGCTTAGAACAGATAAAGTACTTCAGTACTTGTGAGGCATTTAGCCTTCAGTAGTTATAAAAACTACTGAGGGTAAAAGAACTCATCAGTACTTATATGTGACATGGTTACCAATGATCATCAGTACTTATTACTGAGATCATCAGTAGTTGTCACTTATTCTAGCTGCAGCATACCAAGCCTTAACATCAGGTTGTGGAAAGTTGAACTATCCAAAGGCTTAGTAAAAATGTCTGTAAGCTCATCAGCACTAGGCACAAACATAGGATTAATTAGACCCTTTTCAAAATGATCTCTTATAAAATGATGTCTAATTTCTATATGTTTGGTCCTAGAGTGCTGGACTGGATTTTTGACAATGCAAAGAGCTGAAGCACTATCCATTAATAACGGAGACTTAGTCTCTGTAATGCCATAATCCAAAAGTTGATTCTGAAGCCAGAGTACTTGGGATGTACAACTTGCAGCAACAATGTACTCGGCTTCAGCAGTGGATGTAGCAACAGATGTTTGTTTCTTACTCTGCCAAGAAATCAAATAGTTGCCTAGGAATTCACATCCACTAGAAGTTGATTTCCTGGTTAACTTACACCCTGCATAGTCACTATCAGAGAAAGCAACTAATTTGCAAGAGTGCCTAGTGGAATACCATAAACCTAGAGATTGTGTACCTTGCAAATATCTAAAGATCCTCTTGACTGCAATTAGATGAGACTCTTTAGGTGCAGCCTGAAATCTAGCACAAACACATGTAGGAAACATAATATCTCGTCTAGAAGCTGTTAAATACATCAAGGACCCAATCATACATCTGTAAAGCGTTTCAGCAACAGCTTTACCTTTCTGATCAATATCCAATTGTGTGGTGTTGCATATGGGAGTAGAACAGGGCTTACAGTTTTGTAAATCAAACTTATTTAAAAGATCTTTTGTATATTTAGACTGAAGAATGAAAATTCCATCAGCTTTTTGTTTGATTTGCAAGCCTAGAAAGAACTGTAATTCTCCCATTGCACTCATTTCAAACTTCCTTTGCATTAATTTTGTAAAATCATCACACAACTGGGGATCAGAGGACGCAAATATAATATCATCAACATAAATTTGAACAAGTAGCTTATGCTGATCCACCTTCTTAATAAATAAGGTTTTATCTATGGAGCCTCTAGTGAAATTATTTTGCATAAGAAAGTTAGATAATGTCTCATACCAGTCTCTAGGAGCTTGTTTCAACCCATAAAGAGCCTTATCAAGCTTGTATACCCATTCTGGGTGTTTATTATCCTCAAAACCTGGTGGTTGACAAACATAAACTTCTTCTTTTATTTTACCATATAAAAATGCACTTTTAACATCCATTTGAAAAACTTTAAGATTATGGAGTGCAGCATAGGCTAAGAACAATCTAATTGCCTCCAGTCTGGCTACAGGGGCAAAGGTTTCATCATAATCAATACCTTCTTCTTGTGCAAACCCCTGAACAACCAGTCTGGCCTTGTTCTTAACAATAAGCCCATTTTCATCTGTTTTATTCCTAAACACCCATTTAGTGCCTATTGCACACTTACCTGGGGGAAGAGGAACAAGCTCCCACACTTGCTGCTTTTTGAACTGAAGAAGCTCAAGCTGCATTGCTTCAACCCAGCCATGTCTCTAAGTGCAACATGATAAATCTTTGGCTCTAGCTGACTGATGAAGAGAGCATAGAAGCGGAAATTGGACAATTGACTTCTGGTTGAAACTCCAGCATTGATATCACCAATGATTTGAGACATTGGGGGATTCCTCAGCTCTTGATAAACAATGAGATCAGTGCAAGTGTTTATAGCACCTTCAGCAGGAACAGATGTTGATGTAGACTCTTGAAACCATGTAGATGGTGGCAACTCAAATGAAGTTGAAGATGCAGAAATCTCATCAGCACTTGTTCTGGATGAAGCTACTAAAGCTACAGGAGCATCATGTTTAGAGGACACAGGCAGTTGGTCATTAAACCTGAAGAGGTGAGTACTGCTATCATCATCATCATCAGCACCAACAGTACTATCAAGTGGTGAACTGTTGACAGGAGCAACAACAGGAGTTTGATAAGGAACATATTGTAGTATGTCCAAATCAAATAGCTCCATAGGGCTTTGTGGAATCTTGTCCTTTGGAGATTCATTAAACTTAACATGTAGAGTCTCTTCAACCATCTTTGTTCTGCAGTTGAAGACTCTGTATGCTTTGCAAGTTGATGAATAACCAACAAAGTACCCTGCATCCACCTTAGGATAAAATTTTTGGAGTTGATCCTTTGTGTTGAGAATGTAACAGGGACACCAAAATGCTCTAAAGAATGAAATCAAAGGGGCTAAATGATGTAAAACTTCATAAGGAGTCTTCATCAACCTCTGATTTACTAGAACTCTATTCTGTACATAGCAAGCTGTATTGACAGCTTCAGCCCAAAAAGTCATTGGCAGTCCAGAATCAGCCAACATGGACCTTGCAGCTTCAATAAGGGTCCTGTTCTTTCTCTCCACTACTCCATTTTGTTTAGGAGTTCTTGGAATGCTAACTGCCTCTTGATTCTCTTTGAGAGGTCGAACTCATCAAGTGTATTGTTTCTGAATTCTGTTCCATATCACTTCTAATACACTTGACTGAGAGGGAATACTACTTCTCAACATACAGCACAAAGTTGATAATCTTCTGAGCTGCCTCATCCTTTGAATGCAAGAAGAAAGTCCATACATATCTAGAGTAATCATCCACAATTACCAGACAGTATTTCTTCTTTGCCATACTCATTACCTTCACAGGACCAAAAAGATCCATGTGCAGTAGTTGTAAGCAGGCATTAGACTTGGATTCTTCTATGGGTGGGAATGAAACTTTATGTTGTTTCCCTTTTAAGCATGCAGTGCAGATTTCATCACAATTGAACTCCTTTATTGGAGAACCTCTCACTAAACTCTTGTGGATCAGCTGATTCATGTTTTTTAGATTAACATGACCCAGCCTTCTATGCCATAGTTTAGATTCTTGAAGAGAGGCCTTGGAGAACAAGCATGGATGGCCTTTTACTCAATTTTCTTTGACAAATCCAAGGCATATACTCTTCCTATCCTGTTGGCCTTCGGGAGAGTATTATCATCCAGTACTTTGTCAATCAGGCTCAGAACCTTGGAAGACAGAATCCTACAGTTCTGGCTTGTGAAAAGAGCAACATGCCCTTTGTCACACATCTGACTGACACTCAACAGATTGTATTTGAGATTCTCCACATGGTTGACATCATCAAATCTAATATCTCCATTAGACACAAATCCCTTTCCAATGATGTAACCTTTAGCATCATTTCCAAATGAGACAAATCCCTTCTTTCCTTGAGAGTAATCATGAAGAAGAGATCTGTTTTCTATCATATGCATGGATCCTCTACTGTCTACATACCAGATGCCTCTGTGGCATGTTGAAGAACCCTGCAAAACACAACAAATTATTTAGATTTTGAGACCCAAACCTTTTTGGTATTGGGCCTGTTCTCATCAACAGATGGTAAACTAACAGGTTTGTTGGAAACAACAGCCTGAGAGGAAAAAGATGGTGAAGAAGAGGAATCCTTTGGCTTGGACCTCCTTTTCTGTGGTTTCAACATAGGAACATCTAATTGGTTAACTCTTCCCAATAGATGTTGAACCATCATAACCAGCTCTGTCTGATTTTGTGATAAAGCTTTCAGCTCTCCAGACACATTGGCATTGGAGTTTGATAAGTTCCTATGTTGCACCTTCTTCTTTTGAGCAATCTCAGTTGTTACCTGTTTAACCCCTTCCTTTTTGGATTTCTTTTTGGACTTAAGGGTTACAGGATTTGATCTTGCTCGTACAAATGTGGCTTCAAACTCAGTTTTCATTTTAACCATTTTCTCTTTAGTTTCCTCTTTATGTTTGAGTTTGGATCCTCTTTTGTACCAACAATCATCTGTAAAATGACTGAACAAACCACATATTTCACATGGTTTCTTCTTCATCTTATGTTGATCATCAAGTAACGAGAATGAAACTACTGAAGACTTGTTCTTCAGCACTTTGGAAGCACTATTTGCTGTCTTGACTTCCTCTTTAGTAGTCTTCAAACCCTTTCTACTTACAGTTTTCTTCTCTTCAGTGCTGACAGTAGTTGGAGTTTGAACTTCAGGTGTTAAATCTTGCTCTCCAGTCCTTTCAGGTGTTCCAGAAATAACTCCTGAGTTGATCAACTCTTTGATCATGTGAGTGTCAGTATTTGAACCATCACGATCAGCTGATAGGTTCAACGAGGGAATAATACTAACTTCAACTTCTGATGGTGCTCTATCAGAAAGTGAATCACATGATGAGGTGGATTGGTTATTGATTTCTCCATCAATTTCACTTCTGCTCTTGAAGCAAAATCTGTAGGAGGAGCAGTGTGATTATAACCAATGCCAAACTTCACATTGGAAGCTGATTGCTTACTAAGAAGCATTTCAAATCCTTGCATGATGAGACCCAGCGGTCACACTCAACTTGGGTCACTGCAAGTTTTTCTTTGAGACTCCTGTGGTCTTCCAGAATAACCTCTAGCTTGGCCTTTTCATCATTTAATTGGCATTTAAGCTTATAAATCTCATCACTTTTACTGTTAAGAGCAGACTCATGCTCAGCTTTTCTTTTGAAAATGGTTTTCTCAAGCTCAAGTTTTTGATTTATTAATGCTACATTTGCCTCTCTAATAGAGACAAAGGCAGCTATGCATGATTCAGAACATAACTTGGCCTTAGCCTCTGAAGATACCTGAGTTACCTGTGAAGATGATGCATTTGAGCAGGAACCCTCAGTAGACTCCAGGGCCATGAGAGCAAGATTTCCAAAAGGGTGTTCACCACCATGTTGACTAGCACCAGCATAGTATTGCTCAGTGTGACCAGACAAGTTATCAGGTAACCTACTCCAGTCAACGACTCCAGTGTGAAGAAGCTGTGATGAGGTTGTGATTGAGATGGAGATGGTTGAGGTTATGGTAGTGCATGAGGTTGTGGTACTATAGGAGCTTGAACTTGATTTGACTGTGGCATATAATAGCGGGGATAAGGATATGGCATTTGACCCTGAGGAACAAAATATGCAAGAGATTGAGGTTGTGATGAATGACTAGAACCAGCAGAATGTTGCCCTTTGGATTGTGAAATGTTATTTGGAAAAGTCAAAAAGGGTGCAGAGGTGTTAGATCCAGTTGATCTACACTCTCTTGCAAAGTGTCCAAGCCTATGGCATTTGTGACACTTGAACTTGCTCTTGTCAAAACCGACTTTGGTTTTGTCAGAGAGCCCAGGAAATTTCCTGCCAGTTCTCTTGTAGAATTTCTAAGATCTGATATTGATCAAGGCCATTTGGCTCAAAATATCCATCTCTTCTAAATCATCATCAGCAATACCCTTCAAATCATCTATGATAAAGCATAGATTGTCACTATTATTACCAGAATGACAATCAATACTCACAAAGGCATGATTAGAATTGTTTGAGGTGAAATCAATATGCTCATCATAGTGGCATTCTGATCCTGCATACTCTGACTCATGACTTACCAAGGCAGTGTTCCTGGTACAAAGTCATCAGTGAGCTTTCCAGATGATGACAGTTTTCGTTTCTGTTCTATCTCTCTCTCAAATGTGAGCAATTTCCCATGGAGTTGGGTGAGAGATAGTTTGTCCAAATTTGCACTGGAGCGTAGGACAATAGTATACGTGTCCCATCTCTCAGGCAGTGATCTGAGAAATCTGTTATTCATCTGGCTATTGGTGTACTCATGTTTGACCATTTTTAATTCAAAGATCAAACAAGAGAACCGCTCAAACTGTTGAGTCAGTGTCTCACCCTTCCTATGAGAGAATGTCTCATATTGTTGGGCAAGGATTTCTCTATTATTTGCCAAGACCTCATCTGTTCCTCCAAATTGTTCTTTCAAGGCATTCCAGAGGTCATGGGCAGTTTCATAATGCATTAGCCCAGAATAGATTTCATTGGGCAGTGCCATGGCCAGAATTCCATGGGCTTTTGCATCAATCTCAAACAATTTCTTATCCTCATCTGAGTATTGCTCCCTCCTCTTCGGAACCATTTGATTGGTTTCTGGGTTATTCACCATAGGCTTGTGTGGGCCATGTACCACTGATGTCCAACAACCTGAGCCGTTAACAGATAGGTGATGGAGCATTCGTCGTTGCCATATGTTATACTCACTCCTAACCAGCATTGGAGGCTTGGTTGAGGAACCAGTATTGTGAGGATCATTGGAAGGAGTAGTCATTTTAGGTCCAAATACAAATTAATTCAAGCTTTTAAAATATTTTACACAGACCACAACAGACTCAATGAAAACCAAGAATAAATCTCAGGGTGAATGGCCAAAACACAGAAATTCAATCTCTATAACCGTTTCTTGCAAAATGCTAATTCAATCAAACTTGGATCTTGATAACAGTTTCAATGATCAATTATTAGATCGATCAATGATTAACCTCTGATACCATTTGACAGGATCAGTGATCTCAAGTTTGATGGATTAGAGTGTAATGCAACGGAATAAGATCAAGCATTAGACAAATTATAGCAAGAATTTGATATTCGTATGCATTAAGAACAAATACGGTTATAACGAGAGAATATATTTCTGTGAAAAGGAATGTTTCAATTATATCAAATGTTTCTGCTCAATCATTCACCGATTACAATTAGGTTGACACTCGTTATATAAAGTGCAATCACCGCTGATATCACGGGATAGTGACATCTGGCAGATTTATTACAAAAATAACTAACACTTAACAAACTACTGAAATGTTCACAACTACTGAGAACATATCAGAGAGTGCTAAGCACAAAATATAAAACTACTAAAACTAAACTACTAAAACTACAATGACTGAAGAACAAGGTCTTTAGTCGTTTTACAAAACTACTGAAAGTAAAAACATAAAACTACTGATCGTATCCGACAAGTTAGTATGCCACATCGGGTCGAATACCGTGATCGTATCCATTTGTCCCTCTTTGCTTAGGACTATGACCGCTTCAGCTATTCTCCAATCGTAGTACCATCACTTAAAATGTGGAGTGAAGTCCTGTGGAATTTCCCTGAGTGGGATTCTTGACATTGTGCGCGGAGGATTCCACTTCAACATTATCTTGGGCTTGCCAGTAATGGCATCAACCTCAGACCTTCTGATATACCTAGTAGGCTGTTGGGGTCTGAAGTTAACCCATCTGGTGTGGTACTCCTTTTTTAGGGAAGCCTCGAACCAGCCTGACATCTTCCTCGGTTCAGCATACAAAAGCTTTAGCTTAGCCAGCTGGTTGAGCTCAAAACCTGGTAGAGTCTTCAGATCATGTGAGAATCTGAAGTGCTCTATGCCCTGTTCTCTCTTAACCGCATAAGCATTAAGATCCTCAAAATACGCCCATGCTATGATCCTTCCTGACACCTTGTGATGTTTCTTGACTCTGTAGAGTTTGGTGTAGGCATCCTTCTTTGGTGCAGCACGTAGGGCTCTAACTTCTTCAAAACATGCAGCCCACTCAGACTTTTGAATGTCGACATCATCATTTGAGGCTTGGGCTATTCCTACTGCTTTCTCTGTTTCTTGCTCCATCTTGTTCAACACCTCAAAAGTATCGCTGACAAGGGATTCACCCAGATTGGGAACCACATTACCCTCATTGTCAGCGTACTGAGGTTAATCCTCGGCAGTGACATCTTCATTCTCGACTTCATCAACATCGTTGAGCTCTTCGGCACTAGTCGAATCGCATGTCGGAGCATCTTTCACTATCTCATCTGGATTTAGCTTGAAAATATCTCCGAGTTGCTCGTTTGATAGGTCATGAATTATTTCCCCTTCTTCAGGGTATAATTCACTGACCTCCTAACAATCCATTACCCATCAAGAATCATTGTTTGCTGAGTCTTGACCTGTTGAAGGGGAGCAACATCAAACTCATCTCTTTGGTAATTTGGATCTGTTTGATTCATAAATCATTAGTAAGTAATCAAACAGAAATGCATTAACTTAATATAAACATTCAATACATCGTTTTCAATACAGGATTCAAATACAAAAGTAAATAAATACATAACCGTCTAGTCTTTACTTTTATCCTGTATCATCGTCTCGTCACTTGGAGGAGCAGAAGTAGAAGCTGGTTGGTCTTGTATGTCTTTGACCTTTTCTCTTGACCTAAAGAAGAGGCCGATGCAGCTGCATCCCCTCCTTCTGCTTCATCATCATCGTCCTTCTCCTCTGTCCTATCTCCTTCAGTTTCCTCATTCTCCTCTGTATCACCCTCATCATCCTCATCATCATCTTCATCAACATCATCTCCGTCCCCTTCCTTGATCTTCAAGGGCTCCTCCTTAGATCCTTTCAGCTTTAACATGATAGTCTTCTTTGCCTCCTCCAACTCCTCTATCTCTTGCTTGATGTGACACTACATGCTTGGAGTTGGGCTATCTCAGTGCTCTGAGAAACCATCTGTTGGGCCTGCTCCTCTATAACTCGAGCCTGCTCTGCAATCTGGTAAGATTGTGCAGCAGTCAGGTCAGTAAGCTGGCGGATCTGGGCCGCCTTCTCCTCATCTGCAGCCAGTAAGCGCATCACCATCCTGTTGAGCGCAGACAGCTGTTCCTCTACCCCGATTGGAGGTAGAGGGGATCCATAAGTATGTGAGGGATGGGCTGAGGGCCCTGTTTGGTATGAAGTGTGGTGGTGGTGGCTGTAGTGAAGATAGGTCTGTGAAATGGTGGAGGTGATGTGGGAGTAAAGGATATGGTGATGGATGGAATCTGTACTGTGGTGGGAGGTATGGTGGTGGCTGTGGTAGTTGTGGTGGATGTGGTGGCTGTGGTGGTGGATGGTGTCGCTATGGAAATCATAGTGGTGGTGGTAGAAGTAGAGGCTATTGTCGTAACGAAGGTCAACCGACGCTTCTTCTTCTTCTGACCATGGGGCTTAGCCATCCTCTTCCTCCTCGTCCCCGTTGAGGTAGATGCTCCCCCTACAACCCTGCCTGCTGACCCCGGTGCATAGCTTGGGTCAGTATCAGTCTCTTCGGAGTCACTTGGGTGTTCACCAACCACCCTTAGCCCATGTTCTGTGGGAACAACTTTGCTTCCCACAGTTCGCGTTAGGGGGTCCTCATCCGACTCCTCCTCCTCCGCACCATGAACAAAATCCTGATGGAATCCAGCTGACTTAGCTACTTCTTCAGCTGGGACGGACACTGGAGGTACAACATCAGACACAGTGCCTCTAGGTGGAATAGGCATATGATAGGATCGGTGATCTCAAGTTTGATGGATTAGAGTGTAACGCAGCGGAATAAGATCAAGAATTAGACAAACTATAGCAAGAATTTGATATTCGTATGCATTAAGAACAAATACGGTTATAACGAGAGAATATATTTCTGTGAAAAGGAATGTTTCAACTATATCAAATGTTTCTGCTCAATCATTCACCGATTACAATTAGGTTGACACTCCTTATATAGAGTGCAATCACTGCTGATATCACAGGATAGTGACATCTGGCAGATTTATTACAAAAATAACTAACACTTAACAAACTACTGAAATGTTCACAACTACTGAGAACATATCAGAGAGTGCTAAGCACAAAATATAAAACTACTGAAACTAAACTACTGAGACTTCAACGACTGAAGAACAAGCTCTTTAGTCGTTTTACAAAACTACTGAAAGTAAAAACATAAAACTACTGATAAACACAACTACTGAAGAAGTACTCTTCAGCTGTTGTGACAAACTACTGAAACTTCAGCACTTGGTCTTCAGACATGAACTTCAGACGTTTCATCAGCTGATGTCTTCAGTCTTTGTCTTCAGACTTTGTACATCAGTTGTTGATCTTCAGCACTTGTGGACTCTTCAGCTGTTGAACTTCAGTACTTTGGTCTTCAACTTCAGCACTTGTATTCTTCAGCTGTTGGACTTCAGCACTTTAGTCTTCAGCTTCAGCACTTGTGTTCTTCAGCCGTTGAGCTTCAGCACTTTAGTCTTCAACTGTTGAAGTCTTCAGTACTTGATCTTCAGCTGTTGAAGTATTCAGCACTTGTCGAACTTCTGATGAAGCCTTCAGCAGTTGTTGTGATATCATGTGGGACTTAGAGGTTTTCTGATCTTGGCTCATTGGTTCTTTTGGTCCAACAACATACCGTCTCCAGCATCCCTACTGTCATCATCATCCAATTCATGAGTGGGTAGAGCAATCTGCTCCACATCAGAGTTACTATCATCATGGCACCACTTTCTCTTGGCTGGCACCACGTAGTCTTCCCGGGCCAGATGCCCAAACAACCTCCTGACAGGGGGTTTCACTTGCTTCCCCCTGTACACCTTCATCCTCCCCAAGGTAGTGTCATCCATCACCTCGAGGACTACCGCATCCTCCTTCTCCTTCGGCAGGGAGGGAAGCTTCTGATCTATGATCATCTGCATAAACCTCAGGTACATACAGAAGCCCTCCTTCCCTTTCCCCTCGATGTTCTCCACCAGGTAAGTGAAGATCATCTTGGAGAAGCTGAACGGGTGGTTCAGCACCAACGCAACATACGCGTTCTGTATCTGGTCGGATAGCTCATCAAAACCTCCCTTCCTGGAAGCTATGCACTTAAGCAGCACGTGCGCAAGATACTTAAACTGGGGATAGAGGTTACTCTTGTTGAGTACCCCAGCATTGATGTCCCTAGAGTACTTGGCTCTAAGAAAGCATCCTCTAAATGTGAAGGGGTGTAATCGAGTCGGACAATCAGTGTCATCCCCCAACTATAATACGATCCTTAGATCCTCCACTGAGATAGTAATAGCCTCTCCAAAGATGGTACTTCTCATGCAATGAAGCTCAGACGATCTATCAACTATAGCGCCTTCCCAGAAGGCCTGCTGAATGGATCGATACGGAGTACAAGGAGTAGATATGGCATGTGCAATCCTCGATCTCAGTAGAAATGTGATGATGCCAGAGAAATCAGCAGTGTTTCTGGATGTCAAATCCAGATGAGCACATATATTGTGCTTCGTGCTCATAGTCCATCGACTCGCCATCTATTACACAAAGATAGTAAACGTTAGTACCATTGGCTAAGAAAGTCATGAAACACTTAAACTTGAAGAAAATCTTTCGGTCATGCTATTGAAGTTGTGCGACTGAGATCAGTCGTGCGATTGAACAGTGCGAATGGGGTTCAGTCTTGCGACTGATCCCATGTGTACCACTGAGTGTGCGAATGGGCTCATACGTATATAACCTCATGCGGTTACACCAGTCGTGCGACTGAACTTCATACGCATGGTTCAGTCGTGCGTTTAAGCAGTTCGCACCCTTTAGTCATGCGACTAAAGTTCATCAATCTGTCCATTCGCATGATGTACTGACTAGTCAATTCAAATTCACTTTTTCACCACTTCTGAGTTTCAGACATCGTTATCTGGCTCGTTTGACTCGCAATACATTCTTATAACACCTAACATCTTTAATTTCTTTTGTTTGAATCATTTAGTTAGGTTATTTAGTCACTTAAGTCTCGGTTCTTTTGCGAGTCTGAATGTACTGATTTTGTATCAAATTGAAAGTTATGGGAGTGCTTCTTTACCGTAAATTACCTGTAGAGTCGATGTATATGGTCAGTAATCAAGAAACGGGGGGATTTAGAGATCAAATGAAATTTGGGCAGAGTGGCGTTAAGTCGTGCGATTCAGGGTTAATTTGATGGTGGTGAGTCTCTGCGACCAGCTCCCCCTCTATTTATACTAACCCTAGATTCAATCGTGCGACTGAGCTCATATGCACCTTTCAGTCGTGCAAGTGGGACTCAGTCGTGCGATTGGTTCGGTCGTCCTTCTTCAGTCGTCCGACTGGATCTCAGTCGTGCGACTGATTCACTCGTCTGCCCTTAAGCGTCCAACTGGGCCAATCGTATGGGCCATTCGGTTGGATGGTCCATATTCATGGTCCATTCGTACGAATGGCTTCCATTCGTATGATTAGTCCATACGTATGTTCCATTCTTGCGAATGGGTCATACTTATTAAATTTTCTACCAATTTGAATATTTAACATTTAAAACCCCTTTAATTGTAGAAATTAACGTTATGAGCATTTGATCATCTCAGACATGATCGTTTTGACTTGAAAACTTTTTGATCACCTCAGACGTGACTGTTTTAAACTTTTAAAACACATGTGGTCATCTCAGAGATGACCCTTTTAGTGAGTTGATCCCTTACTGATTTTCCTGATGTAGTCCGACACACAAACAACTAAAACAACTAACTAAATTAGAAAATTAAACTAAAGAATAAAATAAGAATTGTTTTTGGCTTTTTGTGAGAGATAATCCTAAGATGGAAATCTATTGGATTTGGTTCCGGAATAGACAGCTTCAACTTAGATTGACCATAACTGGACCAATTCAATTTTGGAATCATACAGGCAAGTCAAATCATTTTGGACTTGTTATCAAAATCTTTTGATGCTAGATTCTTGGTGTTCATCCAGAGTCGTTAGCAACTTTAGGAAATCAAACTGGAACTCTTAGATTACCACATTGATTTGAACTTTCAAGAATTGCAGCCACAATGATTGTCAATATGTTTGTCCACTTAAATCCATACACAGACTTTTGACATAAACTGGTGATTGTTTTAGGTTTAATTATTTCAACTAACATTTGTGGATCCCACACTTATATGGTAATCAACATTCGTCAGGAGCTTTTGAGTGGTCTACAGGTATTATTACAAGGAGAGACTATTCTTAGAGCTTTCAAAGAGAAGCCAGTCCTCAGGTCAGTGCCATCGCACAACAGGGAGGCGGCAAAAACAATGAATTCTAGAATATCTAGGTTATGCTTATCCTCAGGTCAGTGCCATCGCACAGCAGAGAGGCACACAACCTATCTCCTTGTTAGAGCAGCTTAATTTTATTTTGCACAAAATGCACTAACAACATAAGTCATTAGCTTTATAGCATTTGTCTTTCATTTTTTCTTGCTTTGCTCTATTTATGGTCATCTGCACACATTTGTGGCGTTTACATGCTCATTTCCCCTTAATTGAATATTGTTGACTGTGTTAACTAGTGATAAGATGGAAGCCCACAGTCATTTGAACAACTTAGTTTGATCTTGAAATCACCAGTCAAGTCTAATCATCTATTGTGTTGAATCTACCGACATATCATTTGTGGTCTAGCCACCTCTAGGTCTACTCTCGTTGTGTTGCCTTAGGAGTTACCAGTTTTTCTATCATCTTCCCTTTTATATTGCTTAGACTACACTGACTTATACTTTGAATTTTTGCATCTTTTCTAAATTAAATTTTACAGTCCCTCTTGATTTGTTCCTGTATACTATCATTTTTCAAAGGTTTGAATCAGTATCATAGTTACGGTCTACCTTATATTAGCTTTCCACTCCTTCTCCCTCGTTTTTTTTAATGTTACTTGCTTAAAAATTCTCCCCCTAAAATACTAAAATCATAACTGGTTTAATTATTTTAGGATTTTAATAAACAGCAAAATAATATGAGTTTAAATTAACAGACTAAAATAAACAAATAAAATAAAAAAACAAAAACTTTAACTAAACTACATCAGACTACACATTATCATCATCAAGAATAACCTCACCTTTCTTTTTAACGCCGTTGACCTCTAGCAAATATTGAAAACGTGGTTTATCAAAGGCTTTAGTATAGAGGTCAGCGCGTTGAAAATCAGTATTAATTTTTACCACATCAATTAAGTTCTTTTCAAAACAGTCTCTTATGAAATGGTATTTATACCGATATGTTTGGTCTTAGGATGTTGGACCGGATTTTTAGTTACTGCAATTGCATCAGAGTTATCAACACAAATAGGAGTAGAGGAGAACTTTAAACCGTAATCCCACATTGCTGTTGAATCCAGATGATTTGTTAACAGCAACTTGCAGCAACAACATATTCGGCTTCACAGGTTGACAATGCAACCGATGTCTGCTTCTTACACTGCCAAGTAACTAGTCTTCTCCCAAAGAATTGACACCCTGCGGATGTAGACTTGTAGTTCATCTTGCAGCCTTTGTAATCCGAGTCACTATACGCCGTGAGCTCAAAGTCATCATCATGAGGATACCACAACCCAGTGTGGGTGTACCCTTCAGATAACGAAAATCCTTTTGACCCGATCAGATGGTTGACCTTAGGCTTAGCTTGATATCTAGAACATAACATGTAGCATACATGATATCAGGTCTTGAGGCAGTGAGATACATGAGGGATCCAATCATTCCGCGGTACATCGTGGCATCTACAAGATCTCCATTTTCATGAGGTGCTATGTCATGATTCGTAGCAAGTGGAGTCCCAGCAGCAGATGCATTCTCCATGTCAAAACGACTGAGAATGTCTCCTACATACTTGCTATGATGTAGAAAGATCCCATTTGGTGTCTGATCCACCTGTAACCCGAGAAAGAACTTCATCTCCCCATAGCACTCATCTCAAACTCTTTCTTCATAACTGCTTCAAACTCTTTGCATAACTCTTCGTTCTTTAAACCAAAGATTATGTCATGAGCATAGATCTGTACGAGCAGTAGGTCGCCATCTTTTTCTTTAATGAACAGCGTGCAGTCAATGACTCCCCTGCGAAACCGTGTTTCACAAGATGAGTCGAGAGTTTCTCATACCAAGCTCTTGGAGCTTGATGAAGCCCGTATAAATCCTTGTCGAGCTTGTAGACTTTATCCCGATAATAAGGATATTCAAATCCCTCGACTTGTCGTGTTGATGCACATTCCCTTTTCCTTGCAGTATGCCTCCATCCACTGGTTCTTGAATTCTGTTCCGTTGTCTGAGCGTACTTGTCTAACCTTCAGCTTGTAGAGAGATTCTAGTGGGTTACGAACTCCTTTAATGACTCAAATATTTCTGATTTGGATTTCAGAAACATTACCCAAGTGAACCTTGAGTAGTCATCAATGACCACAAAACAGAACAACTCGCCTGCAATGCTCTTTGTACTTACTGGACCAAACAGATCCATGTGAAGAAGTTCAAGAGGAAGTTCTATTGAATGAACTTTCTTTTAGGTATGAGACTTCTTCGTCTGTTTGCCTTTCTTGCAAGCTACACAAAAGTCAGGAAGATGGAAGTTCTTGACATTAACTCCTCTCACCCGATCCTTCTGAATCAAGTGATTCATCTTCCTTTGACTAATGTGTCCCATTCTCCTATGCCAGGAGATGGAATCCTTCTCAGTAGCTTTAGATAGAAAACACTAACCTCATGATCCGTTGTAGAAGCTGTTGACAAATCCAAAACATAAAGGTCTTTATATCTTGAAGCAGTCATCAGAACTTGGTCCTCTGGGATCACGTAGTCTTTCTTTAGCACGTAACACTTCTTGTTGTCGAAGATGACTTTAAATCCCTTATCACATATTTGGGAACAGAAGGTAAGTTATTTTGTAGTTGTTAACGTAGTTCACCTTATCAAACTTAACTTTCTGATTCCCCACTTCTCCCTGGGCTTGATTAGCCTCCCTTGTTTCCAGCAAATGAAACATGCCCTTCATTTATTTGCTTGACGTTTGATAAAAGGGCCCTGTTTCCTGTCATGTGCCTGGATGCTCCGCTGTCTACAATCCACGTGTAGTTTCAGCACTGTATCGAACACGCTGCACATACAAAGTAAAGGATTAGTTTAGGTAGGAACCCAGCCTTTACTGGCTTGGGTTTCCCAGAGGCATCACACATCATAAATTCCACCCATTGACCCTTAGAGGATGAGGGTAGCTCAGGTTCTTTCTTGTCATCATTATCAGACATAGAGGATGTCTTCTCCTTCCATAATCCAGATTTGTGCAAGGCCTGTTTGTGATAAACAGTCGACTGACTTACAGGTTGAATTTTAGGTTCACTTGTTCTTCTAGGTGGAGTCAAAGAATCCTCTTAGAAGACCTAGGCTTTGAAACTTGAGGTTCAATCTTCTTCCTAGGTGTCTGATAGAAATGACAATAGGAGGCAATGTGTCCATATTCACCATAGTTGTAGCACGACCTGCTATCAACTTTATGATTAAACTTTCTTTGTGGAGAATGTGTGACACTCTAGTAACATCACTCACTCTAGGTTTTGACTCTGGCTCTTTTGATGTTTTCTCTGGTTAACAAAGTTAACTATTTTAACCTGTTTAACATCTTTTTCTTTTGGTTAATTGTTTTTGACTTGAAATATGTGAAAGATTAACCTTAGAAGTCTTTTTAGGTTCTGATTTGACTCTGTTTGACCCTGAATTTAACTTAACCTTTTGAAATCCTTTTTCAGATTAACACAAGGCAATTTACCTTTGCCTTTGAAGTGGCCTCCTTTTGTTGTTTCAGAGTCAATAGATGAACATAAGGAATCTGGATCACTAACAAGAGGAGTAGACACCACATGATCCTTGATGGGATTATTATTTATTGGTCTAGTCTTAGTGTTCATCAAAGTCTCAGGTGGTGGTAAAACCACTTTATAACCCAATCCCTCCCCATTGTTCCTTTCTCTCACTAAGTGTTGGACTATGTGTGAAGAACTAGTCCAACTGTGCAGTTTCTGTTTTAATGAAATTACTTCTACTTCTGGAACTGCCTTTTGCTTCTTAGTGTCTTCTAGGGAGTCTAGATAATACCTAATGTCATTAGCTTGGTTAAAAGCAACTACTTCGGTTTCCCTAAGCTGTTTAGTCAAAAGGTCTATCTTTTCTTTATAACTATGCTCATTTTGTTTTAATATCCTATTAGGCTGAGTGCCCAGTTGCAAATCTTTTACTAAGTTATCATTATGATCTAATAACCTTGCAAAATTTTCATCTATGATATTCCTAAAAGTATCACAATCAGAACAAGCACGATTATCAAACATTTGGTCAGTAGTACTTACCTGAGTTGATTCAGAAGAGTTAGCCATCAACGCAGCATCAGATGTCTCTGGTTCTGGTGATTCTGTCTTTTCTGTCTCTGACGTGGTAGTCCCTCTCTAGGCTTGTAACTGACCTCGGTTGCAGTTGCTTCTTCACTATGTGGCATCGCTATCTCAACTACTAGATCTCCTTCACTAGCGGAATCATTTTCAATATCTTCTACACTTGCAATGTTTGATTCACCTGGTGAGACAAACCTAAAACTCCAATCCTATACTTCATTATCATGAGCAGTCAAGGCTTTTGGATCCTTGCTTGATGAAGTAGAACTGGTAGCTTGCTTGTCTTGACGAGTGAAGGACGAGAACGGGTTCCCGTTACCCGTCTTCTTAGGCTTGACACATTCTATTTTGAAGTTCCCCTTCTCTCCACAGTTGAAGCAGGTCACTTTGCTCTTGTCAAAGCCAAATGTGGTATCCTTAGTAGCTACGAAGTTCTGTCCGGTTTGTTTTACAAACTTCTTCGCCCTCCGGACAGCACTAGCTAAGGCCCAATTATGTCCATCCTCTCAAGCTCCATTTCGTCCACCTGCTGGTAGTCCTCGTCTACCAGATGGCAGTTTCCAATCTTCCCAGCAACAAGTTCATCATAAGAATGAACCACTACAGCCAAAAGATCCATGTGTTCTCAAGCTACTTCCACAGTCACATTACCGAGATTCTCGGTCTTTAGTTTAGTAGCACTTGCTTCGGATCCAATATAGTGGGTACAAGAAGGTCCCGACGTGTCTGATCCTGAAGGAGACGCATGTGAAGGACCCGATGAGCTAGACACAAATGCAGTCTGGAGAGGTGCTCCGGATGTCTTAGCTTGAGGCGTGGCATTGTACAAAGCTGGATTTTGATTGTACAAAGACTTCTAAGCTCTGTACTTTATCCTAAGTGCCTCTTCTTGCAACTTAAGAATGAATTCATTACTATCCAGTTTTGCCAGCATTCCATTCTGTCTCAGGTTAGACACGAATGAAGCCCACTTTTCAGGCAATCCGTTTGCAAAGTTAGTAACTTTCTCTTCCATGGTAGTATCCACCCCATGTGTATGCAGTTCACTCATCAGATGGTATAATCTATCTATAACGTCGTCTAAACTCTCGTTTCCCATCGATGAGAAGTTATCGAATTCCTTCTTTAACTCCTTAGCCTTGATTGCCTTCAACGAAGCATTCCCGTCATACTCTTTTCTAGCTCATCCCAAAGTTTCTTGGACTGCTTATTCTCTGAGTACTGGTGGAATATGTCTTTAGAAATAGACTGTGTAATCAATGCATAAACTCTTTTCTCTGCATTGTATTTAACTTTCTGCACGTCCGTCATCCCTCCTAACGTTAGCTTAACTCCATCAGCTCCCACCGGTGTACTATATCCAATCTCGATGCCTTCCCACAGATTCGGATCCACTCCATTGAGGTAGATCTCAAAACGTTGTTTCCAGTGGGGAACTCATCTAACGTCAAGAGCTTTGGTGGCTTATTATGATTACCCACCTCACTCTCAAGCAAGAACAGGTTCTGTATCCTAGAGTCCTTCCAGCAGTAAAGGCTGTCATTTGATCTTCCATGGCAAATAAATTTAGTCTAATAAAACAAACTGTCACTGGTGCGACTGAAGGATGCGAATGGTCTAGTCATGCGTATGAACTCTGCGACTGGTTCAATCGTGTGGCTGAACTAAGTGATTGGCTCAGTCGTGCGAATGAGTATGATGCGTATGAGCAATGCGAATGAACGTTGAATCGTACGAATGGAGATGCGACTAGGTCCAATCGTGCGCCTGGACTATGCGAATGAAGTCCAGTCGTGCGAATGGACTCTCGTGCGACTGAAGCTGATGTTTTGCGAAATTTTCTAGGTTAAACGTGTTTCAGCGGTAAAAATTTGAATTTTCGCAAGGTCTAATCGCCTAAATCCGTAGAAACCAAACTTTGATGAGCAGGGAACGTCCAAGATCACTTTTGACACCAAAAATTGCGTTTTAATGCAAAAACACAAATTTTTTATCAATATTGATTGAATCACACGTAATCAAGAGCCAAAGCTCTGATACCACTTGTTAGGACCTGGTATTTGAACGAAATACCTAGTGATTAGCGTGTAAACCAGATCAAATAGTGCGGAATCCTATTTGATTGTCGATCCAATCAGTGAGAACACACGAAGAATCAATCAATAATTGAATCTAACGTTAGAAGTCGATTGGGAATCGATCTAATGTGTTCTGTGAACTTGGAGAAACGAATTGGGAGGCTTCTGGACGGCTAGGGTACGTCTGGAATCGTAATTAACGAATGCTCTAGTTTTTCCACAAATTGGGTTGTATTTATAGGTTAGTATTGTTCATTCGTGCGACTGAACCATTAGTATGGTTCAGTCGTGCGATTGAACCATGCGTTGATTCATCTGCATGACTGAGTGTTCAGTCGTGCGACTGAGCCAATCTTATGTTACAATCATACGACTGATCCAGTCTCCTGCACGACTGAGTCATTCGTATGAAGTTATTCATGCGTATGGTCCATTCGCATGGGCCATTCGCATGAGAAATTCATTTTGTTAAGTTTGAATGTATTAATTAATATAACTTTATGTGTAACAAATCAAACAACCACAAACCTAATTAACCAATTCAACGTCGACTCATTAATGAAATATTAAACATTATAAATAACAAACAAACAATATCATTTCATTAATCATTCCAAGCATTACCTCAGAATCAGACAAACAAGATCTATTATATTCATATCATGATCCAGGGACATACATGTATCAACACAGGAGCATTTGCATTGTTCAGCCGCATGAAGTTCCTGAAACGTCTAACGCAAGTAACTTGAATATTTTAACACTTTATAGACGCATGATACATTTAAAACGTCCAACACTTGGTTAAAATCAGACTAATTATCACTGTTTAGGCGCATGGGTTTATGTAAAATGCCCAAACACTTTTAAATTTCCTAAAAGTTCACCATGCTCCTATTTAGACGTATGAACACTATTTAGACGTATGAGTTGACTTTGAGTTGACTTTCATGAGTCTAACACTTGAGTTTTTAAAATTCTTCACGTGCACACTGTTTAAACATATTAGTAATATTTCATACTAATATTTAATATTTTAAGCATATTTTTGAATTTCCCAAAATTTACATTTTAGTTCCTCAAATTTGAACTTTTTACATTTTGCACACTCAAATTTAACTTTTAACAATTTTAATTCTTCAATTGTTGTTTAACTATTTTTTTATTTATCTTTCCCTCATCTTAGTCTCAAAACATAATCAAATATCTACTTTTCAACTTTGAAAGAAGCATTTCCACTTCCAAATTTATATAGGTTCATATTATCATTTTCAAAAGTTACATTATCAAACTCACATACACTTTGAACATCATCCTTAAGCTTAGACATTATCAAAAGTTACATCATCCTTTCAATTCATCATTTTAACTTTGATTTTGATTTTCTGAGAAAAACTCTTCCATTTATTACTCCCCCTAAACTTTTAAGTTTGAACAACTTATAAGTTTCCTAAGGTAGCATAATAAGATCACACATCTCATAGTTACATTGCCTTCACACACAGAAAACATGCATAAAATCAAAATGAAAGCAGAATCAAAATCTAGTATAAACAAAGGAATTAATGTCTACGGTGATATCATATCAATGAAGATCAGCACATTAAAATAAAAAATTATGAATAGTCATAGACAATGAATAATCTTGATCAAATGTGTTCCAGGTCAGTGATATCACAGCAAATGAGACACAAGATCTAAGGACAGAAAATGAGTGTTTTTGACAAAATATCAACTCACTTACTTTTTCAATTCTTGGATTGATTAGGGTATATTTAGATATGGCATGATGTAATTCATACAAAGCTTTCTTGGTTTCATCAGATGATTTTGTTTCAACTTTAAGCTTAGGCATAGCAAGACTTTGATAAGGCTTTTGAAAAGTCTTATGAGCTGGTTGAAACCTTTGATTGCTAGAACTTGATTGAGCATTTCCTCCATTATTCCTTGAACTTTGCATTCTCTGGAGAAATGTCCATAACTGTTACAGTTAAAACACCTTGATTTTGACTTATCAAACCCAACAGTCTTGTTAGCACTTGGCTTGTACTTCCTGTTGACATATGAGAGTTTTTGTGTCATGTAAGCAATCATCCCCATCTGCCAGTTTAAGTCCATCTCTTCAATATCTTCATGATCTATTTCAAACAAATCCTGCAAAACAAGGTCTAATTGAGTTAAATGGCTACCTTGATATGCTTGAAAACTAGCCATAAATGCAGTGAATGCAGTTTTAGACTCTTCATCCTCTGATAGGATGTTTATCACATCTTTAACTTTACTAGATTTAGCAGAGTTAGATGAAGAAGTCTCTGTTTGAACATTAGATGTTTGAGACTGAGATTTAGGAGGAGATTGAGAATGAGACTGTGTTGTATAAGTAGGAGCACTAGTAAATGATGAATTAGTGAAAAATCCTGCTCCAACAAATAAATCTCCCTCTTCTTCTATAATTTTATCACTTTTTGCCATGAATGCATTTTCAATAGTGTTTTCAAGAGAAGCAACAAATTTATACTGAGACATTGATGCTGCTCTATCATTATTTTTTGAGCTTTCATCATTTCTACTGACTCTTTCTTGGCAGTGAGTAGATCTAGATCCATAGGGAACTTCTCAGTATGTTTTAGTAAGGTTACTGTTTGTTTCCATGATAAGGGTAAAGTATTGAGTAGTCTAAGATTTAGATCTTCAAGATCAGGCTTAATACCAGCTGTTGACATCTCAGTTTTAAGTTGAACAAATTTGTTCATCATTTGATTTATGATTTCTCCAGACAAATGTTGAAACGATTCTAATTGCCTTTTCAACTTTTGTTTCTTGAGATTTTGAATCTCCTTGCCTCCTTCACAAATGGTCTTTAAGGCTTTATACATGGTGTATCCAGTTTGATATCCATCAAGCCTTGCAAGAACTTCCAGAGGTAGTCCTTTACACATTAAAAATATGCTTTGATATGATTATTTACTCTTCTCAAATCATCTCCTTGAAGACCATCTTCAGGATAGGGTTCTTGATAATCTTTAGTATAAACAAACCCTATAGATTTCCAAAGATCAGTGTCAATGGAATTTAAATGATGTTTTAACCTAAGAGACCAATTTTTGAAATCAGCTCTATTTTTAAGTTTTGGAACTTTATTTTTAGAATCTTCTAATTTCACCATTCTTATATTTTTGTTGTTTTTCTTAGGTTTTGAATTAAGAAAAGAAATGAAAAGTTTGTGAAAAATTTTCTTAAAAAAATTCTAAGTATCAAGGGTGATGCGCCTGAACAGTAATCAAACTCCCAAACAGTTAATGCGCCTAAGTTGAGAGACGTCTAAGAGAATGCCTTAGAAAAATTTTCCAAAATGCCCAAGTTGATGCGTGTGGACTTTTACTCTTTAACAGTAGTCAACATCTAATCTAAAAATGCCTAAACAGTGTTAATGCGACTAACAGTAGTCAAACGCCTAACACTTAGACAATTTTTCAGCAAACCTCAACTCTAATGCGCCACATTCATCATGTTCATATGAGTGTTACTAACTCAAATCTTCTGAAAGTCTTCAAAAGTTGATGAATTGGATTGAAACTTTCCAATTAGACATGTTTTATACCGATAATCATTCTTCTAACATCAATTTCTTTCAATATCAACAACAAATCAATCAATTTTGTAATTTTTAGTTCGAAAAATAATGAACTTTCGAACACAAATTCAACAAATTATCTCGAATTTAATGAATTTAACTGCTGATTATGGTTTAAAACATGTTTTTGATGATGAAACACATCTGAAATCCACAAATTTTCAATTGAATTGTCTATCAATCACAGATTCAGTGAACTTTTTGAGTTTGAAAGTTCGACAAACCTCAAAAATCACTCAGCCAATAGCTCTAATACCATTTGATAGGATCAAATGAGCTCTCATACCATTTGATTGGATCAAATGAGCTTTGATACCATTTGATCGGATCAAATGTACCAATCTGTGATGATGTATGAACACAATTCAAAGAAATACAAACAAAGTAATCAAATCAAGTAAAATATTAACAAAATTCATAGTTTCATTGATATCAAGCAAAGACAATTACAAAGTAAGTAAGCAGTTCTAAATCAATTCTAAAGCTGTTGTTCTTCTCTTTTTTCTAACTGCTAAAACTCTAAGCTATTTATAATGAAACACAAGGAACTAACAAATTACAAAACTAGTCCCTATACTATTACAACTAGGAAAAAGACACATAAAGACAACATGTTAATCTTTCTAGGGTTCTAATAGGATATGCATGGAAACTTACAAAGCAAGACTTGTAGCAAAAAGTTTCACTCAAACTCAACGCGTTCTTTATAATGAAACCTTCTCGCCTGTGGCAATGCTAAAGTCAATTAGGATATTATTTACCATAGCTGCATATTATGACTATGAGATTTGGCAGATGGATGTCAAAACTGCTTTTCTTAATGGACATCTCGAAGAGACTGTCCATATGGTTCAGCCTGATGGTTTTGTCGATCCACATGATCCTAATAAAGTATGCAAGTTAAAGAGATCAATCTATGGATTGAAACAAGCATCGAGAAGTTGGAATCAATGTTTTGATAAAGAGATCAAGAAATTTGGTTTCATCAAGAACGCTAACGAGGCTTGTGTATATAAGAAGGCTAGTGGAGCATAATTACATTCTTAGTATTGTAGGTTGATGACATACTACTTTTTCGAAATGATATTCCAACTATGGAAGGTGTTAAAACCTGGCTTGGAAGTTCTTTTTCTAGAAAAGATCTCGGTGAAACCGCCAATATTTTGGGAATAAAGATCTATACGGACAGATCAAGGCGGTTGATAGGTCTAAACCAAAGTGCATATATTGATAAAGTCTTGAAAAGGTTCAAGATGGCAAACTCTAAGAAAGGTATAGTACCTATTCAAAAAGGGACAATATTGAGTACATCTCAATCTCCAAGCTCAAAGGATGAGCATGATCGAATGAAGGACATCCCATATGCGTCTGCTATAGGATCTATCATGTATGTGATGATATGCACTAGACCAGACGTGTCATGCGCGTTAAGCATGACAAGCAGATATCAGCAGAATCCAATAATAGCCATTTCATGGCTGTTAAAAGTATATTGAAATACCATAGGAGGACTAAGATATGTTTCTAATATACAGATCTTATGAAGAGTACTATTGATAAAAGGTTACACGGATGCGAGTTTCCAAACTGATCGAGATAATTCTTGATCGTAATCGGGGTATATCTTCATTATGAATGGAGAAGCAGTGTCCTGGAAGAGTTCAAAACAAGACGTGGTAGCATTGTCCACAATAGAATATGAATACATAGCCGCCTCATTAGCAGCTCAGGAAGCTGAATGGATAAAGAAATTTATCGCCAGTCTAGGGGTGGTCTCTACCATTCACACCCCCTACAAATCTTTGTGATAAGAGGGTGCAATTGCACAAATTAAGGAACCCCGTGCACATCAAAAGACTAGACATATTGAATTGAGATTCAACTACATAAGGGATGAAGTTGAAAAGGGAAAGATATGTATTCGTAAAGTTCACACCGATCAAAACATGAAAGTTGTAAGTCGTACTTGTGCCTTAGGACATCGATATTCTAGTGATTGGAGTTGATCTGTTTAGTATTTAAAAGTTTGGAACAATGTAATATTTAACTCTTTCAAATTTGTGATATTCTAAGTTATGTTCCTTTTTAGCATGTATACATCCATGAATATGTTTATTATTCTAAATGTCCGTAGTCGGTCATGTTTGTGGGAACAAATATGAATGTAAGACTATTATGAACATGGATTGGTGATATTCATAAGGCATGAATATAGAGCAATTGGTTGTGCCAAACTTCATAGATATTTGTGGTATACAAATATTGGACTGACCCGCATCCCAAATTTTACTACATGGAATCTTCTAGATTGATCATAAGTAAATTTGAGTAAAGGCGAATATCATTTGGTATCCTCCGACCAGAGATACATATTGGGTTTTGATATTCACCAAAATGTTATACCTTGAGCTAGTTCTTCGCTGCTCTGAAATAATGGACAGTACATAAGGCTACGTTCAGGTGTAACATGAGGTGATTGGGAAAGACGTGTGTAGTGAAGATGAATTTGTTCCTCTTATTCGTTGACAGCAAGATGTCTAAGGCCTGATTATTAAATCAACAAGGAATGATCATTCTGTGTCCTTGGATTTAACATGACATCAGTAACAAAAGGATAAATGATTGATTCATCTAAATCATTTTAAGTTGGATATTTGAAGGGTATGAGGTTATTGAATGGCTTTTAATCATGCGTATTAAGGGTAGTAAACCGTTGTTAGGCGGTATTTACTGCTTGCATCAATCTTCTATGAATCTTGTGCATGTGGGAGATTGTTGGATTCTTTATGCCCAAGACACGTTGAACATTGATGTGGTTAGTACGTTATGATCCAAGTCGGGTCATACCCAATAACAAGCATAGGAAACAACAATTAATATTTAATTGATGATATGATCATACAATTAAATAATTACACCAATTTAGAAAATGGGTTCCTGAATAAATTGTATATGAGATGGAACAACTTATAAGAATATTTTGTTCATGCGTATTATTTGTAATGTTATTTAAGTGAGTTAAATAACATCAAATAATAGTGGAGTGTAAGAGTTATACAACTAAAAGTTTAGTTATATAACCAAATTAGTGTCTAGTTACAATTAAATGGATGATTAAAATTTGGGGGAAAACCCCTTTTGAAAGATCATTTTTGCCCCCCCCCCCCCTTTAGGGGTTGGTTCATTTGTGTCTCGGAATAACACAACTCATTAACTAGCAAAACCCTCCACTTCATTCTCTCTCTCACATGCAAGAACCAAAAGTGAAAAACTCTCTCATTTTGAAGGAAAAATCACGACTGGAATAGGGTTCCAGCAACCCCTTTTGGTTCGTTTTGGGTGTTGAAATCCTAGCACTAAGGTTTTTTCTTGATGCTTGTGGGTATGGAAGCTTGAAGACACCTCTCCTTGGTGTTTTGTTTGTTCAAGAACATCATCTTCTCCTCATATCTCACATTTTTCAACAGCTCCTGAAAGGTAGTTTGTATGTGTTTTTTTCGTTGTTATCTCTTCTTGATAGCTAGTTGATTCACAATATTTGATCCTATGTTCTTGGGTTTGTTATTGCTAAGTATTATGCCTTAATTTTCAGTTTGTAAAACATAATATTAATGTTTCTTTCCGCTGTGTATTTTTCATGTTTAAATGGTTAAACGACTTTGATAATGGTCTAACAAACCCAACAGATATATTGCTTTTGTTGATGGAGAACTTTCCGTCATTTGGTCGTTCTTTGTCTTCCACACCACCTTTGTAAGTTTAGATTTGACCTTCAAAACTTCAGAAGCTTTTGTGGCTTCGGAAGTTTTTTATACCTGGACCTTCGAAAGATCCTGTTAGCATTGCAATAGACTTTAGTGCTTCCGAAGTACTCCTTTCTTCCGAGACCAAATTTTCTTTCGCAGGAAATTTTCCACTTGCCTTCTTCATTTTGGAGCTTCTGAAGGAAATAGATTTTCCTTTTGAAGCTTTCTTCTTCTTCTCCAAACTCTTAGAAGTTTCTTTCTTTGTGATGTGGAGGGTAGTCTTTGGATTGTAGAAACAATCTTTAGAAAGATGAGAAGTTCTCCCACATATAACATGAAAGTATTGATCTGCCCAAGATTCATATTAAATTGATGTGGCTAGTGTAATATGATCCAAGTCGGGTCATACCCAATAACAAGCCAAACAAACCCCAAAAGGTAATTTATTTGTTGATAAGATCACACAATAATAATGACACCAATTTAGAAAATTGGATTTTCTAATTATTGCTTTTGTAGATGAACATCATTATATAGATAATTTGTTCATAGAAGATTATTTGTACATTATTTAATATGGTTAAGCAATGGCAAATAATAGTGTGTGTTAGTGATATAAAATTAAAATGGTTTTAATTTTATAAAACAAGGGATGTGATTGTATATTTTTTATAAAAATTTGAATTGAGAGGGAAACAAAAGGGGGCCATTTCGGCCGCCCCTTTTGGTCTTGGATGCCCCAAATTTTATTAGTTCCAAGACATGCAAGTCTTGGACACTTGAACACATTTTCATTCCATCACATCCAAGAACACACACACCAAAAGCTCTCTCTCTACTCTCTCTTTCTCTCTCGTTTGAAGAATAGTTAGAGCAGAAATTTCAGCATACAAAAGAGGATTTGTTGCTGAAAATTTGTGTCAAGAAGCCTAGCAATCAAAGGTGTTTGTACAAGCTTGGGGTATCACCTCTTGAGGACTTCTATTTTGAATTTTCAGCCACGATTTCATCTTCTTTCTCTTCTTGAAATTCGTCTTTGAACAGCTCCAAAGGTTGTGTTCTTTACATCCTATGTTTGTTCCTTTGTATGTATTTCGTATATTGATCCATGGCTTTGGGGTTTGCTTATTAAAATGGGTTAATATCAACATATTAACATGTTTTAAAACTATATTCGCTGCGTTTTTCATACAAATGAAGATGATATGAACTTTGATAACATGTTGAATCCCAACAATGGCATCAAGAGCCACATATACGAAAGCATACATGTTTTTTTCTTGCTTCTTCTCGGGTTTTATGGTGTTTGACACCTCATACCCGTATGTTTGTTGGCTGGAACGTAAACCCCCCTTTTGATTTCTTAAAGATATTACTTTATGCATGTAAGGATCTTTAAAAAATCTAGTCATAAGATTTTGTTTGTATGGACTTAACCCATTTGTTCTTTGTTTGGTTGGCCAAGAACATGGGTTAAAAGGGGCTGCCCCATTTCATGACATAGTTTTTTTTGGATATGTGTTTTGGTTATGCATAACAAAGCCTAGACCATGTGGATTGATTGATTGGTTGTCATGTTATATTCATTTGGCTATGTAATAATTCAATTTCATGTTTCAAGTCTTGTTTTGTAATTCATTTATTCATATGGTTTGTAATAAATAGATTAAGTTTTTTTTTTCCCTTTACTAGAAAAAAAATGTATTAGGATACATATTTTGTAAAGATGCTCAATCAAGATTTGAAGAGAAGATGGACAAAGAGGATGCTTGAAGATGTGGTTTCAAGTGGGAGTCCTTTTGTCAACCTTGTATCATGTTCTTAACCCATTAGGACAAGACCTTTTGACACACTTGTTTTGGCTAAACAAGTATGCTCAACTTAGTATGCTTTGTTATGCATATGTGAATGTTATGTTTATGCTTGGTTGAATGCTTATGAGTTGTTTGTTTTGAATATTTGGATGTGATTTACAACCGTCTATTATAACAAACTATTACATGTAATTGGTTCTCAAATCATTAAGCTAAATAGAATGGGTCTATAAAAGGAGTTTTGGTTTGCAAAATAAAATGGGTTTTATTAAAAGAACCAAATGGATACCATATGGTTGAATGCATACAATCATATACTACATGGACTTTTCTAAAACAAAATTGTGAAATTACAAATCCCTTTGAGAAACAAGTTAAACACCATCCTTTTATACAACACTTAGGTTATTTGCAAACTCTTAGTGGGATAAAGTCACCTAACCACTTTGAGGGAACTTGTAACTTGAGATGAGATACCATGTTTGGGATAAAGGTCACCTAACCACTTATGTAGTAAACTCACACGTGTGTGTAAGTAGGACGACTTGATTTATAAAATATATTGAATGGATCACCTAAAATGTGTTTTATAAAAGTGTTGATGGGATAACATGTCGTTGTAAACATAAGATGTTCATACGACCCCATATCACTAGAAGTTGCAATAGGTTGCAATTGTCATTCATGACTACCTTGTTTATTTAAATAATGGGATAAGGTCACCTAACCAATATTTAAATATAACGTTGGATTCTAGAATTTTATTTATTAAGTCTATGAGACATAAAAGGTGTTAATAAAATGAAATAATTTTATCACAATTACTAAAATGGATCTTTGTAAAATCTTGTAGATGGCCGACACAACAACGCTAATAACGATGTACCCAACAAAAACAACCAATCTCTTAGGGCGATCCTTCAAAGGGATCGTCTAACACCTAACAACTTCATGGATTGGTACCGCAACTTGAGAATCGTTCTCAAGCAGGAAAAACGGGCCTACATCCTTGATGATCCCATCCCCGATGAACCTAACGAAGAGGATGTGGAGGCCTATAATGATTGGGTCAAATATGTTGAAGACTCTATCCAAGTCTCTTGCTTAATGCTAGCAAGTATGACTCCTGAACTCTAAAAGGAGTATGAGCTCCATGGAGCTTATGACATGATCACTCAGTTGCGGGAAACGTTCCAACAACAAGCTAGGGGGAGCACTTCGAAACGGTTCGAGCGCTTAATGCATGTCGGATGGAGGAATCCCAATCACTTTCATCTTATGTTCTTAAGATGAAAAGCCATATCGACCGCCTTCAGAGGCTTAACTGTCCTGTCTCAAAGGAGTTGGCCACGGATTTGATCCTTAACGGCCTAACTAGGAAGTTTGAGGCGTTTGTCTTGAATTACAACATGAACGGATGGGACAAGAGCATAAATGAACTTCATTCAATGCTCAAAACAGCTGAAGCAGGAATGGGTAAAAGGTTTTACCTGTTCTTAACATTAATGAAGGTGGAAGAAGGAGAAGGTCTGTACTCCCCCCCCCCCCCTAAGGCAACTGTTGCCAAAGGAAAGGGCACGTTAAAGGAAAGGGGAAGATGGTTGTTAGGGCGGAACCTCCGAGGTCCAAGGAGAAGAAGCAGAAGGTTGCTGTTAACGACCCATGCTTCAAATGTGGTGAGATAGGCATTGGATGAGAAATTGTCCAGTCTATCTCAAGGAGTTGAGAGAAAAGAGGGATGCGGGGCAAACCTCAGGTATAATTTATATGATACATGTTGAGCTAAATGTTATTTCCTCTAACACATGGGTATTAGATACCGGATGTGGAACTCACATTTGCAATTTGTTGCAGGGTTCAAAAGAAATGAACATTATGCAAAAAGGGAAATTAGTCTCTTCATGGGAAATGGTGCAAAGGTTCACGTAGAAGCCCAAGGAGACTACATTTGAAGCTTCCAAGTGGTTTGGAAGTTATTTTAAATAATGTATTATGCTCCTACTTTGACTAGGAACATAATTTCCGTTTCCCGTTTAAGACAATGTGATTATAATTTCAAGTTTGTTGACAATGATATTCATGTTTCTTTAAATCATATGTTTTATTTTAAGGCCATACCTAATAATGGCATTTATGAATTGGTTCATGAGAACACAACATATGATAGCTCATATACCAAGCAACCACCAAAAGGCTCAAATTAGATTTGAATGATACCTACCTTTGGCACTGTCGTCTTGGTCATATAAACAAGAAACGTATACAAAACTTCAAAAGAATGGTATTTTAAAAACAAATGAATGTGATTCATTTGATGTATGTGAATCTTGTTTACTAGGAAAATGACTAAGGCACCCTTTAGTGGGACTAATGAAAGGGCAAAAGATTTATTAAGAATCATACATTCGGATGTATGTGGTCCCTTTAAGCCGATGACTAGGAATGGTGAAGATACTTCTTTACCTTTACTGACGATTATAGTCGCTATGGGTATGTGTACTTATTAAGGCATAAAGATGAAGCTTTTGAAATGTTCAAAATCTTCAAAAATGAAGTTGAAAATCAACTCAACAAGTCAATTAAAGTTCTCCGCACCGATAGAGGTGGTGAATACTTAAGTGATGTTTTTCAAGATCATCTTAGGAGTTGTGGGATCATCTCACAACTCACTCCACCTGGGACACCACAACATAATGATGTGTCTGAGAGGAGAAATCGAACCTTATTGGATATGGTTCGATCTATGATGGCTAGAAGCACATTGCCTCTATCATTTTGGGGTTTCGCTTTACTCTCCGCGGCCCGTATTCTGAATATGGCCCCAACCAAAAGGTGGAAAAGACACCTTTTGAGATATGGCATGGAAGAGTTCCATCCCTATCATACTTAAGGGTCTGGGGTTGTGAGGCTTATGTTAAGACTCCCACCCTAAACAAATTGGAAGTCCGATCCACCAAGTGTATTTTTATTGGATATCCTAGAGATTCTATGGGATATTATTTCTATGATCCACTGGAACAAAAGGTGTTTGTTGCCAGAAAGGGTGAGTTCTTAGAAACAAAGTTCCTTATGGAAGGAACTAGTAGTAGAAATGTGGATCTTGAGGAGATCAAGTAACACAACCCGATGCACGTTTGGTTGAAACTAGCACTCAACATGAAAATGTTGAGGATGATCAAGCGTTTGATCAATACACACAAAACGTTCGCAGAAGTGGTAGAACTTGTAATCCACCTGAAAGATATGGATTTTTCATGGATGGATGCTATGTGGTAGATTCAGATGAACCAACCACATATCATGATGCAGTGTCCAATTTGGATTGTGACAAATGGCTAGAGGCCATGAACGTTGAGATGCAATCCATGTATGACAATCAAGTTTGGGAACTTGTCGTACCACCTCTAAATTCCAAAGTAGTTGGAAGTAAGTGGGTTTTCAAGAAAAAAACCGATATGCATGGAAACTTGGATACTTACAAAGCTAGACTTGTAGCAAAGGGTTTCACTCAAACTCAAGGGGTTGATTATGATGAAACATTCTCACATGTTGCAATGCTAAAGTCTATAAGGATATTGTTTGCCATAGCTGCTCATTATGATTATGAGATTTGGCAAATGGATGTCAAAACCGCTTTCCTAAATGGATATCTTGAGAAGATGTCTATATGGTTCAGCCTGAAGTTTTGTCGATCCAAAATATCCTAACAAAGTATGCAAGTTAAAGAAATCAATCTATGGATTGAAACAAGCATCGAGAAGCTGGAATCACTGTTTTAATGAGGAGGTAAAGAAATTTGGCTTCATCAAAAACGCTGATGAGGCTTGCGTGTTATAGCGGCTAGTGGGAGCACAATGACCTTCCTAGTATTGTATGTTGATGACATACTACTATTTGGAAATGACATTCCAACCATGGAAGGTGTAAAAACCTGGCTTGGAAGTTGTTTTTCCATCAAGGATCTTGGTGAAGCCGCTTATATTCTGGGAATAAAAATCTATAGGGATAGATCAAGGCGGCTAATTGGTTTGAATCAAAGTGCATACATTGAAAAAATCTTGAAAAGGTTCAAGATGGAAAACTCTAAGAAAGGTACTGTACCTATTCAAAGAGGGACAATATTGAGTACGACTCAATGTCCTAGCTCAAAAGAGGAGCAAAATAGAATGAAGGCTATCCCATATGCATATGCTATAGGATCCATCATGTATGCAATGATATGCACTAGACCAGACGTGTCATGCGCTTTGAGCATGACAAGTAGATACCAGCAAAATCCTGGTGATAGTCATTGGATCGCTGTCAAGAACATTCTAAAGTACCTAAGGAGGACTAAGGACATGTTCTTGATCTACGGATCTGGTGAAGAGGAACTCGTTGTAAAAGGTTACACGGATGCGAGTTTCCAAACCGATCGTGATGATTCACGATCTCAATCGGGGTACATCTTTATTCTGAATGGGGGAGCTATTTCTTGGAAAAGGTCAAAGCAAGAAGTCGTAGTGTTGTCCAATACAGAGTCAGAATACGTCGCCGCTTCAATGGCAGCACAGGAAGCTGCATGGCTGAAGAAATTCATAGCCGATCTAGGGGTAGTCCCTTCCATTCAGGATCCCCTAGAGATCTTTTGTGACAACGAGGGTGCGATTGCTCAAATCAAGGAACCTCGTGCTTATCAAAAGACTCGGCACATTGAACGGAGATTCAACTACATAAGGGATGGTTGAAAAGGGAAAGATATGTATTCGCAAAGTTCACACTGATAAAAATGTTGCGGATCCACTCACAAAGCTCCTCGAAAAGGCAAAGCATGAGGGTCATGTTTGTTCCATGGGACTTAGATATTCAAGTGACTGGGTTTGATGTTGTATTTTGCATATAGATATTGGAACTAATGTTATTTGACTTAATTATATAGTTATAATTTCATTTGTTCTTCTATTTTAGCATGTTAAATCCGTGAATAAATAAGTTATTCTAAACGTCCGCAGTTGATTATACTTGTGGGAACATATAAATATAAGACTATAATGAACTTGGATTGGTTGATATTCATATGGTATGAATATACAGCAAGAGGTTGCTACCAAGGTTCATTGATATCTATGGGATATAGATATTGGACTGACCCGCTCTCAATTATTTCTGCATGGAATCTTGCTGATTTTCATAAGAGATTTTGAGTAAAGGCGAATATCATTGTATCCTCAGACCTGAGATACATATGGGTCTTGATATTCACCAAGTATTGTACTTTGACTTAGTTCTTTGCTGTTCTGAAAAGACAGTACATAAGGTTGAGTTCAGGTATAACATGAGGTGATTGTGAGAGACGTATGTTATCGAGATGGAATTTGTTCCTCTTATTAGTTGAGAGTTAGATGTCTAAGGCCTGCTAAAGTTAAATCATCAGAGAATGACAATTCTGTGTCTCTTGGATTTAACATGACATCTGCAACAAGGATAGATGATTAATTCACCTAAAACATATTCAAGTAAGGTACTTGAAAAGGATAATTTTATTGAATGGCACTTAGTCATATACATTAGGGGTAGCAAACCGTTGCTAGGCATTATTTGCTGCTTGCATCAATCTTCTATAAATCTTGTGCAAGTGGGAGATTGAAAGTATTGATCTGCCCAAGATTCATATTAAATTGATGTGGCTAGTGTAATATGATCCAAGTCGGGTCATACCCAATAACAAGCCAAACAAACACCAAAAGGTAATTTATTTGTTGATAAGATCACACAAATAAATAATGACACCAATTTAGAAAATTGGATTTTCTAAATTATTGCTTTTGTAGATGAACATCATTATATAGATAATTTGTTCATAGAAGATTATTTGTACATTATTTAATATGTTTAAGCAATGGCAAATAATAGTGTGTGTTAGTGATATAAAATTAAAATGGTTTTAATTTTATAAAACAAGGGATGTGATTGTATATTTTTTATAAAAATTTGAATTGAGAGGGAAACAAAAGGGGGCCATTTAGGCCGCCCCTTTTGGTCTTGGATGCCCCAAAATTTTATTAGTTCCAAGAAATGCAAGTCTTGGACACTTGAACACATTTTCATTCCATCACATCCAAGAACACACACACCAAAAGCTCTCTCTCTACTCTCTCTTTCTCTCACATTTGAAGAATAGTTAGAGCAGAAATTTCAGCATACAAAAGAGGATTTTGTTGCTGAAAATTTGTGTGAAGAAGCCTAGCAATCAAAGTGTTTGTACAAGCTTGGGGTATCACCTCTTGAGGACTTCTATTTTGAAGTTTCAGCCACGATTTCATCTTCTTTCTCTTCTTGAAATTCGTCTTTGAACAGCTCCAAAGGTTGTGTTCTTTACATCCTATGTTTGTTCCTTTGTATGTATTTCGTATATTGATCCATGGCTTTGGGGTTTGCTTATTAAATGGGTTTAATAATTAACATATTAACATGTTTTAAAACTATATTCCGCTGCGTTTTTCATACAAATGAAGATGATATGAACTTTGATAAACATGTTGAATCCCAACATAACATAGTCCATTTTCTTCTTTCTTGGAGTCTTCTTCTGAGAACAAAGCTAAACTTGATCACTTTTAATCTCCATCTTCATCCTTTTAGATGATATGGCAATTCTTGGGGATAGAACTACCTTTGGAGCATGATGGTTCATTTTGTACAGCAGTGGTGCACAACTTACCAACCTTCTTCATGGTGATGGGAAGTGTTGGACATGAACTAGAACTCTTGTTGTTGGACTTCAAGTTTGAGTCCTTAGTTTTAACCACTTCAAATCCTGCAGAAACAACCCTTGTTTCTATGCAGAGCTCAAGGTGGCCTTGATCTCCTGAGCCTTCCTTGCTTTTCTTTCGCTCTTTCTGATCAAGTTCTTTCTCTTGGACTTGTTCATCCTAATAACTTTACTCTCCTCAAAGAGAGGATGACCCTTCTTAGAATGCTATTTTTCACTCCTCTCAAAGCCATTCATCGTCATCTCCTCTTCATCCTCTTTAGTCAAGGGGTCTATGAGAGGAAGCTCATCTTCACAAGTTCCACAACTAGGAGATCTTACACACAAGATTGTGTGTGGAGGAGCTATCTCACAAGATCTCCATCCCTGCTTGTTCTCATAACACAGTATTGTATGCAAGGATGAGGATATCATGTTTTTGAAGGTCTCTTCTTCAAAAACATATTTTTCTACCCTGGCTTTGCTGATCACAAGCTCAGCCTGGCATTGAGTCAACTTAGTTATGAGATCCTTGATCTGAGTCCTATAATTGGTGTGCTCATGTTTAAGAACTAAAATGGTTTTCTCTAAGTCCTCTATCTTTAACTTATAATCATTTTTAGCCTTTTTGAAATTAGATTTTAAGATGTTCAAGGACTCAAGATCAGATCTTATCTCTATGTTGTAGGACCTATATCTATTAACTTTAGCAATACATTCAGGAGTGCAAAGATGTTCCAATACCTTTGCTTCATCATGGTCAGCCATGAGTGCTTGATTTGGAGATACATCTTCCACATAAAAGATCTAGTCAAAGCCTCTTTCTTGAATAGCAACTGCAGCTTTCTACTTTGGCTTCTCATTCTATGAGCTCTCTTAGTGTAGTTTGGTCTGGATTGAGTTTGGCCACCATTTGCTCTTGGTTCCATGCAATCGCTAGCAAAGTGTCACATCTAGTTACAGTTGTAACACTTTACCTTGCTTTTATCCAGCGCAAACTTTCCACTTGTGCATTGCTAGGAAACTTCCTTCCTATCCCCTCGTAAGACTTCTTAGCGATGTGACTGAGAAGAGCCATCTCCTGAATATCTCCATATACTCCAGATCATCTAAAAGGATACAGTCCTAGTCTTCAAAAGTGAAGAGAAAGTTTCCTGAGGATTCATCAGTAGAGACAAAAGCATGAGAAGAACTTGTCTCTTGGAAGGGACTTCCTTCAGTGTAGTTTTCTATTGGAGTCTCTTGGATGGTGATGAATAGACCCTTTTTTGAGTTGTCAGGGTAGCATATAAGATGATGTTGAGGTTCTATGCTATCCCTTTCAGTCACATGAAGGGCTGAACCCATTTGATTGCTAGAGTTACCAGATGAATTTTGCATGTTCATCTGTGTCTAGTATCAATTAAGACTACCATATAACTCTATCAGAGTAATAATCTTAAGGTTTTTAGTCCTCTTGACAACAACACAGTAATGTGTCCATTGTCTAGGAAGAGAGAACATAAACTTACTTACAATGTCCTTGATTTCAATAGTAACTCCAACATCCAGTAGAGTATCCACAATCTCAACATACCTGAAGTATTATTAAGTCATGGTCTCACCTACTTCATACATAAGCTTTAGTGCTTCCCATACTTGCTTTTGCAGTCTTGCACTTCTGGAAGCCTTTGTAGATTGAGTTTGGAAGAGCAGTTTGAAGGGCTGTCATGGTCTTTTCATCAATCTCTATTCTCTTCCTGTCTTCATCAGAGAAGTCAGCTACGGCCTTAGGAATCATACCACCACCCATAGCAGATGGGGTGCTTGGAGTCTTGAGACTTGATAAAGCTTTCCATTCATTAACACCAAGTATCAAAGTCTTTAGTAGTGATTAGTGGAGACTTTGTCATGGTTTCAGTTTCCATGTCAGCTTTAGAGATGCCTGCCAAATTGAGATGTTAAGTATTTTGTGTGTGTGAGGGATCTTAATATGGTGAGATCTTATATCAAGAGCCTAGAATGCTCTGATACCAAATACAGGACCGTTAGGAAGGGTGCAATGCACTTTTGCAATACAGCAACACAAGTAAGGAGAGTTCTTTAGAACACTTAACATATCAAAAGGGGAACTAGACAAACTAGTTTATATAAGAGTTAAGGAACACAAGTAATAAAGAGACAAAACTAGAACATAACTAAATGGTTCTCAAGGATGATTTATATTTCTCTCTAGCTCCTTACAAGTGTTTAAGAAGCATTGATGATAAGATATAAGGACCACAAATACTTATACTACAACATATAGCCGACCATACTTTGAATGGTAGCTGGATGCATGATCTAGACAACAACAAAATCAATGTAGAGTCAAAAGGCAGATTGCATTTTGACTAGTCAGTATGACATGCCATAACTCATATTCTAATATATTACAAAAAGGATAAAGGTACATAAAATAGAAAGTACAGACTCAAGACCTCAATGTAAAGTTACCAAAAGCATTGACCTTTCACCAATACTTCAGTACTCTTATGCATGCATGCAGGAGAGACTTTGGATGTTTTGGGTTGCATCAGCCTTATATGAAACCGTACTAGAGTGCACTCATGAATTTTCTTGAGAGATCTCTCAAATAAAGGGCAATTCCCACAGACTGAAGAGAGGAAATAAGATCCATGTACATGAACTATTGTTAGCTAAGGGTCTTCACAGTAATATAAGTGAAGTTTTCAAATTGTTGCTTACGTGAATCTTTCTCGGAGTCGTTCGAGAATAAGTACATCTAGGACAAGGAATCAAATAGTTCTTTCGCTAACGTGCAATGCTTAAACCCACCATGATGGAGTTGGTATAACAATCATCACAACAGTCATAGTGTTGCTATCAATGTCTAGCTTTTTGCGATCTTAATCAGAGTAATCTTTTACAACATGGTCTATCATAGCATTGTTTCCTCCTGGTGCTACAACTTTTGGTCTCTAAGAACCATTGATGATAGATTGCCACATTTTGCCATCTTGGTATCAAATGAAGCCTTCAATATGTCTGCACCATGATCTGGAGTTTTCAAGGGTGATGATAGGTGCTTTGTTCATCATCCCTATCTCAACTTCAAACTTTTGGTTGAGGGCCATATTAAGAGCGGTGAAAGAAATAGTGAAGGCAAGGTTGATTCGGATGAAAAGATATCACAATCAAGAGCCTAAGAAGCTCTGATACCCATTCTGAGATTGGTATTGGTCACTAAACATTTGTTTCCTCTCAAACACACTTAATTACACCTGGTTAGATGATGCAAAATCCCACTAAGAGTTGATAATAATAAACAAAAAAAAGTAACTAGGAACACAAGAAGATAATTTTCAAGGTACTTCTATATATTCTTCTTAATTCAAAGTATTTAAAGACTCTTACAAGCATATTACATGACTTACAATGAAAAACTATGTATGCTATCACATATAGTTGCATATACTTTGATGAAATATTACCTAAGATATGGTAGTCATGATATGTCCATGACTTACCTTTTGTCAATGACTAAAGTTAGTAACTGTACTAACTGATAAAGAATAAACAGTGAAATAAAGTATGGTCAACTACATGAAAGTCGGAAAAGCACCATGTAGTATCTCAGAGATTAGCAGTGGAGTGCCACATGGAACCATACTTGTGTCCACTGGTTCATAGTAGGTTCTTCCGAATTTTAACTGGCTTTGGAAGAATAAGTTATTTCAAAGCCACTTATACTTCGGAATAAGCTACCTCTCCAAGGCTTGAGGCTTGCTTCTGGTCTTCATATTTCAGAAGCCATTGACTTGATTTCTTCAAAGTGTTGAACTTCAAAACAAGGAAGACATTGCATTTGAAAGTTGGAGGTTTCCTTGAGAACCATCTTGAGACATAAGCTTCGAAAGCTCAGCATTTTCCTTCGAAAGAACTTCATTTGCCTTTGGAAGTTCTTCATCAGTTGTACCAAAATTTTCTAAGTGTTTGATTTTGGTTGCAAAAGTCTTACTTGATCCAACATATAGTTTAACTGAAAAATTATTTTGAATCAATAGTTGAACCACAAAGCCCTATTTTCTTTAAAAATTCACATTTGTCGTATAGTGTAATAGGCTACGTGAAAGGTTGCTTTATAGTATGAATAACAACTATACGCAACGTCTTGGTCCATACGCTGTGTATAAGTGTCAACTTAACAACCAATACGAGGTGTATAGTATCATATGCTACTTATAAGTGTTAGACATACTACAAAAGCGTTTTTTACATGGTACAGCATATGGGACTATAGGCTACATGCGTGGCAAACCTATACATTGTGTATAGGTCCATACGCCGCGTATAGGTGGCAACTAACCACCTATACATGGCGTGTGGGTCCATACACCACATATAGGTACACTTGAATTCAAAATGACACAAGATTAATTTTCAAATATACAAGAAAGCATTCGATATCTTTCTAAATTATGAAAATCTCAAATGTATGTTTCTCGCAAAATATTAAAGTTTTTATTTGTTCATTATGTCGTTTTGGGATGGTAACTATTTGCTTGGTGAATATTCTAGTGTTTCATACATGGTAGATAGTAATCAAGATGATTCTTATGTTTAATTCGCAAAATCTTATGTTGTCGATGATGAATTCGAGTTTTGCCAAGAATCAAGTAACGACCCGCAACAAAGTAATATAAACTATCTCTCGAGTGATGAAAATCAGAACATGAAAGTATCATTTGAAACGTCTCAATAACTTTTATCACTCGATGAGCTAGTCTATTAGGCTGTAATAGGGACGTGATAATGGTAATATTATTATTACATGAAAATTAAGGAAAAAAGAAGGCCAGGTTGTAAAGGTGTGACTTATCTACGATGATGGTTGTGAACACAAAAGTAAAGCAATAGTTAGATGATCTAGTAGCAACAAAATCGGATGTCCAAAAAAATTAGTAGGAATATACGACCAAACGTCATTCGTGGAAATTAGAGGTGAGAAGTGACGAAAATAACCATGATCCCACTCAACATATAGAGGGACACCTATTTGTAAGACGGTTTTCTCAAATGAATACAATTTGGTGGAGCAACTTACTAATCAAAACATGGAGCCTCATAGCATCTTCTCAGCTTTAAAAAAGGAAAATCCTAATAACGCATCCATAACCAGAGATGTATACAACACTCAATATAAGATAAAAAGTGAAAAGAAAGTCGGTGAAATACCAATGTAAGTTTTAGAAAACCTTTTATCTTCTAAAAGGTACGTTTATTACACCTTAGAAGATCACGATACAAATACAGTAGAAGATATTTTTTTTGTCATCGAAAATCATATGACACTTGGTGTTCATTTTCGCACATGCTGATGATAGACGCTACATATAAAACAAACATGTACAAACTTTTGTTTGTTCAGATTGTTAGTGTGACCTCGACACACAAGACAATTTGTGTTACTCATGCATTTATTAGTAAAGAACAGGTAGATAATTTTGAGTGGGTGCTTAATAGATTTAAATATTTGTTAAATAGGTGTACAGAGTCACGCGTCATAATAACAGACAGAAATCTTGCTTCAATGAACTCATGTGTTAAGGTATTTCCGAATGCTTTGAAGTATTTATGCAAATGACATATTGATGAAAATATCACAAAATTTTGTTAAGCAAGTTTTACAAAAGATGATTGGCAAAAGTTAAAGTATGCATGGGCATGTTTGTGTGAGTCTCCCATGCCGGAGATTTACTAGTATAACTATAACCATCATTACGAACAACTAGTTAAAGCGAAGCAAGAAAGTAAGTTTTTCATTACATACATACAATATTGTTATATAGACATTTAATTTGATTATGTTTTGTTATATTTTCTTATAGACATATATAAACAAAAACTTCTTAGAGAGTTACAAAGAAATGTTTGTATCAGCCCGGACTAACTTAAACCGCAATTTTGGCCAACACACACGAATCGAGACTCAGCATGCAAATTTAAAATGATTTCTTAAATCAACAAATAGCTCACTGGATAGACTTGTGGAGTTTGTAGATCAATTGGTAAACACACAGAGGTAAATTTAAAAGAAAGCTTTAAGACAAGCAAAATTAAAATCATGAATCATCATAAACTCCCACTATTTGATTACCTATGACGCAAGGTTTCACACAAAGCTCTTGATTTATTAATTGCCAAAAACACTAAAATGCATGTTATGCACTCAGCAAATGTAATGTGTGGTTGTCATCTTTTCACTAGTTGTGGATTACCTTATGCTTGTCAGCTGAAAAAATATAAAATTTCTAGTAATAGTTGTTCCATATTAATCATTTTTTTGTTACATTAATGAAGTATATATTAATTTATAATTTATAATGCAGGCACTAAAATTCCATTAGATGCAATTGACATATTTGGGACGAAGCTTGATAAAATTAAACCATCATTTATGGTGGATGAAAAAGTTGATGTTGTAGAAGAGATGGAACGTGCGAAACAAAAATAAAGACCCAACCCCACCGTTGTAAAATTTAGTTTGGTGTAAAAAATAAAAATAATGTGTATCCATGGAAAAATAACAAAAAAGCACATGTTTTTCAAACAGATATTCGCGGTCATCCAACGTTAAATGTTCAACAACAAAAGCAAGACACTCAACATAGTATGTGTGATATGCCAGGACATATCTCATTTACTAGATGAACAACTTCAATAATAAGGCCTCAGAATCCCGTCATATAACGTAGTCGTTCCGCATCTTTTAAAGTGTCACAAAGTAGTAATGAGTATTCATCGATTGTCGGAGATCAGCAATTAAACAATATAAACAGGTTAAAAAATTGTATTCCGTCCATCTTTCATCAGTATATTTCATGTATACGAGATATTCGACCGATGAAATTGCAATTTTTGATATATAGCTTTAGGGCTAGGGTTTAGCAAAAATAAGTGGATGTATGTGCAATAACAATTTTTAGAGGAGTTGGACAAACATGAATTGGAATACAAAGAATTCTCGATTCTTTGTACCTCGATAGTTGCTATGACATGACATAGCTCACATCTTAATAATTGCATAAAGGATAAAAGTACATAAAGTAGAAAGCACAGACTCAAGATCTTAATGTACAGTTACCAAAAGCATGGACCTTTTCACCAACTGTGAAAGTTGGTGGTCAACAGAGTTGTAGCGAAAAGTGGTCGAGCTTTATGGTAAAGTACATTAGATAAAGGCTTGTATTCAAAAGTGCTGGACCAAAAGAACCAATGAGCCGGATCAGAAAAACCTTTAAGTCCCACAAACGTCACAACAACTACTGAAGACCGCAAAGCTGAAGACAACAGCTGATTACAAAGTCTAAAGACACAAGTGCTGAAGACAAAGTCTGAAGACACAAGTGCTGAAGACAATGTCTGAAGACACAAGTGCTGAAGAGAAAGTCTGAAGACACAAGTGCTGAAGACAAAGTCTGAAGACACAAGTGCTGAAGACAAAGTCTGAAGACACAAGTGCTGAAGACAAAGTCTGAAGACACAAGTGCTGAAGACAAATTCTGAAGACACAAGTGCTGAAGACCAAAGTATCAGACGTTGTCACAATAGCTGAAGAGGTCTTCTTCAGTAGTTGTGATGGTTTACCTTTTAGTAGTTTTCTTTGTTTCAGTATTTGTAAAACAACTGAAGAGTATGTTCTTCAGTTGTTATAGTTTCAGTAGTTTCTTTTCAGTAGTTGTAATAATAGTTAACACTTAGCATTTTTGTAAGAAGATGTCAGCTGTTTGACATCTTCAGTAGTTGTGTTAACTATCAGTAGTTTGTGATAAATTCTGTTAGATGTCACTATCAAGTGACATCAGCAGACGTCACATCTCTTATATAAGAGGTGTTGACCTAATTGTAATTGTGACATTCCGTTACCACGAAAGCGAATATGGAATGAAATATATCTGAAGAATTCTCTCTATCTATAACCGTTTTTGTTCTTACATTGAATATCTCTTTGTTCTTGTGAATTGGCTAATTCATTGTTAGAATTCCGCTGCTATACTCTCTAATCAATCAAACGTAGATCACTGATCCTAATTGATCAATCGATCTTACAAGTGGTATCAGAGCGGTTAATCATTGATCGATCTAACAATGATCATTGAAACTGCTAATTGATATCTATGTTTGATTGAATTAGCATATTGCAAGAACTGGTTATAGATTATTGAATTTCTGACGCTTTCGTTCATTTATTTGAGATCTCTCTTGGTTCAATTGGTTGTTGTGTTTTTGTTCTAAATCTGTTATAGCTTAATTGAATTTGATTGAATCTGAGATGACTACTCCTTCTAATGATCCTCACAATACCGGTTCCTCACCAAGCCCCCGATGCTGGTTAGGACCGAGTATAACATATAGCAGCGAAGAATGCTTCATCACCTGTCTGTTAACAGTTCAGGTTGTTGGACATCTGTGGTACATGGACCACATAAGCCTATGGTGAACAATCCGGAAACCAATCAAATGGTTCCGAAGAAGAAGGAACAATACTCTGATGAAGATCGGAAACTGTTTGAGATTGATGCTAAAGCCCATGGAATTCTGGCCATGGCACTGCCTAATGAATCTATTCAGGGCTTATGCATCATGAAACTGCTCATGATCTCTGGAATGCCCTGAAGGAACAATTCGGTGGCACAGATGAGGTCTTAGCAAACAACAGAGAAATCCTTGCCCAACAATATGAGACATTCTCTTAGAAAGGTGAGACACTGACTCAACAGTTTGAGCGTTTTTCTTGCTTGATCTCTGAGCTGAAAATGGTGAAAGGAATACACCAATAGCCAGATGAATAACAGGTTCCTCAGATCACTGCCTGAGAGATGGGACACATACACTATTGTCCTACGCTCCAGTGCAAATCTGGATAGCCTATCTCTCACCCAACTTCATGGGAAACTGCTTACATTCGAAAGAGAGATAGAGCAGAAAGGAAACTGTCCTCATCAGGAAAGCTCACTGATGACTTTGTACCAGGGAATACTGCCTTGGTTGGTCATGAGTCAGAATATGCTGCATCTGAAAGCAATTATGATGAGCATATTGATTTCTCTTCAAATAGTTCTGATCATGCATTTGTTGGTATTGAGAGTCATTCTGGCAGTAATAGTGACAATCTATGCTTCATCATGGATGATTTGAAAGGAATAGCTGATGATGATCTAGAAGAGATGGATATTCTGAGCCAAATGGCATTGATTAATATCAGATCTCAGAAGTTCTACAAGAGAACTGGCAGGAAATTTCCTGGACTCTCTGGCAAAACCAAAGTTGGTTTTGACAAGAGTAAGTTGAGGTGTCACAAATGCCAAAGGCTGGGACACTTTGCAAGAGAGTGTAGATCAACTGGATCTAACTCTTCTGCACCTTTGTGACTTTTCCTAGTACTAGTCCACAAAACAGAGGGCAACATCCTGCTGGTTCTGGTCATCATTCACACCCTAGATCTCCTGCATACTTTGTCCCCAGGGTCCAATGTCATATCCTTTCCCTGCTATTACTTGCCTCACTAATCCAGTTCAAGCTCCATTTCACAACAATCACCTGCATTTCCTGAACCTCAACCTTCCCAATCTCATCAACAAATTCAACCTCAACAACACAGCTTCTTCACCCCAGGAGTTGTTGACTGGAGCAGTTTACCAGATGATTTGTCTGGTCATGAACAACTGTTCACTGGTGCTGGTCAACATGGTGGTGACAGTCCCTTTGGAAATCTAGCTCTTATGGCTTTGGATTCTGCTGATACTTCATCCTCTAATGCCTCTACACCAAAGGTATCACAGGTATCCTCTGAGGCAAAAGCCAAACTATGTTTGATCATGCATAGCCGCATTTGCATCTATTAGAGAAGCAAATGTAGCTTTAATCAACAAGAACATTGAGCTAGAACAATAATTTCCAAAAGCAAAGCTGAATTTGAGTCTGTGCTTAATGATAAGAATGATGAGATTTACAAACTTAAATGCCAAATACTGATGATAAGGCTAGGGAAGAGATACTTCTAGAGAAGTATAGAGATCTCAAGAAACCTTGCAACTACCCAGGTAGAGTGTGATCGATGGGTAAATCTTGCAAGGGTTTTGAAATGCTTCTTAGTAAGCAATCTGCTTCCAATGTGAAGTTTGGCATTGTTACAATCACACTACTGCTCCACCTACAGATTTTACTCCCAGAGCAGAGGTAGAATCTGATGGTGAGAGCAATAACCAATCCATTTCATCATGTGATCTACTTTCTGATACATCAGAAGTAGAAGTCAGCACTAAGCCCTCTCAGAACCTATCAGCTGATGTTGATGGTTCCACTGCTGACACTCACATGATCAAAGAGTTGATCAACTCAGGAGTTAATTCTGAAAGTCCTGAAAGGACTGGAGAGCAAGATTTAACACCTGAAGTTCAAACTCCAACTACTGTCAGTACAGAAAGAAGAAAACTGTCAGTAGAAAGAGTTTGAAGACTACTAAAGAGAAGTCAAGAAAGCAAACAATGCTTTCAAAGCACTGAAGAGCAAGTCTTCAGTAGTTTCATCCTCTTTAGTTGATGATCAACATAAGATGAAGAAGAAACAACGTGTTGTATGTGGCTTGTTCAATCATCTTACAGATGATTGTTGGTACAAAAGAGGATCCAAACTCAAAAATAAAGAGGAAATTAAAGAGAAAATGGTAAAATGAAAACTGAGTTTGAGACCACATTTGTATCAGCAACATCAAATCCTGTAACCTTAAGTCCATAAAGAAATCCAAAAGGAAGGGTTAAACAGGTAACAGCTGAGATTGCTCAAAAGAAGAAGGTGCAACATAGGAACTTATCAAACTCCAATGCCAATGTGTGTGATGAGCCTGAAGCTTTATCACAAAATCAGACACAGCTGATGATGGTTCAACATCTATTGGGAAGAGTTAACCAATTAGATGTCCTATGTTGAAACCACAGAAAAGGAGGTCCAAGCCAAAGGATTCCTCTTCTTCACCATCTTCTTCCTCTCAGGCTGTTGTTTCCATCAAACCTGTTAGTTTACCATCTGTTGATGAGAACAGGCCCAAAACCAAAAAGGTTTGGGTCTCCAAAACTAACTGATTGTTTATAATTGCAGGGTTCTTCAACATGCCAAAGTAGCATCTGGTATGTAGACAGTGGGGGATCTATGCACATGACTGGAAACACTCTCTTCTTCATGACTACTCTCAAGGAAAGAAGGGGTTTGTTTCTTTTGGCAATGATGCTAGGGGTTACATCATTGGAAACGGCTTTGTCTCCAATGGAGAAATAAAGTTTGATGATGTTAATCATGTGGAAAATCTCAAGTACAATCTCTTGAGTGTCAGTCAAATGTGTGATAAAGGCCATGTTGCTCTTTTCACCAGTCAGAACTGTAGGATTCTGTCATCCAAAGTTCTGCATTTGATTGATAAGGTGTTGGATGATCACACTCTCCTGAGAGCCAACAGGACAGGAAGAGTGTATGCCTTAGATCTTTCCAAGAAAATAGATCTCAGAGGCCATCCTTGCCTATTTTCCAAAGCCTCTCCTCAAGAATCTAAACTATGGCACAGAAGGCTGGGTCATGTTAATTTCAAAAACATGAATCAGCTGATTCACAATAGTTTAGTCAGAGGCTTACCAATAAAGGAGTTCCACTGTGATGAAACCTGCACTGCTTGTTTAAAAGGAAAACAGCACAAAGTCTCATTCCCTCCTATTGAAGAGCCTAAGTCCACTGCCTGCTTGCAATTACTGCATATGGATCTATTTGGTCCTGTGAGAGTGATGAGCATGGCAAAGAAGAAATACTGTCTGGTAATTGTGGATGATTACTCCAGATTTGTATGGACTTTCTTTCTACATTCAAAGGATGAGGTTGCTCAGAAGATTATTCACTTTGTGTTGTATGTTGAGAAGCAGTATTCCCTTCCAGTCAAGTGTATTAGGAGTGACAATGGAACTGAATTCAGAAACCATACACTTGATGACTTCTATCTTTCAAAGGGAATCAAAAGGCAGTTTAGCATCCCACGGACTCCAGAACAAAATGGAGTAGTGGAGAGGAAAGAACAGGACCCTAATTGAAGCTGCAAGGTCCATGCTGGCTGACTCTGGTTTGCCACTGACCTTTTGGGCTGAAGCTGTTAACACAGCTTGCTATGTGCAGAATAGAGCCTTAGTAAATCAGAGGTTGATGAACTCCATATGAAGTTCTCCATCACTTGGCTCCTCTAATTTCATTTTTCAAAGCATTTGGGTGTCCCTGTTTTATTCTCAACACAAAGGATCAACTCCAAAATTTGATCCTAAGGTGGATGCAGGGTATTTTGTTGGTTATTCATCTACTTGCAAGGCATACAGAGTCTTCAACTGCAGAACAAAGATAGTTGAAGAGACTTTGCATGTGAAGTTTAATGAATCTCCTATGGACAAGATTCCACAAAACCCTGTGGAGTTGTTTGATTTGGACATACTGCAATATGTTCCTTATCAACCTCCAGCTGTTGCAGATCATGTGGATAAATCATCTTCTGCAGCATGTCTTCCACCTGGTGGTATTGATGATGATGATGATAATATCAATACTCACCTATTCAAGTTTAGTGACCAACTGCCTGTGTCTGCTAAATTTGATGTTCCTGTAGCTTCAGCAGTTCCATCCACAACAAATGCTGATGAGATCTCTGATTCCTCTACATCTTTTGAGTTACCATCTAATTCTTGGTTTCAAGAGTCTGCATCAACATCTGCTGCTGAAGGTCCTACAAACACTTGCACAGATCTCATTGTTTATCAAGAACTGAAGAATCACCCAATGTCTCAAATTATTGGTGATATCAATGCTGGAGTTTCAACAAGAAGTCAATTGTCTAACTTCTGCTTCTATGCTCTCTTCATCAGTCAGCTAGAGCCAAAGAACTATCATGTTGCTTTGAGAGACAATGGATGGGTTGAAGCCATGCAGCTTGAGCTACTTCAGTTCAAGAAACAGCAAGTGTGGAACTGGTTCCTCTTCCCCCAGGTAAGTGTGCAATAGGCACTAAATGGGTGTTTAGGAATAAAACTGATGAAAATGGGCTTATTGTTAAGAACAAGGCTAGACTGGTTGTACAGGGGTTTTCACAAGAAGAAGGTATTGACTATGATGAAACCTTTGCCCCTGTAGCCAGACTAGAGGCAATCAGATTGTTTTTAGCCTATGCTGCATTCCACAATCTTAATTTTTTCAAATGGATGTCAAAAGTGCATTTTTATATGGTAAAATAAAGGAAGAAGTTTATGTGTGTCAACCACCAGGTTTTGAGGATAATAAACATCCTGAATGGGTGTATAAACTTGATAAGGCTCTTTATGGGTTGAAACAAGCTCCTAGAGCCTGGTATGAGACACTTTCCACTTTTCTTCTTAAGAATAATTTCACTAGAGGCTCCATTGATAAAACTTTGTTTATTAAGAAGGTGGATCAGCATAAGCTACTTGTTCAGATTTATGTTGATGATATCATTTTTGCATCCTCTGATCCCCAGTTGTGTGATGATTTTACAACATTAATGAAAAAGAGGTTTGAAATGAGTGCAATGGGAGAATTACAGTTCTTTCTAGGCTTGCAAATTAAACAAAGGCTGATGGAACCTTTATTCATCAGTCAAAATATACAAAAGATCTTTTGAATAAGTTTGATTTACAAAACTGTAAGCCCTGTTCTACTCCCATGTGCAACACCACACAACTGGATGCAGATCAGAAAGGTAAAGCTGTTGATGAAACACTTTACAGATGTATGATTGGGTCCTTGATGTATTTAACAGCTTCTAGACCAGATATAATGTTTGCTACATGTGTTTGTGCTAGATTTCAGGCTGCTCCTAAAGAGTCTCATTTGATTGCAGTCAAGAGAATCTTTAGATATTTGCAAGGTACACAATCTCTAGGTTTATGGTATTCCACTGGACACTCTTGCAAATTAGTTGCTTTTTCAGATAGTGACTATGCAGGGTGCAAGTTAACTAGAAAGTCAACTTCTGGTGGTTGTCAATTCCTAGGCAACTGTTTGATTTCTTGGCAGAGTAAGAAACAAACATCTGTTGCTACATCAACTGCTGAAGCCGAGTACATTGCTGCTGCAAGTTGCACTTCTCAGGTACTCTGGCTTCAGAACCAACTTCTGGATTATGGCATTACAGAGACTAAGACTCCATTATTAATGGATAGTGCTTCAGCTCTGTGTATTGTCAAAAATCCAGTCCAGCACTCTAGGACCAAACATATAGAGATCAGACATCACTTTATTCGGGATTGTTTTGAAAAAGGTCTGATTGATCCTAAGTTTGTGCCTAGTGCTGATGAGCTTGCAGATATTTTTACTAAGCCTTTGGATAGTTCTACTTTCCAAAACCTTGTGTTAAGGCTTGGTATTTGCAGCTAGAATAAGTGACAACTACTGATGATCTCAGTAATAAGTACTGTGATCATTGGTAACCATGTCACATATAAGTACTGATGAGTTCTTTCACCTTCAGTAGTTTTTATAACACTGAAGGCTAAATGCCTCACAAGTACTGAACGTACTTTATCTGTTCTAAACCACTGATGTAGTTACAACTACTGAAATCAGTACAAACAGATAAGACTGACGTCCTATGAAACACCTGAAAAGCAGATGCAAAGTCTGATGAGTAAGTGTTGAGGACAGTATGAAACAGCTGAAAGGCTATGAATTGACGAAAACTACTGAAGAGAACTTTCTCTTCAGTTGTTTCTACAACTGTTGTTTCATCCTAACAACTGATGACAAAACCATGTCTTCAGTAGTTTCACAACTACTGATGACTAATACCAAGTCATCAGCTGTTTACAACAACTGATGACAAAACCATGTCTTCAGTAGTTTCACAACTACTGATGACTAATACCAAGTCATCAGCTGTTTACAACAACTGATGACAAAACCATGTCTTCAGTAGTTTCACAACTACTGATGACTAATACCAAGTTATCAGTTGTTTCACAAATCTGAAGTCAAAACCATGGTCTTCAGTAGTTTATAACTGCTGATGCCTAAAACCACGACTTCAGCTGTTTCAACGTCTGAAAGGGTAATACCATGTCAACAGTCGTTTTAAAACTACTGATGACTAACACCAAACCCTTCAGTCGTTTTCTAACCCGTACCCTATAAATATCCCTGACCTAATCCTTCAGAGCCTCATCTTCTTCAAACCTAACGTTCATCTCTCCAAAACTTCTCTCTCATTAATGGCGACCATGCAGCTCAAACCGCGACACAACTGTGTAGCTTACCTCACCAAATCGCCATTCTGGGCTAAGTTCGATAATGCTATTGATCTTATGGTCCAGTCACCCTACAAAACGGCCTTTCTTCTCAATCCAATCCTTCATGCCGAATCCCTTAACCAGTTTTGGATGAACGTCACCCTCACCACTGGGGAGAACAACACAGAGTCTCTCCGGTCGGTCATCAACAACCACCAAGTGGTCATCACTCCCGATATACTTCGTCAAACCCTACACCTGGATGATGCCACTTTTCCTGCTGGATATCCAAAGGGCACAACTGATTTATCCTTGCCCACCATGGATATCAGGGAAACCTTAGTGCCTCCACCATACTGAAGAAACATTTCCATGATGCTGAACGTCTCATATTTCACATGGTAAATGTCTGTTTGGCTCCTAAGACTTCCTCTTGGGATCAAATGTCTACAAGGTGGCAGCAGGTAATGTACTCCATCCTTGAGCAACAACCTTTAAATTTTCGGAAATACTATTTTCAGAGCTCAAGGATATGGCTCAAAAACAAACTGCTAACCGTTGGATATTATATCCTCGGTTCATAATGGCCATAATTGCAAACCAGCTTCAAGCTGAGGGACTTGTTGGCCTGGGAGTCCCTGCTATGGCTGTATTGCCTGAAGTATACTCCCGGCACAACTCTGACCAATCACTCAAAATGGCTGCCAAGCTGCGCAAACCCACGCAGCTGGAACCCACAGCCACCACCTCCAAATCAAAAGTCCCCACCAAACCCACTAAAAGAAAACCAAAAAGGCTACTCAGGGAAATGAGTCCCCTGAGGATGCCCCTGCAACACAAAACACAGGCTATATCCACTGGTTATAACCCCCTAGTGGATATAAGGACTCTCCCAGCCACAGCCGCTCAGGATTCCTCTCAAAAGGAGCCTGCAGCAACCACAAGGGGTACCCACCAATCTGGGATCTTCCTCATTTGAGGAGATTGCCATTGAAGAGCACCATTCTCCCCAGGTGCACACTGCTTTTACCCATCTCCCCATGCAACCGCCCCCCAAAGTCCTACATTACTTGTTGCACAAGTGCTGACTCAGTTGCACTCCTCACCCCCTCCCCAGATACCAATTACTACTGGGAATCTTCTACCATTGAGGGGGAGGACCAAAGTGCAGCTGAGAACCCACAGCATAGGGGTTACAATGTTCCTTCTCCTAGTGTAGCAATGGAGATTGGAACTTCTGGTGAGGCTGCCACTTCTCCTGCTTCAGCATATGATCAGGTTGTAGTTGGTACCATTACTAAGACCTTACCAGAGGCAACTGCTGATGACGGAAAGTCCTGAGGCAGGAAGTCCCCAGTTCCAAGACAAAGGGGCACATGCTACAACTGAGCTACACTCAGTGCATGTTCATCCTGATCCTATCAGGAGGTCAGGTGATTCAGTAACTACTGATGATGACCTGGGCTTCTTTTACATGTAATCGCCCAAAACACCATCCTGGAAGAGGAGGTGAGCAGACTCAAAGAGCTGCTTGCCAAAACTTCTAAGGAACAAAGACCATCTGCCTCTACCACCTCACAGATGGCACTTCATCTGAAGGTCTCCCAAACACTGAGCCACTCCCAACAACTCAGCCACCTGCCTCTGCTTCTGGCACTATTTCTCAGGAACAGAACCCTCCTGAGCAAATAGTTGCTATCCTTCAAAATTCCCTCCCTCTCATCACACCCATAATCACTGACATAGTGATCAAAGCCATTGATGAGAGGCTTTCCTCAGTAATACAACCATTGATAGAGGAGGTTGTGGGCAAACAACTTTCTGGCAATCAACCCCTTGCAACCAATGCAACCAAAAAGGGGGATTAAGTCAGTGAAAGCAAAAAGAAAGAGGAGTACAGAGGAGAAAGAAAAGGAGAAAGAAACAAGGGAGAGTAGTGGAAAAGGAGTTGGAGTTGAATGTGGAGACCGATAAAGAGAAGGAAAAAGAGAAAGCCTTGGAGCTACTGATAAAAGGCTGATGCCAAACACAGCAGATCAATGGACAACATCATTGATCAGCTGTTTAGGCAAGGCCATGACACCGATAAACTTGACTCTGAGATTCGACGATTAGAGATTGAAGAAATCCAGAATAGATGGGCAAGTTATGAAGTGTTAGAAAGAGAAAGGCTTGAGATCATGATTAGATTTATTGCAAAATATCTTGGAAGATCAATGATCGAAATCAAAGCTTGGTCCAGGGACAGTATCTTGGCAATCACCACCAAGATCTGTTCGTCTGAAGCATATACTAAGGGACTTGTTATTGAAGCTTTGAATGAAGCAGGAGCAGGGAGCAGGACTGAGCTAGCCAAATACTCAAAAGCAACACTCACCTCCAAAATGCTAACTCAGCCTGTCAACATTCCCTCTCCAAAACAACCACAACCACAACCCACAAAACCAACTCCCTTACCATCTAAACCAACAGCCGATGATGCACCTAAGAAGAAGAAGAGAAGGGTGTTGAGGCTAGAAGAAGAAGAAGAAGAGGATGATGTGGAAGAAGATAGGCTGCCTCTGTCTGCAGTCCTAACATTGGCTAAAGCCAAACCCATCCCATCACTCCCACCTCACAGATGGAAGCTGTGAGAGTAAAGATTGAAGAAGAACACATCAAAAGCTTCATGATGATGAAATGCTGAAAAGCATTGACAAAACTTATGCTGCTTCGTCATCAATAATAAGTATGAAGAAAGAAGCTCTGAGGTTGTACACCCTTGCCAACACATTTCAATATCAGAAGGAAAAGGTGAGAGTATGGCCTGATCCTAGGGTGGCTCACAGGATTGTAAAGAAAGACATTCCTTCGAGATACAAGGGCCAAGTCCAAAGGATCGTAGATGAAGAGATCATAGTGGCCCTTGTAGTATCACCCTGGGAGATTGTCGAAGACTTCAAGAAGGCCTATGAGACTAAACAACCACCCCAAAAGATGTTAGAGAACAGAATTATTAAAAAGGGGTTAGTCTACAAGAGGCTTGAGAACTTCAAACAAAATGAGCTCATTCTGTTACTTGAAGGGACTCATCCTGATGAGTTTGCATACAGACATATTACAACAGTTGAGCTCAAAATGGTAAACAGCCCAAGTACATCTCAGAGCTGTATGGGCGTGAAGGATTGTTTGATGGTGAAGCCGAGAACCTGACCATGGAAGAACAAATTATGTTTCTCAGAGCATACACCAGAGAATCCTACAGGCTTATACATGGGAAGTGAGTCTCATGGATCGGGGAACAGCTCAGTGTCCAATTCCCAATACAGAGCTCCCATCCATACATTCCAACCAAATCTTCAGAGACTCATTTCCAGGCTAGTGCTTATATGGGTCATCTTCTCAACTGATCAAGAAGGAAAAAGACCAACCATTCTGCCAACAATAAGTGGGACCTCAATAAAGTTAAAGGTTTTGGCTGCATTGGTTCAGGGGGAGTTTGTTGGACCAAAAGAACCAATGAGCCGGATCAGAAAAACCTTTAAGTCCCACAGATGTCACAACAACTACTGAAGACCACAACAGCTGAAGACAACAGCTGATTACAAAGTCTGAAGACACAAGTGCTGAAGACAAAGTCTGAAGACACAAGTGCTGAAGACAAAGTCTGAAGACACAAGTGCTGAAGACAAAGTCTGAAGACACAAGTGCTGAAGACAATGTCTGAAGACACAAGTGCTGAAGACAAAGTCTGAAGACACAAGTGCTGAAGACAAAGTCTGAAGATACAAGTGCTGAAGACAAAGTCTGAAGACACAAGTGCTGAAGACAAAGTCTGAAGACACAAGTGCTGAAGACCAAAGTATCAGATGTTGTCACAACAACTGAAGAGGTCTTCTTCAGTAGTTCTGATGGTTTACCTTTTAGTAGTTTTCTTTGTTTCGGTATTTGTAAAACAACTGAAGAGTATGTTCTTCAGTTGTTATAGTTTCAGTAGTTTCTTTTCATTAGTTGTAATAATAGTTAACACTTAGCATTTTTGTAAGAAGATGTCAGCTGTTTGACATCTTCAGTAGTTGTGTTAACTATCAATAGTTTGTGATAAATTCTGTTAGATGTCACTATCAAGTGACATCAGCAGACGTCACATCTCTTATATAAGAGGTGTTGACCTAATTGTAATTGTGACATTCCGTTACCACGAAAGCGAATATTGAATGAAATATATCTGTAGAATTCTCTCTATCTATAACCGTTTTTGTTCTTACATTGAATATCTCTTTTTCTTGTGAATTGGCTAATTCATTGTTAGAATTTCGCTGCTATACTCTCTAATCAATCAACGTAGATCACTGATCCTAATTGATCGTCGATCTAACAAAAAGTCTTTGAAGATAATATCTCTTACTTCTAGGCTTCAGAAGACTGCTCTGAAGATATAGAAGACTAAGCTTTTGAAGATGTTGTTCTTGGCTTCAGAGATTTTACACTTAGAAATTTTTCTAGTGCATGGTGTCAAACTTTCGAAGCATTTCTACTCTACACTTTTAGTGCATGCATCGCAAACTTTGGATGTATTAGGTGCATTAGCCTTTATATAAACCTTACAACTCCCCCTAGGCTGATGCTACCAAAACATATGAAGATCTTAGATGTTGACAGTCCTCATTAAGATAATGACCATGCCTTTCTTTATCAACTGGTCAAGATCAATCAAACTCTCATAGTATCTACTCATCTTAAAGAGATCATGCAGTGGCAGATTGAACATATCTTACATGTGTAGACATCTTCAATACCTTGATCTCTAATCACATGCCATTTTTTTGGATTAGTGGAGTAAGTCTAGGAAAATATAGGTCTTCATAATGCAAGAAGAGCTGCTTGAATGGGAGTTGTTTGAGCTTCCTCTTGATGCACTTCCTGAGGATGTTCTAACTTATCTTGAGGTCTGGAGTTGTGACCATGTCATCATATTCTTCTTAGGCTTGGGAATAGCGGCCATCTTGTTCCTCCTCTTAGAACTTTTTGACTGAGAAGACTACTGCTGCAGCACCATGTTGTTTTGTCTTGTCTTTCTCAGTTTGGCTAGCCTCCCTCATAAGTTCAGAAAGAGAAGGAGGTTGACCTTGTTGTGGATCAAAAGACGAATTTTGCTGAGACTTAGCAGGAGGTCCAGGTTGAGTTGTCTCAAATGTTTCACCCTTAACCTCTACTTTTAAGGGGCTTGACTTGGTGGGGAGTGTAAATCAATGAGCTATTCTATTTTAATCTTCTTCTTGATTACCCTTATGTGCTCATCATGGTGGATAGGGACATAGGGCCAAGTATCCTTCTGGATAATCCATACAGCTTCAAGAAACTCATCATCCTTTTCCTATGAGCAGACTTCATTTGACTTTTCTGGATGATGGCTCTTGCTTTGGCAGCTTCTTCCCTATTTTCCTCTTTGTTGCCTTCTAATTTTTGAGTACTTGAAACTCAAGTTGTTTGAGATACTCCAACTTATTATAGTAAAATGCTAGGGGAAGAGGTGCATTTGCCTAGTAGAGACCTGTGGCACTCAGGTAGTTGATCATGTTTATCATGTTAGTTTCTTTATCTACCTGAGGTTCTTATGGTGCCATAGTCTCTTGCACATGGCTTTCTTGAACTAGTGGGAGAGTAGGAACATGTTTGTAGAGTCTTTTAGTCTCTTTTCTTCCTTGATCTAAAGAAGCAATATTGCATCCTGTGCTTCCTTCTTCTCTCTAGACACTTCAATGTCTGCTAGTTCAATAAGTTTCGTTAAGGGGACGGAGATGATTTGATCAATGTTTATAGTTCATAGTCTATATGTAAGCAATCCTGACTACCCTTAACTCATCATTCTGAATATCTGGTCTGGGGGTAGCCCTTATTGCAGCTTGCATGAGTCCTAAAGACCCAATAGAAATTTCTCCTATTAGCTTCCTCTCTATCTCTCTTTTCCCCTCCTTAATATCCTTAGGAGTCATTTTCCTTTTCCCTTTGTCACCCATAGACCTTTATGACTCAGGGTGGAGAGATCTTTGGCCTTTATTGCTTGGAGTAGCATCCATACTCTAGCCATAGAGAGGTTATGATACACCTTCACCGGCAGGTGTATCATTGAAGTAATGAATTGCTAAAATGGTTGTCGGTATGACATGACTCTCAAGCTCTATCATTGGGCCTTCAATGAAGATTTTCGCTTTAAAGCTAATCTCAGGGTCTGCCTCAACATCCAGTTGACTGATGATATTTGCAGGATTGGTGAAGGGTATGCACTTACAACACAACAACACAATGAGGAGAGTTACTAAGAAAACTTAACTGATCAAACAGTAAAATTGGTTAACCTCTAGTAGTGATACTAAGAACACAAGTATATATGAGATAGAACAAGAAAGCAAAATACACAGGGAGATTGTTTTCAATATTGCAGTATATTGCCTTCTCAAGTTCTAATACAAATGTTACAAAGCATATCTAGAAATTTACAAGTACTTGAGATACATATACTACATCCTACAGCCGGCCACACTTTGAAGGCAAGCTGGATACAACTGACTAGACACAAACAAAATCAATTGTATAGTCAAAAGGCAGATTGCCTTTTAACAAGTGACTATTACATGCCATAGCTCACATCCTAATATATTTCAAAAAGAATAAAGTACATGAAGTAGAAAGTTACAGACTCAAGACCTCAAGGTACAGTTGCTAAAAGCATGGACCTTTTAACCAACCTATGTAAGTTGGTGACTTTACAAAGTTGCAGCATAAAGGGGGTCCAACTTTATGTAAAGTACATTAGATAAAGCATGTATACTAAAAGTCTTCTAAAAATCTATCTTCAAGTGTTGGCTTTGGAAGACTTCATCTTTGGCTTCAGAAGATATTGGTCTTGGCTTCAGAAGATTTCACACTTAGAATATTTTTGTTGCTTGTGTGAAACTTTCTAAGCATTCTTTTTCAGTACACTTGTGCATGCATGCAGGAGACTTTGAGTGTTTGAGTTGCATGAGCCTATACATTTAATCCTTACAATATTACCTGATTGTCTTTGTCTCCTTCTTTGACAGAATACTTTAGTAATTCTATCTTGAATCCTTTGAGCCAGCTTGCTAGCTTGCCTAGATTGGCTTGGATTGTCTAGTGGCATGTTAATTAGGTCAAGACCTTCATATTAGTTCAAGGTCTAAAAATTGAAGACCTCTTGCTTCCCATAAAGTCACTGAAGGATGAGGGCTCTTCTATCAGCATCATACCTCCACCCTATTATGTAGTTAGAAGTTCTTTATGGTGGAGATGATATGGCCCTTAGAATAACTTCCTCAAAGAGACTCTGAATGAGTGAGTCTATAGAATCCACAAAAATGTGAACTTGAAAAAGTTGCTAAGTCTGAACAACTACAATTGAGGATGGTGAGTCCTCTATATCCATACTCTATGAAGAACTCCCAGGTTTTGTGATTGCTATGTCTTTGTCCCCCTTTTGTTAGTATCACCCACTTGGATAGGTGAGCTAGGAGTTAGGTCAATCACATCCATAGGTTCTTGTGTTCATGGATGAGCTCTCCTTAAAGGTATCCCAGCTAGTTTAACTGTAAGATAAGAAATCTCAAGTTGCTGATCATTGACCTTATTGCATAACGTAGTCACCTGAGACTAAATAGGTGCATGTTTTTTGATAGTTTTCCACCTTTAGTATTAAATTCCCCTCTTCTTCATCAGAAGAGTCATTGGGAGATGAGATAACTAGACCAAAGTTCTTAGTCTCACCACCAGCATCAAGTTTTTGGTTGCTGGTTTTCTTGTGCTCGCTGATAACTTCAAATGAAGTGTCAATGGGCTGAGTTGCCATGTTTGAGGTCTTAATAATATAATCACTTACAAAAGTGAGAGCCTCTTCCATATAGACCTCCTTAACAGATTCAGGGAGATCCACCTTAGTGGTAGGTGGATGATGTGGGCTAGACAGGGGAGAGGTAGGAACACTCATCTCTTTTTGAGTAGGGGAAGAGAAGAGAGACTCATGGTACCCACTAAATCCTAAGTCTTCATCATCATAGAAGTCAATGCTAGGAATGGTTGGTTAAGATCTAAAGGCTAGGGTTGGTAACTTTCCTCTGAAGATTGTTCACTTGATTGTTGAGACTCATAGTGAAGGCTTAATGTTGTTGGGCTAATGAGCTCATCAGGTTGAGAATGAGGAACATCAACACTGATTCTTTAAGAGATGGGAGTGGTTTGCTCCTCAGGGGTAGTGGGAGCTCTAGTGTCCACTTCCTCTTATGTAGGTAGTGATATAAGGGCCTTCACAAGCTGAATAGCTATTGAAGGGGTTCGTTTGGATTTTCTTTGGTTGGTGAGGGTGATTTGAGGCTGCTTGGGTGGTCGAGATGTAGAAGGTGTGGGTTCAACACTAAATTATGTTGCTAGGTTGTCACCTTGAGCAATGAGCTCTAACATGTCACACCACAATCTTAACGGTGGAATCGTTGAGATGTGAGGGTTAAGATTGTTCATAGCCACATAAAACTACAAAACTTGTAAATATGATAACCATAAGTTTAAATATGCATTACAACCAAAAGTCTCAACTTCCAAGATTTCAAGACATGTCATTTTGTTGGACCAAAAGAACCAATGAGCCTGATCAGAAAAACCTCTAAGTCCCACACACATTACAACTGCTGAAGAAGATTACAACAGCTGAAGACATCAGCTGATTACTGTCGGGTTTGCTAGAACACAAAATCCATGTTTAAACTTTTAAACATTCTGAAAAAACGCAGCGGATATATGGCTTTTAAAACGATTTTAAAGCTGAAAATCTTATCTTCTATATGTTCATTTGTTATGAAAAACAAACCCAAATCATGAGGATCATTCTTATGTGAATAGACAAGCTATGTGTACATATAATAACACAATATGGCAACCTCAAAGGGCTGCCAAAAACTACCTCCTTCCAGCAGTTAGATGTTGATGAATGAAAGGAGTTTGAAGGCTGAAATGTTGCCAAAGCTTCCAAGTTGGACTTCCTCTAACGTCGACTCCCACAAAGCTTTGAGTTACCTTCGCACTTGCTTGGATTTGGACTCCAAAACACCAAATGTAAGCTGCCAAATTGAGGCTTCCAAAACCGTGAGTTTGAGCAGCAACTTTGATGATGTTAGAAGATAGAATCGACCCCAAAGTTCCAAGAAAGGAACCCTCAAGTGTTTATACCCCAAGCCTTGTACAAACACCACTCTTGCTAGGTAGAGATACACCAAGATGAAGCTCAAAAAAAACAATCTTCTGCTGCTTATTTCCGTGAACAAGAGGAGAGCAAAAGAGAGATTGTTTGTTGCATGTCAATTGAAATGATAATGGCTGGAACAAGTTCTTTCAAGACCCCTTAATTGTGTTTAGTCTTTTCAAGAAAAGTGGTCCAATAGAAACAAGGGGAGGGGGCCGAAAATCTCATTTGAAAAAGGGTTCCCCCCTTTTTTATTTAACACAATACACAAGTTGTGGGTCTTATAATTTGGTCCTCTTAGAAAATGTATACAACTAACCAATTAATTGTATAACATATATAGCCATTATTAATTTGTAATGTCATCTAACTAATATAAATAACATTACAAATAATATCATTGAACAAAATATCCTAATAAATTGTTCCATGTCATATGCAACTTGTTTAGAAAACCCATTTTCTAAATTGGTGTTAATATTTTATTGCATGATCATATCATCAATAATATTATTTGGTGTTTGCTAAGCTTGTTATTGGGTATAACCCGACTTGGATCATAACGTACTAACCACATCAATATTCTAAGTGTCTGGGCACATCGAATCCTACAATCTCCCACTTGCCCAAAATTCATAGAAGATTGATGCAAGCAGTAAATACCGCCTAACAAGTTTACTACCCTTAATAGCATGACTTATAGCCATTCAATAACATCATCCCTTTCAAGTACCCTACTTGATATGAATTAGGTGAATTAATCATCTATCCTTTTGTTACAGATGTCATGTTAAATCCAAGGACACAGAATGATCATTCCTTGTTGATTTAACTTAATCAGGCCTTAGACATCTAACTCTCAACGAATAAGAGGAACAAATTCCATCTTGACTACATACGTTTCTCACAAACACCTCGTGTTATACCTGGACATATCCTTATGTACTGTCCACTATTTCAGGACAGTGAAGAATATGCTCAAGGTATAATTTTGTGAACATCAAAACCCAATATGTATCTCAGGTCGGAGGATACCAAATGATATTCGCCTTTACTCAAATTTATTTATGATCAATCAATAAGATTCCATGTAGTAAAATTTGAGATGCGGGTTAGTCCAATATTTGTAACCCACAAATATCTATGTACCTTTGTAGCAACCCATTGCTCTATATTCATCCTTATGAATATCAACCAATCCAAGTTCATAATAGTCTTACCTTCAAACTTGTTCCCACAAGCATGAACGACTACGGACATTTAGAGTAAACATTTTACTCATGGATTAAACATGCTAAATTGGAATATTACTTGAAACATTATAACCAAATAATTTTATTCAAATAATAGAAAATTCCATATATCCAAATGCTAAATTTACAGATCATATCCAATCACTAGAAAATCGAAGTCCCATGGCACAAGTATGACCTTCATGCTTTGCCTTTTCAAGGAGCTTCGTGAGAGGATCAGCAACGTTTTGATCCGTGTGAACTTTGCGAATACATATCTTTCCCTTTTCAACTTCATCTCGTATGTAGTTGAATCTCCGCTCAATGTGCCTAGTCTTTTGATGAGCACGGGGTTCCTTGATTTGAGCAATCGCACCTCATTGTCACAAAAAATTTCTAGGGGGTCCTGAATGGAAGGGACAACCCCTAGATCGGCAATGAATTTCTTCAACCATGCAGCTTCTTGAGCTGCCAATGAGGTGGCGACATATTCTGATTCTGTAGTTGATAGAGCCACCACATCCTGCTTGGAGCTCTTCCAAGAGACAACTCCTCCATTCAGAATGAAAATGTATCCCGATTGTGATCGTGAATCGTCACGATCGGTTTGGAAACTTGCATCCGTGTAACCTTTTACAACGAGTTCCTCGTCACCAGATCCATAGATCAGGAACATATCTCTTGTCCTCCTTAGGTACTTAAGTATGTTCTTAACAGCCATCCAACGACTGTTTCCAGGATTCTGCTGGTAACGGCTTGTCATGCTTAAGGCGCATGACACGTCCGGTCGAGTGCATATCATTGCATACATGATGGATCCTATAGCAGATGCGTATGGGATTGCCTTCATTTTATCTTGCTCTTCCTTTGAGCTTGGACATTGAGTCGTACTCAATATTGTTCCTCTTTGAATAGGTACGACACCTTTCTTAGAATTCTCCATCTTGAACCTTTTCAAGATTTTATCAATATATGCACTTTGATTCAAACCAATCAACCGCCTTGATCTATCCTATAGATCTTTATTCCCAGAATATAGGCGGCTTCACCAAGATCCTTAATGGAAAAACAACTTCCAAGCCAGGTTTTTACACCTTCCAAGGTTGGAATGTCATTTCCAAATAGTAGTATGTCATCAACATACAATACTAGGAAAGTTATTGTGCTCCCACTAGCCTTCTTATACACACAAGCCTCATCAGCGTTTTTGATGAAACCAAATTTCTTTACTTCCTCATCAAAACGGTGATTCCAGCTTCTCGATGCTTGTTTCAATCCATAGATTGATTTCTTTAACTTGCATACTTTATTAGGATGTATTGGATCGACAAAACCTTCAGGCTGAACCATATAGACATCTTCCTCAAGATATCCATTTAGGAAAGCGGTTTTGACATCCATTTGCCAAATCTCATAATCATAATGAGCAGCTATGGGACAATATCCTTATAGACTTTAGCATCGCAACAGGTGAGAAGGTTTCATCATAATCAACCCCTTGAGTTTGAGTGAAACCTTTTGCTACAAGTCTAGCTTTATAAGTATCCAAGTTTCCATGCATATCGGTTCTTCTTGAAAACTATCTTGGAGTTAAGAGGTGGTACAACCAAGTCCCATACTTGATTGTCATACATGGATTGCATCTCAACGTTCATGGCTTCAAGCCATTTGTCACAATCCGTGTTGGACATTGCATCATGGTATGTGGTTGGTTCATCAGAATCTATCACATAGCATCCATCCATGAAAAATCCATATCTTTCAGGTGGATTACTAGTTCTACCACTTCTGCGAACGTGTTGTGTGTATTGATCAACCACTTGATCATCCTCAACATCCTCATGTTGAGTGCTAGTTTCAACCAAACGTGCATCGGGCTGTGGTTCTTGATCTTCCTCAAGATCCACTGTTCTACTGCTAGCTCCTTCCATAAGGAACTTTGCTTCTAAGAACTCACCCTTTCTGGCAACAAACACTTTTGTTCCATTGGATCATAGAAATAATATCCCATAGAATCTCTAGGATATCCAATAAGATACACTTGGTGGATCGGACATCCAATTTGTTTGGGGTGGGAGTCTTAACATAAGCCTCACATCCCCAAACCCTTAAGTACGATAGGGATGGAACTCTTCCATGCCATATCTCAAAAGGTGTCCTTTCTACCTTTTTGGTTGGGGCCATATTTAGAATACGGGCCGCGGAGAGCAGAGCGAAACCCCAAAATGATAGAGGTAATGTGCTTCTAGCCATCATAGATCGGACCATATCCAATAAGGTTCGATTCCTCCTCTCAGACACACCATTATGTTGTGGTGTTCCAGGTGGAGTGAGATGTGAGACAATCCCACAACTCCTAAGATGATTTTGAAAGGCATCACTTAGGTATTCACCTCCTCTATCGGTACGAAGAATTTTAATTGACTTGTTGAGTTGATTTTCTACTTCATTTTTGAAGATTTTGAACATTTCAAAAGCTTCGTCTTTGTGCCTTAACAAGTACACATACCCATAGCGACTATAATCGTCGGTAAAGGTAATGAAGTATCTTTCACCATTCCTAGTCATTGGCTTAAAAGGACCACATACATCCGAATGTATGATTCCTAATAAATCTTTTGCCCTTTCGGTAGTTCCACTAAAGGGTGCCTTAGTCATCTTACCTTGTAAACAAGACTCACAAACATCAAATGAATCACATTCATTTGTTTTTAAAAGACCATTCTTTTGAAGTGTTTGTAAACGTTTCTTGTTTATATGACCAAGACGACAATGCCAAAGATAGGTATCACTTAAGTCCAACTTGAGTTTCTTGGTGTTAGTTTGGTACAATGAACTATTTAAAGTATTTTCATGAACCAATTCATAAATACCATTAATTGGAATAGCTTTAAAATAGAACATTCCATTAAAAGAAACATGAATATCATTTTCAATAAAAGATAATACATAATCATAATGTCTTAATTGGGATACAGAAATAATGTTCCTAGTCAAACTAGGAGCATACAAAACATTCTTCAAAATAACTTCCAAACCACTTGGAAGTCTTAGGATGTAGTCTCCACGAGCTTCAACTAAGACTTTAGTTCCATTTCCCATGAAGAGGCTAACATCCCCTTGTTTGAAGTCCCTACTTCTTGTGAACCCCTGCAACAAATTGCAAATGTGAGTTCCACATCCGGTATCCAATACCCATGTGTTAGAAGATGTAACATTAAGATCAATATGAATCATGTATATTGTACCTGAGGTCTGCCCGGCATCCCTCTTGGCTTTCAACTCTTGGAGATGGACAGGACAATTCCTTGCCTATGTCCAATCTCCCCACACTTGAAGCATGGGTCATTAGTAGCAACCTTTTGCTTCTTCTCTTGTGGTTTGGGAGGCACCCTTGCCACCCCTTTCCCTTTTCCCCAAGTAGGTCCCTTACCCTTGGCAACCTTTGCCTTGGGTGCGGGACGAGGCCTTTTATTGTCCCACCTTCATTGATGGTGAGAACGGGTAAAACCCTTTTACCCATGGCCGCCTCGGCCGTTTTGAGCATTGAGTGAAGTTCACCAATGCTTTTGTCCCATGCATTCATGTTGTAGTTCAACACGAATGTCTCGAACCTCTGGTAAGGCCATTGAGGATCAAATCCGTGGCCAATTCCTTCGAGACGGGACAATTACGCCTCTCGAGGCGGTCAATGTGACTTTTCATCTTAAGTACATAAGATGAAACAGATTGGTTGTCGTCCATACGACATGCATGGAGCGCTCGAACCGTTTCGAAGCGCTCAACCCTTGCTTGCTGTTGGAACGTTTCCTTCAGCTGGGTTATCATGTCATAAGCCCCGTGGTGTTCATACTCCTTTTGGAGATCCGGAGTCATGCTCGCTAGCATGAGACAAGACACTTGGACGGAGTCCTCAGTGTATTTGAGCAAATCATTAAAGGCCTCCTCATCATCCTCGCTAGGTTGATCGGGGATAGGGTCGTCTAAAACATACGATCGTCTCTCTTGCTTGAGAACAATTCTCAAGTTTCGATACCAATCGATGAAGTTGTTATGGTTTAGACGTTCCTTTTGGAGGATCGCTCGTAGAGATGGTTGGACGCGGATGAGTTATCGGAATTATCATTATTAGAGGCCATCTACAAAATTTAACAAAGTTTTATTTAGTATTTTCGATATTGTAATTTTAATAACAAATGTCTTACAAGACTTTTCATATTAAAATCTAGAACCCAATATTACATTTAAATTGTGGTTAGGTGACCTTTATCCACGTTTTAAATTAATAAGGTGGTCAACGTTTGACGATTGCAACCATTTGCAACTTCTAGAGGTATGGGATCGACTTTTGAACATCACATGTAAAGTCGGAATGTAAATCCCATCAACACCATTTGGAAACCACATTTTAGGTGATCCATTCAACATGGTTTGCAAATCAAGTTACCCTACTTGCACACACATGTGAGTTTACCAATATAAGTGGTTAGGTGACCTTTATCCCACAATGTGGTATTCCCTCCTTAAGTCACAAGTTCCCTCAAAATGGTTAGGTGAACCTTTATCCCATTAAAAGTTTCCAAATGACTTAAGTGTTGTGCAAAAGGATGGTGTTAAACTTGTTAGTCAAATGTTTAGAGATTTCATAATTCTAGTTTAGAAAACTCTATGTACTTGTATTTGTTATGCTTTCAAATACAAGATACCCTATGGTCCTTTGATTAAAACTATTTTAATCTTTAAAACCATTAAATCATTTTAATAACCTTTTATTACCTTCTAATGATTAAGAACCATTATTTTTATAACTTGTTAAGTTTGTTAATTAGTTTGTAATGCATGTTCAAATTCCAATCATACAATCAAATAACAAACAATCAAACAAGCATATATATACAAACATGAGTGCATAACCATAGCTACTAAGTTGACAACACTTGTTTGCCATCACAAGTGTTGTCATAAGGTCTTTTCTAAGGTTGAAAACAATCACAAAATGCAGGTCATCTTGGACCCCACTTGAACTTGCATCCATATGCTTCAAGTTCCATGTCTTTGATGTCCATCTTCGGGTCTTGAACTTGTGCATCTTCCTTTTACAAAATTGTATCCTAATACATTTTTCTAATAAAAGAAATGCACCTAATCTATTACAAACCCAAATGAATGAATAATCACACCCAAATAATGAACAAAATTACAACCAAATTGAATGAATGAATACAACCAACACAAGCATCCAAACATCACAAGGTCAATGGCTAGGTTATGCACTTTATCATCCAATGATCATAACATCAAAACATCTAATGAAACCCCTTTTAAAACCACCAAATTTCAGCCAACATAAACTGAAATTTTGGTTTTAAATATTGTCCAAACAATCAACATTTCATAATGTGTTCTTTCAAGGTCTAATCACTAGCATGTGTCATATAACCTTGAAAGTTGGGGAATCATTCAACCAAACTATAGCAGCCAAACCAGCCTATAACTACTTTATTATCATGCTTTAAAACCATTTTAAAGACAAAACAAGCAAGTCATCCACATAACCGGCTCTTGATGCCATTGTCGGTTTGCTAGAACACAAAATCCATGTTTAAACTTTTAAACATTCTGAAAAAACGCAGCGGATATATGGCTTTTAAAACGATTTTAAAGCTGAAAATCTTATCTTCTATATGTTCATTTGTTATGAAAAACAAACCCAAATCACGAGGATCATTCTTATGTGAATAGACAAGCTATGTGTACATATAATAACACAATATGGGAACCTCAAAAGGCTGCCAAAAACTACCTCCTTCCAGCAGTTAGATGTTGATGAATGAAAGGAGTTTGAAGGCTGAAATGTTGCCAAAGCTTCCAAGTTGGACTTCCTCTAACGTCGACTCCCACAAAGCTTTGAGTTACCTTCGCACTTGCTTGGATTTGGACTCCAAAACACCAAATGTAAGCTGCCAAATTGAGGCTTCCAAAACCGTGAGTTTGAGCAGCAACTTTGATGATGTTAGAAGATAGAATCGACCCCAAAGTTCCAAGAAAGGAACCCTCAAGTGTTTATACCCCAAGCCTTGTACAAACACCACTCTTGTAGAGAGAACACCAAGATGAAGCTCAAAAAAACAATCTTCTGCTGCTTATTTCCGTGAACAAGAGGAGAGCAAAAGAGAGATTTTTTGTTGCATGTCAATTGAAATGATAATGGCTGGAACAAGTTCTTTCAAGACCCCTTAATTGTGTTTAGTCTTTTCAAGAAAAGTGGTCCAATAGAAACAAGGGGAGGGGGCCGAAAATCTCATTTGAAAAAGGGTTCCCCCCCTTTTTATTTAACACAATACACAAGTTGTGGGTCTTAAATTTGGTCCTCTTAGAAAATGTATACAACTAACCAATTAATTGTATAACATATATAGCCATTATTAATTTGTAATGTCATCTAACTAATATAAATAACATTACAAATAATATCATTGAACAAAATATCCTAATAAATTGTTCCATGTCATATGCAACTTGTTTAGAAAACCCATTTTCTAAATTGGTGTTAATATTTTATTGCATGATCATATCATCAATAAATATTATTTGGTGTTTGCTAAGCTTGTTATTGGGTATAACCCGACTTGGATCATAACGTACTAACCACATCAATATTCTAAGTGTCTTGGGCACATCGAATCCTACAATTACAAGGTATGAAGACAAAGTCTGAAGACAAAAATCCGAAGACTTCTACTGAAGAAAAAGTTTGAAAATAAAGTACTGAAGATGAAGACTGAAGACAAAGACTGAAGACCAGAGTGATCAGTAGTTGTCACAACAGCTGAAGTTATTAACTTTAGTAGTTGTCACAACAGCTGAAGTTATTAACTTCAGTACTTGTGATGGTTTTCCTTTCAGTACTTGTAATTTACTTTTTAGTAGTTTATAGTTTCAGTAGTTTTAGTTTAGTAGTTTTATGTTTTTGTACTTAGCATTCTCTGAGATGTGATTAGTTGTTGAGATCATTCTTAGTAGTTTGCATAGTTTTAGTAGTTTGTATAAATCTGTTAAATGTCACTATCAAGTGACATCAGCAGACGTCAAATTCCTTATATAAGGATTGTTGACCTAATTGTAACGGTGACTTTGAGCCACCACGAAAGCATTTGAATGAAATATTCCTTTTGCAGAATTTTCTCATTCTATAATCGTGCACTATTCCATTGAATATCAATTGTGTTCTTGCAAAATTGTTTAATTCATTGATCGAATTCCGCTGCAATCTACTCTAATCAATCAAACTTAGGTCGCTCATCCTAACAAATGGTATCAGAGTTGGTTAATCATTGATCGATCTAACAATTGATCATTGAAACTGCTATTTCAATATCTAAGTTTGATCGAATTAGCATATTTGCAAGAATTGGTTATAGAGATTGAATTTCTGTTGCTTTCGGTTATTTGCTTTGAGTTTTCTCGTGGTTCGTATTGAGTTTGTTGTGTTTTGCTCGAAATTGGTTAAAACTTAATTGAATTTGATTGAATCTCAGTATGACTACTCCTTCTAATGACCCTCACAATACTGGCTCCTCAACCAAGCCTCCGATGCTAGTTAGGACTGAGTATAACATATGGCAACGAAGAATGCTTCATCACCTGTCTGTAAACAGTTCAAGTTGCTGGACATCTGTGGTACATGGTCCACACAAGCCTATGGTGAACAATCCGGAAACCAACCAAATGGTTCCGAAGAAGAAGTTACAATACTCAGATGAGGATCGAAAACTGTTTAAGATTGATGCTAAAGCTCATGGAATTATGGCCATGGCACTACCAAATGAATCTATTCTGGGCTTATGCATCATGAAACTGCTCATGACCTCTGGAATGCATTGAAAGAACAATTTGGTGGAACAGACGAGGTCTTAGCAAACAACAGAGAAATCCTTGCCCACAATATGAGACATTCTCTCATAGGAAGGGTGAGACACTGACTCAACAGTTTGAGCATTTTTCCTCTTTGATCTCTGAGCTGAAAATGGTCAACATGAATACACTAATAGCCAGATGAACAACAGATTCCTCATATCACTGTCTAAAAGATGGGACACATATACCATTGTCCTACGCTCCAGTGCAAATCTGGATAGCCTATCTCTCACCCAACTCTATGGGAAACTGCTTACATTTGAAAGAGAGATAGAGTAGAAAAGGAAACTGGCATCATCAGGAAAGCTCACTGATGACTTTGTACTAGGGAACACTGCCTTGGTCGGTCATGAGTCAGAATATGTTGCATCAGAAAGCCATTATGATGAGCATATAGATTTCTCTTCAAACAGTTCTGATCATGCATTTGTTAGTGTTGATAGTCAGTCAGGCTGTAATAGTGACAATTTGTGCTTCATTATGGATGATTTGAAAGGTATTGCTGATGATGACTTAGAAGAGATGGATATTCTGAGCCAAATGGCCTTGATTAATATCAGATCTCAAAAGTTCTACAAGAAAACTGGTAGGAAATTTCTAGGACTCTCTGGCAAAACCAAAGTTGGTTTTGACAAGAGTAAGTTGAGGTGTCACAAATGCCACAGGCTTGGACACTTTGCAAGAGAGTGTAGATCAACTGGATCTAACTCCTCTGCACCCTTTGTGACTTTTCCAAGAAATATTCACAAAACAGAGGGCAACATCCTGCTAGTTCTGGTCATCATTCACAGCCTCTATCTCCTGCATATTTTGTCCTCAAGGTCAAATGCCATATCCATATCCCTACTATTACATGCCACAACCAAATCAAGTTCATGTTCCTATTGTATAACAACCTCAAGCTTTACCTGAGCCTCAACCATCTCAACCATCTCAATCACAACCTCATCATAGCTTCTTCACCCCTAGTGCTGTTGACTGGGGCAGTTTACCAGATGATCTTTCTGGTAATGAGCAATTATTGCTAGTAATGTCAACATGGTGGTGAACATCCTTTTGGGAATCTTGCTGTCATGGCCCTGGAGTCTACTGAGGGTTCATGCTCCAATGCATCTTCATCACAGGTAACCCAGGTATCCTCTGAGATTAAGGCCAAGCTATGTTCTGAATCTTGCATAGCTGCATTTATCTCTATTAGAGAGGCAAATGTAGCTTTAATAAATCAAAATCTTGAGCTTGAGCAAACCCTTTCCAAAAGAAAAGCTAAGCATGAGTCTGCTCTTAAAGATAAAGATGATGAGATTTATAAGCTTAAATGCCAATTAAATGATGAAAAGGCTAAGCTATAGGTCATTCTTGAGAACCATAGAGATCTCAAAGAAACACTTGCAGCTACCCAAGTTGAGTGTGACCGTTGGGTATCATCCTGCAAAGGATTTGAATGCTTCTCAGCAAGCAAAGAGCTTCGAATGTGAAGTTTGGCATTGTTACAATCACATTGCACCACCTACAGATTTTACTCCAAAACCAATAGTAAAACGTGAAGGTGAAAGTGATTTCCAAACCACATCATCATGTGTATCATCCTCAAAAGATCTCCCAAAATCAGAGGATGAAATCAGTGTTGACCTCTTAGCAAATCAATTGCCTGATGAGTTAAGCACATGAAGCTGAGTACCTCAGATGTTGTCCCTCAAAGTACCTCAAGTACTGAAGGGCAAATTACAACATCTGAAAAGCATTTCAAATGAGCTGAAATAAAAGGATTAACAACTGCTGAGGAATCTATCGTATGGTCTTTAAAGACTGATAGAGAACAGCCGAAGAACAAGTCTTCAGTTGTTATAGATCCTTCTGTACTTAACACAAGTACTGAAAGGAGGAGAGTACTGAAGATCACACCTTCAGTAGTTTCCACTTCAGCAGTTGATCAATCCAAGATGAAGAACAAGCCATGTGACATATGTGGTAAGTTCAATCATCTTTCTGATGAATGTTGGTACAAAAAGGGTTCCAAACTCAACAAAGATAAGCTCATTAAAAGCATAGAAGAAATGAAAAATGAGTTGAGACCAAGTTTGTACCACAGTCATCCTAATTTAATAAACCCAAGGCTTCATCCAAATCCAAAAAGAAGAATAGGTTTATCAAAAAACAACTGATAGTGTTCCTCATGATAAACATCAGACTAAGTCTGTAAATTTCAAGGAGGAAATGGTGGGTCACAAGAACTCATCAAAAACAAGTACTGATGTGTCACAAGAGCTGAAAGCTTTAGCTATAAATCAGACACAACTTGTTATGGTGGTTCAGCATTTGTTGGGGAGAGTTAACCAACTTAATGCACCTGTGATCAAACCACTGAAAAGATATTCCAAGCCCAAATCCAAGGAATCCATTTCAGCACCATCTCCACCTTCATCAGCTGTTATCATGAGAAACAAGTTATGGTTAAATTGTTGATGATAACAGACCCAAAACCAAAAAGGTTTGGGTCTCAAAACCTAAATAGTTCCTTGTGCTCAATGCAGGGTTCTTTAGCATGCCAAAGTAGCATCTGGTATGTAGACAGTGGAGGATCTATGCATATGACTGGAAGCAGTTCTCTTCTTAGTGACTACTCTCAAGGAAGAAGGGATTTGTTTCATTTGGAAAGGATGCGAAGGGTTACATCATAGGGAAAGGATATGTGTCAAATGGAGAAATCAGATTTGATGATGTTAACTATGTGGAGAATCTCAAGTATAATCTACTGAGTGTCAGTCAGATGTGTGATAAAGGGCATGTTGCACTTTTCACAAGCCAGAACTGCAGAATTCTGTCTTCCACTTTTCTGAGGCTGATTGACAAGGTATTGAATGAACATACTCTTCTGAAAGCCAATAGGATTGGAAGAGTATATGCCCTGGACTTGTCAAAGAAGATTGATTTGAAGGGTCATCCTTGCCTGTTCTCCAAAGCCTCTCCTTAGGAATCTAAACTGTGGCACAGAAGGCTAGGACATGTAAATCTCAAAAACATGAATCAGCTGATCCATAATAGTATAGTGAGAGGTTTACCAATAAAGGAGTTCCACTTTGATGAAACCTGCACTACTTGTTTGAAAGGAAAACAACACAAAGTCTCATTCCCTCCTATTGAAGAACCTAAGTCCACTGTCTGCTTGCAGTTACTGCACATGGATCTATTTGGTCCTGTGAGAGTGATGAGCATGGCAAAGAAGAATACTATCTGGTAATTGTGGATGATTACTTAAGATTTGTATGGACTTTCTTCTTGCATTCAAAGGATGAGGTTGCTAAGACGATTATAAACTTTGTGTTGTATGTTGAGAAGCAGTATTCCCTATCAGTCAAGTGTATAAGAAGTGATAATGGAACAGAATTCAGAAACCATACACTTGATGATTTTTATCTCTCAAAGGGAATCAAGAGGCAGTTTAGCATACCAAGGACTCTAGAACAAAATGGAGTAGTGGAGAGAAAGAACAGGACTCTAACTGAAGCTGCAAGGTCCATGTTGGCTGACTTTGGTTTGCCATTGACCTTTTGGGCTGAAGCTGTCAACACAGCTTGCTATGTGCATAATAGAGTTTTAGTAAATCAGAGGTTGATGAAGACTCCATATGAAGTTCTACATCATTTGGCTCCTCTAATTTCATTATTCAAAGCCTTTGGGTGTCTTCGTTTCATTCTCAACACAAAGGATCAACTCCACAAATTTGATCCTAAGGTGGATGCAAGGTATTTTGTAGGATATTCATCCACATGCAAGGCTTACCGAGTTTTCAACTGCAGAACAAAGATAGTTGAAGAAACCTTGCATGTCAAGTTCAATGATTCTCCTAAGGATGATATTCCACAAAACCATGTGGAGTTGTTTCATCTGGACATACTGCAATATGTTCCCTATCAACCTCCAGCTGTTGCAGATCATGTGAATAAATCATCTTCTGCAGCAAGTCTTCCACCTGGTGGTACTGAAGATGATGATGATATCAGTACTCACCTTTTCAAGTTTAGTGATCAGCTGCTCGATTCCACTAAAGTTGATGTTCCTGTAGCTTCAGTAGCTCCATCCACAACAAATGCTGATGAGATTTCTGACTCCTCTACATCATTTGAATTGCCATCTCATACTTGGTTTCAAGAGTCTGGATCACCATCTGTTGATGCTGAACCTGCTACAAACACTTGTACTGATCTTATAGTGTACCAAGAGCTGAAGAATCACCCCGTGTCTCAAATCATTGGTGATATCAATTCTGGTGTCTCAACTAGAAGTCAATTGTCCAACTTCTACTTCTATGCTCTTTTCATGAGTCAGCTAGAGCCAAAGAACTATCATGTTGCTTTAAGAGACAATGGATGGGTTGAAGCCATGCACTTGAGCTACTTCAGTTCCAAAAGCAGCAAGTGTGGGAACTGGTTCCTCTACCCCCAGGTAAGTGTGCAATAGGCACTAAATGGGTGTTTAGGAATAAAACTGATGAAAATGGGCTTATTGTCAAGAACAAGGCTAGACTGGTTGTACAAGGGTTTTCACAAGAAGAAGGTATTGATTATGATGAAACCTTTACCCCTGTAGCCAGACTGGAGGCAATTAGATTGTTCTTAGCCTATGCTGCATTCCATAATCTTAAAGTTTTTCAAATGGATGTCAAAACTGCTTTTTTATATGGAAAAATAAAAGAAGAGGTTTATGTGTGTCAACCACCAAGTTTTGAGGACAATAACATCCTGATTGAGTGTATAAACTTGATAAGGCTCTTAATGGGTTGAAACAAGCTCCTAGAGCCTAGTATGAAACACTTTCAAATTTTCTTCTTCAAAATAATTTCACTAGAGGCTCCATAGATAAAACTTTGGTTATTAAGAAAGTAGATCAGCATAAGCTACTTGTTCAAATTTATGTTGATGATATATTTTTGTATCCTCTAATCGCTAGTTGTGTGATGAGTTTACAAGTTTAATGAAACAAAAGTTTGAAATGAGTGCAATGGGAGAATTACAGTTCTTTCTAAGCTTGCAAATCAAACAAAAGGCTGACAGAACCTTTATTCATCAATCAAAATATACAAAAAATCTTTTGAATAAGTTTGATTTACAAAATTGTAAGCCCTGTTCTACTCCCATGTGCAACACCACACAACTGGATGCAGATCAGAAAGGTAAAGCTGTTGATGAAACACTTTAAAGATGTATGATTGGATCCTTGATGTACTTAACAGCTTCTAGACCAGATATCATGTTTGCAACTTGTGTTTGTGCTAGATTTCAGGCTGCTCCTAAAGAGTCTCATTTGATTGCAGTCAAGAGAATCTTTAGATATCTGCAAGGTACACAATCTCTAGGTCTTTGGTATTCAACTGGACACTCATGCAAATTAGTTGCATTTTCTGATAGTGACTATGGGGGTGTAAGTTAACCAAAAAGTCAACTTCTGGTGGATGTCAATTCCTAGGCAACTGTTTGATTTCTTGGCAGAGTAAGAAACAAACATTTGTTGCTACATCCACTGCTGAAGCAGAGTACATTGCTGCTGCAAGTTGTACATCTCAGGTACTCTGGCTTCAGAACCAATTATTGGATTATGGCATTACACGACTAAGACTCCATTGTTAATGGATAGTGCTTCAGCTCTATGTATTGTCAAGAATCCAGTCCAGCATCTAGGACCAAACATATAGAGATCAGACACCATTTTATTAGGGATTGTTTTGAAAAAGGTCTGATTGATCCAAAGTTTGTGCCAAGTGCTAATGAGCTTGCAGATATATTTACTAAGCCTTTGGACAGTTCAACTTTCTAAAACCTTGTGTTAAGGCTTGGTATGCTGCAGCTAGAATAAGTGACAACTACTGATAATTTCAGTAAACAAGTACTGATGATCATCAGTAAACATGTCACAAATAAGTACTGATAACTTTTATTCTCAGTTGGTTTCATAACTACTGCAGACTAAATTACTTAAAAAGTACTGTACCTTCTGTTACAACTACTGATGTCAGTAAAAACAGATTAGTACTGATATCCTATGAAACAACTGAAAACAGCTAAAAAGTATGATGAGTAAGTGTTGAGGATAGTATGAAACAGCTGAAAGGCTAAGAATTGAGGACAACTACTGATGAGAATTTTCTCTTCAGTTGTTTCCACAAAATGTTGTTTCACCTTAAACAGCTGATGACAAAACCATGTCTTCAGTAGTTTCATAACTACTGATGACTAACACCAAGTCTTCAGTTGTTTCCTACACCTGAAGACAAAACCAAGGTTTTTAGTAGTTTCATAACTACTGATGACTAAAACCAAGTCTTCAGTTGTTTTCAAATGTCTGATAGTTAAAACCAAGTCTTCAGTTGTTTTCAAACAACTGATGACATCACCAAAACTTTCAGTCATTTTCTTTTCAACCTTTTCTTATCCTATAAATACCTGCACTTATAGTCGAACGTTTCATTAGCCGTTTTCTACCATTTCTCTCTCTCTCAACAATGGTGACCATGAAACTTAAACCTAGACATAACTGTGTTGCCTACCTCACGAAATCGGCCTTCTGGAACAAATTTGATAATGCCATCGATCTTATGGTGGATTCCCCATACTGAACCACTTTTCTTTTGAATCCTACCATATACCCTGAATCCTTAACCCAATTATGGTCCAACATCTCTGTAACAACCGGTGACAATGATAGCCAAATCACTCTCGAGTCATTGGTTAACCAGAAATTGGTGGTAATCACCCCTGACATCATTCGCGAAACCCTAAACTTGCATGACGCCACCTGTGTTGTCGAATACCCGAAAGGCACCATCGATATGTCTTTGATCAACAACGAGTATGAAGGAGACTTAAGTGCTACAACCATTCTCAAAAAGCACTTCCATGATGCTAAAAGACTTATCTTCCACATGGTAAATGTCTGCCTAGCTCCAAAGACATCTTCATGGGATCAGATGTCCTCACGATGGCAACAGGTATTGTACTCTACCTTTGAACGACAAAATCTAAATTTTTCTGAGATAGTGTTTATGGAACATAAGGATCTGGCTCAGAAACCTGTGTCAAACAGATGGCTATTATATCCCAGGTTTCTGATGGCCATAATTTTAAATCAATTAAATTCTGATGGCCCTGTTGGTCTTGGAGTCCCTGCTCCAGCTGTCTTAGCTGAGGAATACTCGAGACATAACTCTGACCCCACTCTTAAAGGGGCTGCCCGCCTGCTCAAACCCAAGTAGAGGGAACCCACAGCCTCCACCTCCAGATCCAAAGTCCCCACCAAACCCAAACCCCAAAAGCCCAAAATGGCTACTCAGGGATATGAGTCCCCTGAGGATGCCCCTGTACCACCAATACAGGAAACAGATACTGGCTCTAACCCCCCAGTTATGTTAGTGACTCAACCTGCTAAAACCGCACAGGTATCCTCTCTACAGGATCCTGTTGCAACTACACTAGGGGAACCCACACTACTGGAACCTATCTCAGTTGAGAAGGTTACCATTGAAGAGCACCTCTCGCCCCGGGTGCAATCTACTTCTGACCAATCTCCCACTGCAACCGCCCCTCAAAGCCCAACTCTTATTGTTGCTAAAGTGCTGAGTCAGCTGCACTCTTCACCCCCTCCCAGAAACCAATTCACACTGGGCATACCTCAACAATTGAGGGGGGGGGGACCAAAGTGCTGTTGATAACCCACGGCACAGGGGTTATAATGTTCAATCACCAAGTGTAGAAAAGGAGGTTAGAACTTCTGGTCAGGCTGCCACTTCTACTGATTCAGAAAATGAACAGGATGAAGTTGGTACCATATATAAGACCTCACCAGAGGCAACTGCCAATGAAGGACAAAGTCCAGAGGCAGGAAGTCCCCAGTAACATGAACAAGGGGCACATGCCTATACTGATCTACACTCAGGGCATGTACATCCTGATTCAATCAGGAGGTCAGGTGATTGAGCACACACTGATGATGACCTGGGCTTTTTCTTTGATGTCTTAGCCCATAACACCATCCTGGAGACTGAGGTGAGCAGACTCAAAGAACTGCTAGCCAACATGTCTCAGGATACAAGTCCATCTGCCCCAATAAACCCCCAGATGGCACCTTCATTGAAGGCTCCCCAAACACTCAGCCATCGCACTTAACTACGCCACCAGCCCCTGTTTTTAGCACCAACTCTCAGGGATAGAACCCCTCTAAGCAGATGGTTGCTACCATTCAAAACTCCTTACCTCTCATCACTCCCATCATCACTGAGATTGTACATAAAGCCATTGATGAGAGGATCTTCTCAAATCTACAAACACTTGTTGATGATGCTGTGTAAAAGTCACTTTCTGCCATTCAAACCCCTAAACCCAATGCATCCAAAAAGGGGGAGTCTAAGGCAGTAAAAGAAAGAAAGAGAAAGAGAGTGGTTGAAGAGAAACAACAAGAAAAAGAAAAGGAGCTAGAGAAAGAGAAACAACTAATCACTTATAAAAGGAAGAAAAGTGCTGAAACACAAGAGCCTGCTGAAAAGAAATCCTTAGAAGATCTGGTTAAAGAAGCTGATGAAGTTCACAGTAGATCTATGGACAGAATAATAGACCAACTCTTTAGACAGGGCTTTGATACAGCCACTTTAGATACTGAGATCTGAAGGCTGGAAGTTAAGGAAATACAAGAAAGATGGGCTAGTTATAGTGTGATGGATAGGGAAAGGTTGGAGATAATGATCAGATTTATTGAAAAATACTTGGGAAGATCATTGATTGAGATCAAATCATGGACTAGAGACAACATTCTGGCAATAACCATCAGAATCTGTTCTTTTGAAGCATTCAATAAGGGGTTGATTATAGAAGCATTGGATGAGGCAGGTGTTGGGAAGAGAACAGATATGGCCAAGCTCTCCAAAGCCAAACTTACTACAAAAATGCTAGATCAGCCTTCCCTAACTCCAACTCATAAACAACCAACTCCAAAACCTACCAACCCTATCCTTAAACCAAAACCACTCATAACTCAACCCTCAAAACCAACTCCATTACCTCAAAAACCACCTCAAACCACACCCAGTGATGCACCCAGAAGGAGGAGAAGGGTGTTGAGGGTAGAAAAAGAAGAAGAAGATGATGATAATGAAGATAGTCTGCCAATCTCTGCTGTTCTCAAACTTAAAACACCTAAGCTTAGACGTCAGCAGATGATTACACCTGACCTGCAAATGCAAATGGTGAAAGTAAAGATTGAAGAAGCAGAACAGCAGAAGCAGCATGATGAGCAATTTCTAAAAATGGTTGACAAGGACTTCCCTCAATCCTCATCCATTCAAGAAATGAAGAAACAAGCTCTGAGGATGGACACTCTTAGTCATACATTCCAACATCAAAAAGAAAGAGTGAAGATTTGGCCAGACCACAGGGTAAGTTCCAGAATTCATAAGAAAAACATACCAAGCAGATATCATGGCCAAGTGAAAAAGACTTTGAATTCTATAATTATTTTGGCTATGGTAGTCTCACCCTGGGAAATTATTGAAGAATTCAAGAGAGCACATAACTCAAAGACAACCCCTATATCTATACTTGAGAACAAAATGATCAAGAAGGGGTTGTTATACAAGAAACTTTAAGATCTTCATAAGAGTGAACTACAGTTGCTGCTTGAAGGCTCTCACCCAAATGAATTCGCATACAGAGAGATCACAACTGTTGAGTTGAAGAATGGGAAGACAGTTAAATATATGTCTAAATATTATGGGCCTGAGTTCTTCTTTGAGGGAGAAGCAGAAGAACTCACCTAAGGAGGAACAAGTTGTTCTCCTTGAGGCCTATGCAAGAGAGTCTTACAGACTCATCAATGGGAATTAGGTTTCATGGTTGGGACAAGGCTCTGTGTCCAGTTTCCCCAAGACAGAGTCCCCTTCCATACTTAGCCAATCAAATATTCAGAAACCTTTTCCTGGCCTGTGCTTACATGATTACCTCTGAAGCTGATCAAGAGGATGTTTCTGCCAAAGAATAAGTGGGATCATCAATAAAATTAGAGGTTTTGGCTGCATTGGTTCAGGGAGTTTGTTGGACCAAAAGACCCAATGAGCATGATCAGAAAAACCTCTAAGTCCCACAGACATTACAACTGCTGAAGAAGATTACAACAGTTAAAGACATCAGCTAATTACAAGGTCTGAAGACAAAGTCTGAAGACAAAAATTTGAAGACTTCTACTGAAGACAAAGTCTGACAGTAAAGTACTGAAGACAAAGATTGAAGACAAAGACTGAAGACCAGAGTGATCAGTAGTTGTCACAATAGCTGAAGTTATTAACTTCAGTAGTTGTGATGATTTTCCTTTCAGTACTTGTAATTTACTTTTCAGTAGTTTATAGTTTCAGTAGTTTTAGTTCAGTAGTTTTATGTTTTTGTACTTAGCATTCTCTGAGATGTGATCAGTTGTTGAGAACATTCTTAGTAGTTTGCATAGTTTTAGTAGTTTGTATAAATCTGTTAAATGTCACTATCAAGTGACATCAGCAGGCGTCACATTCCTTATATAAGGATTGTTGACCTAATTGTAACGGTGACTTTGAGCCACCACGAAAGCATTTGAATGAAATATTCCTTTTGCAGAATTTTCTCTTTCTATAACCGTGCACTATTCCATTGAATATCAATTGTGTTCTTGCAAAATTGTTTAATTCATTGATCAAATTCCGCTGCAATCTACTCTAATCAATCAAACATAGATCGCTGATCCTAACACATTTATTTTCCGTGGTCCTAGTCCTAGGTGTAAGCATGCTTCAAAAAATTAATCACCAACCTTGTGTATTTCCTGAAACATGTTAGAAATAAAGGTCAACTTTGAAAGTTGGTGAGTTCCATGGGTTAAGCATACATACATACATACATATATATATATATATATATATATATATATGTATGTATGTATGTATGTATACATATAAAAGTTTACAAGTAGCAATTCATGTCAATGGTTAAGAATAAAGCAAGTTATAGATAACATATAGATTAAACCTTAACAACGATATCAATTACAAGTTATAACGATTAGGTAAGTGTACTTGGTGCAGGTTCATTGAAGTATATGCACTTGCAACACAACAACACATGGGGAGATTGCTAAGAACACTTAAGTGATCAAACAATGGAACTGGTTAACCTTTTGTAATGATACTAATAACACAAGTAAATATGAGACAGAACAAGATAGCAAAACTCACAAGGAGTTGGTTTTCAAGATCCTAGTATATTGCTATCTCAAGTTCTATTACAAATGTTACAAAGAATATTAGAAATTTACAAGTACTTGACACACATATACTACATCCTACAGCCAGCCAAGCTTTGAAGGCTAGCTAGATACAATTAACTAGACACAAACAAAATCAATTGTAGAGTCAAAAGACTAGTGACTATGGCATGCCATAGCTCACATCCTAATAGATTACAAAAAGGATAAAGTACATAAAGTAGAAAGTTACACACTCAAGACCTCAATGTGCAGTTACCAAAAGCATGGACCTCTTTACCAACTTATGAAAGTTGGTGACTTTATAAAATTGCAGTAGAAAAGGGTCCGGCTTTGTGTAAAAAGTACATCAAATAAAGTATGTGTTCAAAAGTCTTTGGAAGAAATTTGTCTTCAACTGTTGGCTTCGGAAGACTTCGTCTTTGAAGCTTCGGAAGACTTCATCTTTGGCTTTAGAAGATACTGGTCTTGGCTTTGGAAGATTTCACTCTTAGAATATTTTTTGTTGCTTTTGTGAAACTTCCAAAGCATTATACTTCAGTACACTTATGCATGCATGTAGGAGAGACTTTGGGTGTTTGGGTTGCATTAGCCTTTACATATAATCCATACAAACTCCCCCAAGGCTGATGCTTCCAAAACACTTTGAAGACTTCACATATCAATAGTCCTCATCATGATGATAACCATCCCTTTCTTCATAAGATGATTAGGATCACTCTGATTCTCAAAGTGTCTTCTTATGTTAAAGAGATTATGCAGAGGAAAATTGAACATGTCTTGCCATGTGTAGACATTCTCAATGCCTTGATTTGTAGTGTATGTCGAGGACAAGATGGGTCTTCCTAATGCTAGAGGAGCTATTTGAATAGGAGATAATGGAGCATTCTTTGGTTTCACATCCTCAGGATGTTCTGTCTCATCCTGAGGTTTTAAAAAGGATGCTTCTTCCTTCTTCTTCTTTGGCTTTGGTCTTGAAGCCATCCTTTTTCTTCTATTTAATCCTTTTAACTGAGAAGATTGGCCTGCAGCACCTAATTGATCTTCTTTGTCTTTCTCAGTTGGGTCTTCCTCCTCACAGGTTTAGAAGGAGAGGGAGTTTGACCCTACTGTGGATCAAAAGATGAAGCTTGCTAAGTCTCAGCAGGAGGTTCGGGTTTTGTTGTCTAAGGTTGTTCAACCTTAACCTCCACTTCAGGTGGAACTTGACTTGGAGGGGAGTGTAAGTCCATCAGCTCTCCACTCTTGATCGTCTGCTTGATTACCCTGATATGCTCATCCATAGTGGACAGAGACATAGGGCCAAGTCTCCTTCCAAAGAATCCATACAGCTTCAAGAAGCTCATCATCCTTTGCCTATGAGCAGTCTTCTTCATATTTTTCTGGATGATGGCTCCTGACTTTGCAGCCTCTTCCCTTAGCTTCCTTTGGGTGATCTTTCTTTCTTTGACTATTTCAAGTTCAAGTTGTTTGAGGTACTAAAACTCAATGTAGTCATAGGATAAGGGAAGAAGTGCAGCAGTCTGATAGAGACCTATGGCACTAAAGCAGTTGATCATTTTGATCCTATCTTGTTCTTTGTCTACTTGAGGTTCTTGTGAAACCACATCCTCTTGTACATGACTTTCGTGAATTAGGGAGAGAGAAGGCACATGCTTGTACAGTCTTTTCTTTCTTCTTTCTTCTTTGATTTGAATAAGTAGCTCTGCATCCCGTGCCCCCTTTCTCTCCTTTGACAATTCCATGTCTACCAGTTCATTTAATTCATCTCAGGGGAGAGAAATGATCTTATCAATGTCATAGTTCCTGGTCTGCAAGTAATTGATCCTGACTGCCTTCAGCTCACCATCCTGAGTGTTTGGCCTAGGGCCAGTCCAGATAGCAGCTTCCATGAGTCTTGTAGACCCAGTAGAAGAACCTTCTCTCCTTAGATTCCTTTTCCTCTCTCTCTCCTCATCTCAATCTCCTCAAAAGTCATTTTTATTCTCCTTTTGTCACTCACAGACCTTTGTGACTCAAGGTGGAGAGAGCTTTGGCCTACATTGCTTGGTGTAGCTTCCAAGCTCTAGACAGAGGGAGGTTGAGATGCACCCTCACCAGCCGGTCTCTCATAAAGGGAATGAACCTCTGCAGCAGTTGATGATGGTGAGACAGGGCTATCAGGTTTTACCATTGGGCCTTCAATCAAGGTTTCCCCTATGAAGCTAATCTTAGTGTCTGCCTCAACATCTAGTTGACCAATGATATTGCCTGATTGCCTAAGTCTACTTCTGAAGCTGAACTCTATAGTGATTTTGTCTTGAATTCTTTGAGCTAGCTTGTCAGCTTGTCTGGATTAGCCTTTTTTGACAAGTGGCATGCTGACAAGATCAAGACTTTCATAGAAGTTCAATATCTAAAATTTTAAGACTTCTTGCTATCCTTGAACTCATTGAAAGATGTGGGCTCTTATGTTTTCATCATACATCCACCCAATTATGTGATTTCAAGTTGGTGGCGATGACATTGTCCTTGGTATGCCTTCCTCAAACATACTCTGAATGTAGGAGTCTATGGAGTCCACATCAATGTGAACTTGAGGAAGTTGCTAAGTATGCAAGTAAGGATATTAAGTCCTCAATGTGATACTCTTTGAAGAACTCCTAGGTTCTGTAACTGTATTGACTTTCTCCCCCTTTATGGTAGCATCACCCTCTTGCATAGGTGAGCTAGGAGTTAGGTCAATCATACTTACACGTTCTTGTGCTCCTGGTTAAGCTCCTCTTAATGGTCTCCCAGCTAGCTATTTCATGAGATAATAAATCTCAAGTTGTTGATCATTGACCCTGTTTTGCAAGGTAGTCACCTGAGATTCAATATGACTAACTTTGGAGACTAAATAGGTGCATGTTTATGACAATTTTTGCACCTTTAGCTTGAAATTCCCCTCATCTTCATGAGAAGAATCATTGGGGGATGAGATGATTGGACCAAAGTTCTCTCTCTCACCACCAGCTACAAGTTCTTGGCTACTGGATTTCCTCTGCTTATTGGCAACCTCAGTTGAGATATCAATGGGCTGAGTTTCCATGGTTGATGTCTTAATGATGTAATCACTTACAAAAGTGAGAGCCTCTTCCATAGGATATCCGAAACAGGTTCAGAAGTATCCACCTCAGTTATGGGTGACTGATGTGGGCTAGACATAGGAGACTTAGGAGCACCCGTCTCTCTTTAAGTAGTGGAAAAGAAGAGCGAGTCGTGATACTCACTAAAACCTAAGTCTTCATTAGGATAGAAGTCAAGGTTAGGAATAGGTTGGTATAAATCCAAAGGTTGGGGATGGTAGTTGTCCCCTGAAGGTTGTTCACTTGATGTTGAGACTCAAAGTGAAGGCTTAAGCAGTTGGGCTGGTGAGCTCATTAGGCTGAGCATGAGTAACCTCAGCACTGCTCTTTGAAGTAATGGGTGTGGTTTTCTCTTCAGGAGAAGTGGGAGCTCCAGTATCCACTTCCTCCTGTATGGGTGAGTATATATGGACCTGCATAGACTAAGTAGAAGTTGTGGGTTCAACACTAGCTGGTGCTGCTAGGTTGTCACCTTGAGCAATGAGCTCTAACATTTTTGTGATAAGGGTTGTTTTTACCCCAGGGAAGCCAACAACTGGCTTTCTCAAAATTTTAAAGATGGTGGGCTTCATCTATCCCAGTTTAAGAATATTACATGTTCCCCTTAACTGTGAGCACAGGTCAAAGTTAAGAATGTATTGAACATATCTAGGGAACATGTAGTATTCTAAGGAGTCCAAGTTTGCAAGTAAATTGGTATAAATAAATTAAGAGTACCTAAACTTGACCCCTTTAACCATTCCATGCACTATGAAGGACAGATCTTCATGAATCTGGTCCTATCCTCCATGCTTGTTGGACAAGCTGTGGATAACCACATGAAGTAGGTATTTCTACTGAGATGAGACATTCCTTTTCCTGAAGGTCTTTACGAAGGCATCTCCTCATAGCCCATCTAGTCAAAGGAGTGGTTAACAGCTTCTTTAGGGAAGAACACCTCATCATCTTCATCATCCAGCTGAAGATGATTGTTGATTATGGCCGGAGTGATGAAGATTGTTCTTCCCTGCACTGTGGCAGACAATGCCTTCTCCCCATCCAAAACGACCTCTTGGCAGGTCTTCCAAAATTCAAGCAGCTCATCCTCAAAAAGAGTAGGATCAATAGTAAGGGGGGTGAAGTAGTTTGATAAGGCCAAGAAACAGAAAACTTCTAAGAAATGTGGATATTTCCCAGAGTTTAACAGAGCAACTTGGTTATGCTGGCTGTGTAACTGCATGGAGATATCAGGGTCATTTCTACGGGTAAGTAGCCAATATGAGAAAGCTTAAGGATGAAGGAAGGATGAACAAAGGCGGTTTCAGAGAGAAATTTTGGAATTTAGGTTTGGAGGAAAGATGAAGATGATAGAAAGATGGGGAACCGTTGGGATTATATGTGAAAAGGATTTAAGACAAAGTTAATGAAAGGGGATAAACTTTGAAATCTGGATGTCGGTCCTACCTCTGAAAAAGTAGTTGCTTTTGCTCAAAATATAGTTTCCTAGGAAGTCAAAAAGTAGTTTACTTTAGCTCAAAAGTAGTTTTAATGAAAAAGCTTCCAAGAGTTAATTTGCTTCGTAAGAAAATTGTCCTTGAAAACATATAAGTGCCTAAGACAAGTGTTAAGCTTCGGAAGATATTTTAGAAATTTCTTCCGAAGGAAAATTTTCTTAGACAGTTGTTTGTTTTGAAGGAATGAGTTTCTTCTGAAGGTAAAAGCATATCTTCCGAAGGATAAAAAATTTTCAAAATTCTAACGAAAGTCTTCAAAAAAGTTTTTATCCAGAGAAAACAAGAGCTTCTGAAGGTGATGAACTAGATAACTTAGGACACACAGATTTTAAGAAAAAATATGAATTAGTTTAAAGAAAAATTGACTCAAAGTTAATCATCCAAATTGCTGATATAAGATATTTAAATCTCTATTCATCAAAAGCTTTTGTAAATAGATCAACAAATTATTCATTTGTGTAACTTTGACTAGTTTAATTAATCCCTTTTCAAAGTTATCTCTAATTAAATGATACTTGGTATTGATGTATTTTGTCCTTGAGTGTTGCACATGATTCTCCATGATGGATATAGCATGTTGTTGTCTATATGAATAGGAGTCTCCTTGAAGTTTTAACCATAGTCAAGCATCTGATTCTGAATCCATAGCACTTGAGCATAGCGGCTTGCAGCAACAATGTATTTAGCTTCAGCAGTTGATGTAGAGACACAAGATTGTTTCTTGCATTGCCATGCCACCAAGAAACTGACATCCCTAAAATGTAGAATTTGCAGTCATGTTGCAACCACCATAATCACTATATGTATATGCATACATACTAAAGTTAAAATTCTTAGGATACCAAAGACCAAGTGTTGAGGCACCATTAACATTATCTTACAATCGTTTTGACAGTGATGGGGCGGACATATTGGGGTTGGCTTGATATCTTGCACAAATACATGTGGTAAACATGATATGAGGTCTGCTAGCTATAAGATACATAAGAAACCCAATCATAGCCTTGTAATGGTGTTCATCCACACATTCCCCCCTCAAGATCAGGTCCAAGGCAGTGGTTTCTTGCTATGGGTGTCTTAGCAGTCTTACAATTAGTCATGTTGAATCTTTTGAGTATGTTTTGAACATACTTTGAGTGACTAATGAAGATGCCATCTTCAACTTGCTTCACTTGAATTCCTAGAAAGAAATTGAGTTCCCCCATGGCACTCATTTCAAATATGTCATCATTAGCTTCTCAAAGTCTTTATAAAGCTTTGGATTAGTTGAACGAAAGATGATGTCATCTACATACACTTGAACTAGCATTAAGTCATTTCCCTATCCTTTGATGAAGAGAGTTCCATCTATAGTACCCTTTCTCTATCCATGCTTACAGAGATACTGAGATAGAGTCTCATACCATTTCCTTGGTGTCTGATGCAGCCCATAAAGATCTTTGTCAAGCTTGCAGACATAATCAAGATGATTAGGATCTGCAAAACCAAGTGGTTATTTGTACTCTTGAACAGCTAGTCTAGCTGATAGGCCTTGAAGTTCTTGAATGCAGCAAATGGCAAGAATGTCCTAATAGCTTCCAGTCTTGTTACAGGAGCAAAGACATCAATGTAGTCAATTCCTTATTCTTATGTGTACCCTTGAACAACTAGTGTAGCTTTGTTTTCAATGACAATGCCTCTATTATCTTTCTTGTTCCTAAACACCCATTTGGTTCCTACAGTGGTCTTCCCATGAGGAAGAGGACAAAGGTTCCAAACATTCTGTCTTTTTAATTTAAGTAGCTCCTCTTGCATAGCTTCAACCCAACTTCCATCCTTCAGAGCCTCATCAATTTTCTTTGGCTTTTCCAGGGACAAGAAACAAGAGTGAAGACAAACATTTGCTTCATGGGTTTGTCCTCTTGTTCTTACCCCTTTGTCAACATCTCCAATGATGTTTATGGTGGGGTGAGACTTGTGGATCCTTAGTTGAGGGATCATAGACAGTTGTTGAGATAGAGCTAAATTAGAAAAATTTAGATCTGGCATTGATGCTTCTCCTACCACATCAACACACTTATCAAGAGAAACTTGATCCAATGAGTATGTAACATCATTAATGTTTTCATCTATGGAGTGATTATCAGTATCAAGAAATTCTTGATTACTATCACCACCTCCATTGTCTTCTGCATTTGAAGCTTCTTTATCTAGATGTAGAGCCTCTAAGCTGGAACTTGAAGGCATCTCAGATGTATCAGCTGAATTGGTCACTGAAGTGCTCATAGAGACTTCATTCGCAAAAGTAGATACAAGTGGACTTGGTGATGTATAGCTTGAAGGTCTTCTTAGCTCAAATCTTGGATTAGGATCACCTGGTGAGAAGATATCTAAAGATCCTAAAACATTCTCACAAGATTTGTTAAAATACTTGGTAACTAAATCAAGATCAAATAGCCAATCAGGACTAGAACCAGCCATACTAGGTGTGTGTTCATTGAAAGTCACATTGGTTCACTCCTCAATAATTCTAGTTCTAAGATTGTATACCCAATAAGCGTTAGCTTAGGAAGAGTATTCAATGAAGTGTCCATCATCTGATTTCTCAATAAATTTGGCAATTTGATCTTTGGTATTCAAGATGGTGCAAGGATATCCAAATGACATGAGAAAACCAATGAAAGGTTTCCTCTTGTGCCAAAGTGCATAAGGAGTCTTTCCATGAGTCTTAACCACTAAGACTCTGTTTTGCACATAGTAGGCCGTGTTGACTACCTCTGCCCAGAAGGTGATAGGCAGCTTAGAGTCAGACAACATGGTTCTTGCAGCTTCAATTAGTGTCCTGTTTCTCCTTTCAGCAACACCATTTTGCTGAAGTGTCTTGGGAGCACTATATTGTCTTGTAATACCCTTTTCATCACTAAATGTATCAAGGATTTGGTTCTTGAATTCAGTTCCCTGATCACATCTTATGGTTTTGACCTTGTGATCACATTGATTCTCAATCTTTAAGATGAAGTTCTTTAGAATATTGAGAGTCTCATCCTTAGATCTAAGGAAAAAGACCAAGTGAATCTTGTAAAGTCATCTGTTATCACAAAACAATAAGAGGTCCTTCCTAGACTCATTACACCGGTAAAGCCAAAGAGATCCATATTTAACAAGTGTAGGGGTGTAGTGATAAAGTTTCATTCCTTAGGCTTATGAGATACCTTATGTTGCTTCCCATTCAGGCATGTAATCAGTTTATTCATGCTCTTAGAGTTTACATGGCATATTCTTTTATGCCATAGGAAAGACTCATCACTATTTGCTTTAGATAGAAAGCATAAGAATTCTCTAGAGGAAAATGTCTCTTGCAAATCCATCTTGTACATGTTCCCTTTCATGGGGGCTCAAGCAAAATAAACTCATGAGGAATGACCACCCCAGGCTTGAAAACAATACACTCATGCCTAGTAAAGATCATGTTATGATTCTAATCAAAAAATAGGGATACACTTTGAAGATTGTACCCAAGCTCCTTGAGAAAGTTTACCTTCTTAATGTTGAGCTTACCATTTGTGGCCTTTCCCCTTCCATAAATGTAACCACCTTCATCTCCTCCAAAAGCAGCTATCCCTCCATTAATTCTTTCAAAGTTCTGGAGTAGTTACCTATTACCTGTCATGTGCCTGAAACAACCACTATCAATGATCTAGACATTCTTGTTTGTCTTGAGCTGTTCCTACATAAAGAAAATGATTAGTTACACTTGGAAACCCAAGCCTTATTAGTCTTGAGCTCACCAAAAGAAGTAGAAGGTAATGTAACAGTAATAGATCCTATAGTTGTGCTTTGAGGATCTTTTGTTCTTGTTGATGGAGAACTTTCAGTCACTTGGTCTTTCTTTGACTTCCACATCACCTTTGGAAGTTTGGACTTGACCTTTAACACTTCAAAAGCTTTTAAAACTTCGGAAGTTTTGATGACTAGACCTTTGGAAGATCCTGCAAACATTGCAGCAAACTTTAGTGCTTCAGAATATTTCCTTTCTTCCGAGACCAAATTTTCTTCCGAAGGCAATTTTCCACTTGCCTCTTCTTCATTTTGGAGCTTTCGAAGGAAATAGATTTTCCTTCCGAACCTGTAATCTTCTTGGAGCTCTTGGAAGTCTCATTCATGGTCTTGTGAAGAGTACCTCTTGGATTGTATGGACAATCCTTAGCAAGATGAGAAGTACATTCACACATTACACATTCAACCTTTTTCTTCCTAAGAGCCTTCTTCTGAGAACAAGGCTGATTTTTATCACATCCTTTCTCCATCTTCATCTTTGTAGATGATGAGACAATCCTTTTGGGCTGAGAACTGTTCTTGAAGTTGGATGGTCCTGGCTACGTAACAGTGGTACACAAAAGATCAGCCTTCTTCTTGGTGTTGAGTTAATTTGAACATGAACTAGAACTCTTTGTGGAGGAGTTTAGGTTGACATTTTCAGTGTTAACCACTTCAAACCCTGCAGAGATAAAAACCTGTCTTTGCTTAGAGCTAAAAGTGGCCTTGATCTCTTGAGCCTACCTTGCTTTTCTCTTGCCCTTTCTGATCAAGTTTTTCCTCATATAATTGGTCATCACAGTCTTCTTGTTCTCCTTAGAAGGATAGACCCTTCTTAGAGTCCTCCGTTTCACTCTTCTGAGAGAAATTATTCACTATCACTTCTTCATCCTCTTCACTCAAGGGATCTATGATAGGAATGTCATTTTCACAAGTTCTATACCTAGGTGATCTTACAAACAAGATTGTGTGTGGAGGAACTATCTCACTAGAACCCAGTCCCTGCTTATTTTGATAACACCCCTTAGCATGCAAGGATGTGGATATATGTTCTTGAAGGTCTCTTCTTCAAGAACACATTTTTCTACCATGGCTTTGCTGATCACAAGCTCAGTCTGGCATTCAGTCAACTTAGTTATGAGATCCTTGATCTGAGTCCTATAGTTGATGTGCTCATGTTTTGGAACTGAAATTGTTTTCTCTAAGTCCTCTATCTTTAGTTTATAGTCATTTTCAGCCTTTCTAAAATCAACTTTAGGATATTTAAGGACTCAAGATCAGATCTCATTTCTAAGTTGTAGGACCTGTATCTGTTGACTTTAGCAATGCATTCATGAGTACAAAGATGTTCCAATACCTTAGCTACATCATGATCAGCCATCAGTGCTTGGTTTGGAGAGGCATCTTCCACCTGAAAGCTCCAGTCAAAGCCTCCTTCTTCAATAGCAACTACAGTTTACTGCTTTGGCTTCTCATTCTAGGTGGCTTTGTAAGTGTAGTTTGGTCTAGATTGTGCTTGGCCACCATTTGTTATTGGTGCCTTTCACTCCCTGGCAAAGTGGCCCATCAAGTTATAGTTGTAACACTTGACTTTGCTTTTATCAAGTCCAAACTTTCCACTAGCTGCATTGCTGGGGAACTTCCTTCCAGTCCACTTGTAGAACTTCTTGGCTCTGTGAGTGAGAAGAGCCTATCTCCATGTACTCCAGATCATCTAGATGGATACAGTCTAGGTCTTCAAGGGTTAAGAGTAAGCTGCCACAACTTTCATTAGAAGACATAAAGGCTTGAGAAGAACTTCTCTCTTGGAATGGACTTCCTTGAGTGTCGTTCTTCCTTGGTGTCTTAGGGAAGGTGATGAAAGGACCCTTTTATGAGTTGTCAGGATAGCATATGAGATGATCTTGGGGTTCTATGCTATCGCTTTCAACCACATGAAGGGCTAAACCCATTTGATTGCCAGAGTTTCTAGATGAACCTTGCATGTTCATCTCCATCTAGTATCCATTGAGAATCCCATACAATTCTTTCAACGTAAGAGTCTTTAGGTTCTTAGTTTTCTTGATAACCACACAGTAGTGTGTCCATTGCCTAGGAAGAGAGGACATGAACTTCCTTACAATATCTATGTGTTTCAAGAGCAACTCTACCATCCACTAGGTTGTCCACAATCTCAAGATACATGAAGTATTGTTGAGGCATGGTCTCACCTGCTTTAAAGGTGAAATTTTCAAATTGTTGCTTCAGGAGATCTTTCTTGTTCTCCTTGGCTTCAAAGGAACCCTCATACATCAGTTTCAATGCATCCCACATCTTCTTAGCTGTTTTGCATTTCTTGAAACCTCTGTATACAATGTTTGGAAGAAGGGTTGTCATGGCCTTATGGTCAATCTCTACTCTCTTTCTATTTTCATCTGAGTAGAAAGCCACAACCTTAGGGATCATACCACTCCCAATTGAGGAAGAGGTGCTTGGTATGTAAGGTCCATTTTAAACAGACTCCCACATTCTTGAGTCTAATGACTTGATAAAGCCTTCCATTCGTTTGCACCAAGTGTCAAAGTCATCAAGATCAGTGGCAACTTTGTCAAGGTTCTAGTTTCCATATCAGATTTGGAAATGGCTGCCATTTTATAAGTTAAGTATATTTGTGTGTGTGAAGGATCTTAAGATGGTGAGATCTTATATCAAGAGCCTGGAATGCTCTGATACCAATTGCACGACTGTTGAAGGGTATGCACTTACAACACAACAACACAATGAGGAGAGTTGCTAAGAACACTTAACTGATCAAATTGTTGAACTGGTTATCTTTTTGTAATGATACTAAAAACACAAGTAAATATGAGAAAGAACAAGATAGCAAAACACACAAAGAGTTGGTTTTCAATATTGTAGTATATTGCTTTCTCAAGTTCTATTACCAATTTTACAAAGCATATTAGAAAGTTACACGTACTTGAGATACATATACTACATCCTACAGTCGGCCATACTTTGAAGGCTAGCTGGATACAATTGACTAGATCCATCCAAAATCAATTATAGAGTCAAAAGGCAGATTGGCTTTTGACTAGTGACTATTACATGTCATAGCTCACATCCTAATATATTACAAAAAGGTTAAAGTACATAAAGTAGAAACTTACATACTCAAGAGCTCAATGTACAGTTACCAAAAGAATGGACCTTTTCACCAACTTATGAAAGTTGGTGACTTTATACAGTTGCAGCGGAAAATGGTCCAACTTTGTGTAAAAAGTACATCAGATAAAGCATGTGTTCAAAAGTCTTTGGGAGAAATATGTCTTCAAGCGTTGGCTTTGGAAGGCTTTGTCTTTGAAGCTTCGGAAGACTTCATCTTTGGCTTCGGAAGATATTAGTCTTGGCTTCAGAAGATTTCACACTTAGAATATTTTCTGTTGCTTTTTTGAAACTTCCGAAGCAGTCTACTTGAGGACATTTATGCATGCATGTAGGAGAGACATTGGGTGTTTAGGTTGCATCAGCCTTTACATATAATCCTTACACTTGGTTCACATTATGAACAAGCATACGTCATCAGGAGTCGACAATAACCTCGACTTTAGCACCAAATAGGCTTGTCAGGCCCATAGATCTATGATGTCACCATGCTAGCAATAGTTAATGATTGTCAACATATAATGTCTATATATAAGTCCCACAATATTACAAATAACCATAACAAAAGTAAAGATGAATTGCATGTGCATTTACAAGTGTCACGACGTTTACAAGTTTAAGTTTATACGTTAACATCTTTCACACCAAAAAGAATATTTAATTATTTAAATTAAAACTTTACAGAAAAAAATTTGGTGTCCTTAAAAATATTTAGAGTTTATAAAAGTAATCTTTTATAATTATTAAATTTTTTCAGTAAATAAATTTGTTAAGAAAAAGGCCTTTAAAAATAATAATGTATGTGCCTGGGTTCAAACCCAAGACCTCACAGTTATGGGGAATTGTGTTTACCATTAGGCAGGGTAGCCTATGCTTGCTAGAAGTCGACTCCACTGTGATATTACCGAGATTCTTGGTCTTTAACTTTGTAGTATTGGCCTCAGGAACTATGTATTGGGTTCCAGATGACCGTGACGTTTCGGTTCCTCAAGCAGTGGTTTGTGAAAGAGCAGAAGAACTAGACACGAATGCTACTTGTAATGGTTCTCCTAAAATAGCTGGAGTCGCAACTGAGTTGTAAAGTGAAGGATTCTGAACCTAGGATCCTTTCTATGACTTGTACTTCATTCGCAATTCTTCCTCCCTTAACTTCAAGATGAAATAATTTATGTCTAACATGGAAAGAATGTTGTTTTGTCTCAGATTAGAAACAAATGAATCCTATTTATCTGGCAAACCATCAGCAAAGCTTGAAACTTTATCTTCCATAGATGTATTTACGCCGTGAGTGTGCAGCTCACTCATCAGATGATAGAATCTGTCAATAATGTCATCCAGGCTCTCATTCCCTATCGAAGAGAAATTATCAAATTCCTTTTTGAGAGCTTTAGGCTTTAGTGCCTACAAAGTTGCATTTCTATCATATCTCTTCTCCAATGCCTACCATAACTTCTTAGCCTGCTTGTTCTCAGAGAATTGATGAAAGATGTCCTTCGGTATAGACTGAGTCAACAAGGCATATACTTTCTTCTCAGCATTGAAAAGAATCTTCTGAGCTTCACTCATTCCTCCCAAAGTCAACTTGACTCCATTAGCACTGATTGGTACCGTGTAACCAGCCTCAATGGATGTCCAAAGATTGGGATCAAATCCATTTAAATAGATCCCAAACTATTGTTTCCATTATGGGTATTCATCTAACGTTAACAGCTTTGGTGGTTTGTTATGGTTTCCTATCCCATTTTCTAAAAGTTGAAGGTTCTGGATGCAGGAGTCCTTTCTGGCAGTAAATGCAGCAAATTGGTCTTCCACTGCTTTAAACTTTGTACTTTTGGATGAAGACAGTTTCACTCGTACGAATGGGCTTTGAGTATGGATCACTCGTGCGAATGAACTATGAGTATGGATCACTCATGCGAATGAAGAATTCGAATGAATTCAATCTTGTGATTGGATTCAGTTGTGCATATGAAAAGGCCGATTGGAATCAAACGACTAGAGTTGTTCAGTCATGCAAATGAGAGATGCGACTGAGTACAGTCATGCGAATAGAGTATACGAATGAGTTCAATCGTACGAATGAGCTAGTCATGCGACTGAAGGCTGCTGTTTTTGTAAAATCGAAGATTTTGACACTTTGACATAAAATACGAATTTCCTAGGAACCCTAATCTGTCGTATAATAAAAAATTTAAACTTTAATGCCTACAAACATCGATAAAACCTTTTAAAGCAAAGTGGTGACTCTTTTGATTAAAACATAGGTTTTTGACACCAAAACTAATCGAATCAAATGCAATATCACCAGCCAAAGCTCTAATACCACTTTTTCGGACCGTGTACGTACGAAGTACTAACAGTGTCTGCATTTTACCAGATCAAATAGTGCGGAATCCTATTTGATTGGCGATCCAATCAGTGAGAATGATAACCCAATCAATATAAGAATGAACTAAACGCTAAAATGAGTAGGAATCGATCAAGATCAAACTATGAAGTTGGACAGGTTGTTTGGGACGCTCTGGACGGCTAGGGTTTATGTGTATTCGAAGTATCTCTTAAAGTGTTATGTTTTTTCGAGAAATTAGGTGGTATTTATAGGTTAGTGGTTTCCATTCGTACGACTGAACCATTCGTACGACTGAACCATTCGCATGGTTCGGTCATGCACTGACTCATGCGATTGATTCATACGCACGACTGAAGGTTCAGTCGTACGACTGAGTCAGTCTTATGTCTCAATCATAAGACTGATCCAATCTCCTGGTTCAGTTATGCGACTGGTCCATAAGCATGATATATTCATGCATATGGTCCATTAGTATGGTCCATTAGCATGAATAATCACCCAACTAGGTTGAACACATTACTCAATCATTATTGACTTAGAATTGCGTACAACAACCTCAAACCTATATAAAAAGTTCATACATATGAATTGAAGATAAATAAACATCAAAGCATATATCATATTCATTACATCATCAGATAGACATAAGTAGACATGAAAGACTTTTACATTTAAGCGCATATAAACTAGGAACATCATGTATCTACACTTCTCAAGATTTTGTCTCTGCGAATGAATCTTGAAGCAACTTTCTTCACCTTTGAAGACTTGGACTATATCCATCTAGATGATCTAGAGTATATGGAGATAGTTTAGCAGATGGCTCTTCTCACTCATAAGGCCAAGAAGTTCTACAAAAGGACAGGGAGGCATTTCCTAGCAATGTAGCCAGTGGAATGTTTAGGATGTATAAAAGCAAGGTAAAGTGTTACAACTATAACCACATGGGACACTTTGCTAGAGAATGCAAGGCACCAAGAACAAATGGTGACCAGAATCAATCCAAACCAAACTACACTAAGAGAGCTCCCTAGAATGAGAAGCCAAAGAAGCAAGCTACAATTGTTGTGAAGAAGGAGGCTTTCACTAGAGCTTTTAGGTGGAAGATGCATCTCCAAATCAAGCACTCATGGCTGACCATGATGAATCCAAGGTATTGGAACATCTTTGCACTCCTTCATGTATTGTTAAAGTTAATAGATACAGGTCCTACAACTTAAAGATGAGATCTAATCTTAAGTCCTTGAACATCTTAAAATTTGATTTCAAAAAGGCTAAAAATGATTATAAATTAAAGATAAAGGACTTATAGAAAACCATATCAGTTCTTAAACATGATCACACCAATTACAAGACTCAGATCAAGGATCTCATAACCAAGTTGACTGAATGCCAGGCTGAGCATGTGATGAGCAAAGCCAGGGTAGAAAAATGTGTTCTTGAATAAGACACCTTCAAGAACATGATATCCTCATCCTTTCATGCAAAAGTGTGTTATCAAAGTAAGCAAGGAATGGGATCTTGTGAGATAGCTCCTCCACACACAATCTTGTTTGTAAGATCTCCAAGGTGTGGAACTTATGAAGATGAGCTTCCCCTTATAGACCCCTTGACTGAAGAGGACGAAGAGGAGATGATGAAGAATGGCTCGGAGAGGAGTGAAGAAGATCATTCTAAGAAGGGTCATCATCCTCTGAGGAGAGTAAAGTTGTTGGGATGACTAAGTCCAAGAGAAAGAACTTGATCAGAAAGAGCAAAAGAAAAGCAAGGAAGGCTTAGGAGATCAAGGCCACCTTCAGCTCTGCACAGAAACAAGTCTTTGTTTCTATGGGATTTGAAGTGGTTAAAACTGAAGACACAAACTTGAACTCCAACAACAAGAGTTCTAGTTCATGTCCATGTTATCCCACATCATGAAGAAGGCTGATAAATTGTGCACCACTACTGGAAAACATGAACCATCAAGTTCCAAAGGTAGTTCTAACCCCACAAGAATTGCCACATCATTTGAGAAGATGAAGATGAAGATTGAAAGTGATCAAGTTTAGACTTTTTCTCATAAGTAGACTCCTAGAAGGAAGAAAATGGACTATGTTATGTGTGGGAGTACCTCTCATTTTGCTAAAGATTGTATCTATAATCCAAAGAGTACTCTTCACGTCACAAATAAAGAAACTTCTAAGAGTCTGGAGTAGAAGAAGAAAGCTTCGGATGGAAAATCAGCTTCCTTCGGAAGCTCTAAAATGAAGAAGAAGGCAAGTGGAAATTGCCTTTGGAAGAAAATTTGGTCTCGAAAAAAAGGAATACTTCCGAAGCACTAAATTCTGTTATAGTGCTAGCAAGATCTTCTGATGGTCCAGTCATAAAATTTCAGAAGACACAAAAGCTTCTAAAGTTTTGAAGGTCAAATCCAAACTTCCAAAGGTGGTGTGGAAGACAAAGAAAGACAAAATGATTGAGAGTTCTCCATCAACAATACCAACAAATCCTGAATGCACAAGTATTGGATCTATTACTGTTTAACTACCTTCTACTTCTTTTGATGAGCCCAATACCAATAAGGCTTGGTTTCCATATGTAACTAATTGTAAGGAATATATGTTAAGGCTGATGCAAAGTCTCCTACATGCATGCACAAGTGCATTGAAGAAGAATGCTTCGGAAGTTTCACACATGCAATAGAAATATTCTAAGTGTGAAATATTAGATGCCAAGACCAATATCTTCTCAAGCCAAAGATGAAGTCTTCTGAAGCTTCAGAGACAAAGTCTTCCGAAGCCAACACTTGAAGACGGATTTCTTCCAAAGACTTTTAGTATACATGCTTTATCTGATGTACTTTACATAAAGCTGGATCCTTTTCCGCTGCAACTTTGTAAAGTCACCAACTTGCATGGGTTGGTGAAAAGGTCCATGCTTTTAGTAACTGTACATTAAGGTCTTGAATGTGTCACTTTCTACTTCATGTACTTTATCCTTTTAGTAATATATTAGGATGTGAGCTATGGCATGTCATAGTCACAAGTCAAAAGGAAATTTGCCTTTTCACTCTACAATTGATTTTGTTTGTGTTTAGTCAATTGTATCCAGCTTGCCTTCAAAGTATGGCCGACTGTAGGATGTAGTATATGTATCTCAAGTACTTGTAACTTTCCTTCTGCTTTGTAACACTTGTAATAGAAATTGAGAAGGCATTATACTACAATATTGAAAACCATATCCTTGTGTATTTTGCTATCTTGTTCTGTCTCTTATTTATTTGTGTTCTTTGTATCATCTCTTATGGTTAATCCAGTCTCACTGTTTGATTAGTCAAGTTAATCTCCTCATTGTGTTGTTGTGTTGTAAGTGACCACCCTTCACCGGTCCTGCATTTGGTATCAGAGCATTCCAGGCTCTTAAAATAAGATCTCACCATCTTTAGATCCCTCACACACACAAAATACTTAAGTTTTAAAATGACAACCATTTCCAAAACTGATATTGAAACTGGAACCATAAATAACTCTGTATACAAAAAGCCATGACGGCCCTTCAGACTGCCCTTCCTAACTCCGTATACAGAGGTTTCAAGAAATGAAAAACAACTAAGCAGCTGTGGGATGCATTGAAACTGATGTATGAGGGTTCCTCTGTAGCCAAGGAGAACAAAAAGGATCTCTTGAAGTAGCAGTTTGAGAATTTCACCTTCAAAGTAGTTGAAACCATGACTCAATAATATTTCAGGTATGTTAAGATTATAGATACCCTTGTGGATGGAGGAGTTGCTCTTGAAAACGGAAACATTATAAGGAAGTCCATGTCCTCATTTCCTAGGTGATGGACACACTACTGTGTGGTTATCAAGAGAACTAAGAACCTGAAAACTCTCACTCTGATAGAGTTGTATGGGATTCTCAATGGCTACCAGATGGAGATAAACATTCAAGGTTCATTTGGAAGCTCCAAAAATCATATGTGTTCAGCCCTTCATGTGGTTGAAAGCGATAGCATAGAACCCCAACATCATCTCATATGCTACCCTGACAACTTACAAAAAGGTCCTTTCAACACCTTCCTAGAGACACCAAGGGAAAACTACACTCAAGGAAGCCCATTCCAAGAGACAAGTTCTTCTCAAGCTTTTGTGTCATTTGATGAAAGTAGTGGCTGCTCTTTTTTCACCCTTGAAGACCTGGACTGTATCCATCCAGATGATCTGGAATACATGGATATAGTCCAGTAGATGGCTCTTCTCACTCACAGAGGCAAGAAGTTTTACAAGTGGACTAGAAGGAAGTTTCCTAGCAATACAACCAATGGAAAGTTTGGACTGGACAAAAGCAAAGTCAAGTGATACAACTGTAACTTGATGGGTCACTTTGCGAGGGAGTGTAAGGCACCAAGAAAAATTGTGGCCAATCACAATCCATGATAGGATCAAATGAATCAATCTGTGATGATTTATGAACACAATTCAAAGAAATTCACACAAAGTAATCAAATCAAAACAAGATATCAACAAGATTCACGTTTTCATTAATATCAAGCTAAGACAATTACGAGTATGAAAGAAGGTTCGAATCTCTCTTTATCTACCTGCAAGACTAAGCTATTTATACTAAAAACAAAAAGTAAAGGAACTAAAAAATTACACAAATAGTTCCTATACTGTTACAAAATGTTAAAAGACAAATAAAGACAACATGTTAATTTTTCTTAGAGCACTTAACAATACTCCCCCTAAGATTGACATGGTCTTCTGTCTTCAAAATCTTCAAGCTTTGTCTGCTACCTTTATCTTCTTTTCTATCTTCAACTTTTTCCTTTATCATTCAAAGTAATCTTCTGGTTCTTCTTTGACTTTAAACATTGGCTTCTGTTTGTACATCTCCAAATCTTTCAAAGCTTTTGATATTGCAGACTTGAATTTACTTGCAAGAATGCCTTGTTTGGGTTTAGCCTCATTTGTTTTAGTTTCTATCTTGTCCATTCTCTCCAACGTGTCTTTTGAAAGACATGAAATATCAATGTTAGCATATAACTCAATAGCTTTGTTACTTTCCTTTGAGTACACTTCTAATACTCCTTTCCTTGATATTCTCATGAATTCAATATCTTTAATATCTTTCTTGACAATGTTGGCATAAGCAAGAGCCTTTCTCAGAGATATTCTTTCCATGGCAGCATTTATCACATTAATAATAGAAATGAAATATTTCTTATCTTGCTCTGCCATTTCAGGAGATACTTTCTCAAATTTTTGTACAGACAATAATGAGATATAGCTCGGATGTAATAGTTTTAGTTCAAAAACTCCAAATAAAGTAATCATGTCCTCATCCCATCTTTCTAGGTTTCGGACCAACTTTAGCTCAAATGTCTCAGTGTTATAAAACCATCTGAGAATTGGCTTTGAGTTTTGATTACCATCTATCACTTTCAGACCAGGAGTTGTAACTTTCTCAAAATATTTGTCACAAAATTCAATCATAGAATGTTCCTCCTCTGAGTTGAGCTTTTTGTTTTTCTTTAGAGTAGCAAAGTACTCTTTATCTTCTTGATCACATCTCGTACTAAGAAAATTACTTGATCTATCTAATCTTCTTCTTAATAATTCTACAAACATCTTGCCTTGTTTTGAATCAGAAGGATTGATCAGAGGTAGTCTATTTAGCTCTTTTAAATCTTGCACTGGAAGTTTTATGATACTAGAGTAAAAGTGATATACATCACACACATCATTTACTCTCTTTATCAAAAATGCATCGAATACTTCATCATACTTCCATGCAATAATCTTTACTTGGTTGGTAAAATCTGGAGCAATCATAGCATTCAGCAGTTCAGCAACTGATTGTCCCTTTTGCAATACGTTTCTTACCAAGTCTCTAGTTGTTCTTGAATTATCAAGAGTATGCCTTTGTTCAGTAGATGCTTTGTAACTTTGTCTTTCTAGATCAACAAACATTTCAATCAACTCTTTTCTGTGAGCATGAGCATCATCAAATCTTGACATTTGTTTGATCTCCTGAGGTTTTAACATTCTTGTTCTCTTTGTTATTTCAAGATACTGAGGATTATCTGTATCAAGTACTATCATTTTCTTCATTTGTTTCTCAGTCTCTTGAAAACTTCTGACAAGATTCCTCAGAGATATAGATTGTAATCTCTTTAGCTTCATCCACGGGTAGTTTCTAGATTGCAACCATGATCTTAGAGCTGGAATACTCATATCATGTGGATCAGTATGGTGCAACTCAGAACTAGATAGTTCTTCTACATTTATTACTTCTTTTGCTCTTGTCCATTCACCATGCTCAACAACAATTTCATTTGGATCTATTGAAGCAACTGACTCTGCATAGATACATTTCTTATATTCATCGTTAATCTGAGAAACAGTCAGTCCGTCCAAATATACTCGATTATATTTCATCTTCACAAGATAATTGTATCTTTCTTCAAAGTCTTGTGGTACTTCATCTTGTTCTTGAGTATGTTCTTGTGAAGAGAAGTGTGATACAAATTGAGCTTCATCAATATCTTCATTATCAAGAACTTCATCATACCAATCATCATTGTATATTTCCTCAATATCTTCTAAAGCCTCAATCTGTTTTTGAATATTTTGTTCTTCGACAAATTCTTCAGTTCTTTGAAGCTTAGAAGAAGATTCAGTTTGAACTGTATCTTCTAATTCATTCACTTTTCTTTTGCCTTTTATCTGCTCAAGATTTTCATCAACATGTATCTCAGTACTTATCACATGTACTGGTGAGATAGGCTTCTGAGCTTCTTTTTCTTTTAGCAATTCAACTTTAAGATTTTCATTTTCTTCAGTTAATTTCTTGAATTTCTCTTCAACAATATCATAATCTTTGATCATAACTTCAAAGTTCTTGATTACATCTTCTTTATCTTTGGCAAACCATACAATCTTTTCATCTTTTAAGGCATTTTCTTCGGACAACTTTAAATTTTCATTTTTAAGCTTTTGAATTTCTTTTTCAAGAGATATGTTTATCTCTTTCAATCTTTCATTTTCCACTGTCAACTCTTCAATATCTTTCTCTTTGCTAAAATTTTCTTCTTTCAATCTGTCAATCTCATCAATGCCAACTATTTCCTCTGTTTGTATAGACACATTGTGTGACATACTAACATGAATTTCTTCTACTCCTTCATTTGCATCAATTCAAATACTGGATTGAATAAAATATCATTCATAAAGTCAGAATCAAATGTTTTGATTTTGAGAATCCATTTGTTGTATAACTTCCTCATGATTGACATCAACATTTTCTTCATTCATAGGATGTGGTTCATCTCCAGTATCTTTTATATTTCTTTCTTCAGATTCTTCTTGATGTGCTTCAGTGGCATCATCATTTACATCATTATCATCATTGAGATCACTTTCTTCACTTGATGAGCTTTCAGAAACATCATCCTCACTTTCTTCATCATCTTCTACATCCTCAATTAGATCATTTGGATCTATTGGTTCTTCTTTAGTTAGATGAAAGTGTGGCTGATTAATATCAACTGCGTCCATTGATACATTTCTGATATAATCAAATACTGGAATGTTTTGAGCACCATTGATCATTGCCAGTCTTTTGTAAACAACCTCTGACATGTGCTCTAATTATAACTTTCCACTGATAACATCTTCAGCATACAAATCTAGATTTGCTTCATTAATGAGAAGTTGGATGAATCTTGGGTACATCAAGTATTTATGCCTCACTCCTCTTTCAAGATTGAAAATGAAACCATTCATTATCCACTTAGACATATTGAATCTTCTGTTTGTAGATAATGCAATAATAGGATATGCAATGTCTACAGGGAATGAATCCCAACGAGCACTTCTTTTAGACATGCCATGTTGAAAGATATTGCATAAAAGCTTCCAATGCTTAAACACTCTAGCTCTGAAAAAATGCTTTTTGGGAAAATGATCTGGATGACCCATTTGTAGAAAAACCTCTCTACATTCATTGAAAGAATATTGTGATAAGTCTTTAGGAAGAGCTATTGTGATTGCTTCTTCAGATACTTCAAGCATTCTTTCTGTTGTAATAAAAGCTCTTAACACTTTGTTTCCTTCATCATCTCTTTCAATCTGAGCAGTTCTCCAGAATCTCTTAATCATTCTTCCATTGATCATTGGTCTTGCACACATAGCATATACATACTTTGTTCTGAGCAGAAATCTAATAATTTCTTCATATCCAATGGCTTCTCTGTTTTCATCATTTAAGAAAGCAGCCACATTATGTTTTGGCTAAAATTTTAATTCTGCCATCTGCAAAACACAACGCAAGTATTATGAGAACATTGAATATTGATTAATGAATTTATTTCTACATATGACTTTTGATTTTGACTTTTGAATTTGACCTTTTTATTTTTACTTTTAAATTGAGATTTCAAGTTGTAAAACATTAATCTTTATTCATTTTGAATTTAATATCTAACATTTCAATTTTGATTTACCATTTTTTTATTTTAAAAATTAACATTTACTATTATTATTTTTTATTTTAATTTTTTTTTCTATTTTTTTATTTAAAAATATGACTGTCTGTTCATCTTCTTTGTCTTCGACTATGAAAAACCAACTGAGTTAATCATCATCAAATCATTTTCACTTTTAGATTAAAACTAATACATCAATAAACTCGCAAACATGTTCTTATCAATAATCCAGTGTCAATTTTAGATATGATTCACATTTGATTAGTTAAATTTGAATTATATAGGGTCCAAACGCCCAAATAGCATTCAAACGCCTATATCAATGCACTGATTTAACCGAAAAATTTGAGATTTGAATCACAAACTTACATTATATATCCAAATACTATCTTTAATCAATAGGATTTGATATGATTTCTAATGAAATGAGGATATGATGATAATCAACAGTCGCAAGTTCAGGGGTTTTTTGGTCTGAGAAATTTTGAGTGTGAATGAGAAATACCCATAAGTGTTCAATTTATATAAGTGAAATTTTTAGGCGTATGAGCCCTGTTTAGGCGTATGAAACCCTAAAATTCACTTATTTTGTTAGACGCATGAGCACTGTGTGCATTTTAACTCAGACGCAAGGGAACTGTTCAGACGCATAAGCACTGTTTAGGCGCTTTTGCACTGTTCAGTCGCATGGACTTTGTGAAACGTCTAACACTTGAAATTTTGAAACTATGTAGACGCATGAGACATGTCAAACGTCTAACACTTAGACACAAACTCATTCACTATTTAGACGCATGGGATTATCTCAAACGACCAACACTTGTATTTTTTATAGATGTATTACAACTGTTTAGACGCATGAGAATGAATCAAACGTCCAAACACTTGAATAATTCCTGAAAATTTCATCATGCTCCTATTGAGGCGCATGTGCACTATTTAGGTGCATGAGTTGACCTTCATGATTTAAACACTTGTGAATTCCAATTTCTTCACTTGCACACTTTTTACCATTTAATTCCCCAAATTTTGAACTTTTTGCATTTTGCACTTTCAATTCACAAAAAAAAAATTATTTTCTATTTATTTTAAACTCATTTTTATTTTTTTTAAATTTATTTTGTCCCATCATTTTAGTCTCAACAGAAAATCAAATATCATCTGATTTTCAACTTATAAGCATTTTTATCTGTAACAATTATGTAGGTTCATATATTTTTCAAAACAAAAATATATTTTCAATTTACACAAATACTTTGAACATATAGCATCATCCTTTCAAGTCAACATTTTAAAATTTGATTTTGATTATTATTTTTTTCTGAGAACAACTCTTCATTTATTACTCCCCCTAAACTTTTAAGTTTGAAAAACTTATAAGTTTCTTAGGAAAGAGAATAAGATCACACAACACATTGTGACATTGCCTTCACACACAAAAACATGCATAAAAGCAAAATGAAAATAGAATCAAAATCTAATATAAACAAAGAATTAATGTCTACAATGAGATTATATTAATAAGGATCAACACATTAAAATAAAATAAATATGGAGAGTCAGACAATGAATAAATCCTGATCAAGTGTGTTCCAGGTCAGTGATATCACAGCAAAGGAGACACAAGATCTAAGGACAGACAATGAGTATTTTTGACAAATTTATCAACTCATTTATTTTTTCAATTCTTGGATTGATTAAGGTAGATTTAGGCATGACATGATGTAAAACATACAGAGACTAAGAGAGCTCAACCATCATCATGATATGCAAGAAAGAACACATACTCAACTTATTACCAGAAACATGTATATCACCAGAGTTCATGTTACTTAGAATAATAGAGAATGATCATGGATAACCATTTGATCAGCTCTGACTATTCATTTGAATAGGTTGTGCACATTAGCATCTTTTTTGCATCAACAAGAGAATCCAGGTCTGTAATCACTTACAACAAAGGATATCTCAGCACTTCAGGTCTATGATGACTCATAACAGAGAAGTGAAATGATGCTTTGTAACATATCTCATGACTTGACATAGTGTCAACAGGTGTGAGAGGTGTAACTTAACAAACATTCAATCTAAAAAGCTAAAACAACTCAAAAGTACTCAGATGAATACACACAAGCATGTATGTTTAGTTTGATCACAAGAATTTACTTTTTCAGCATAATAGTCAGACATTGTCTACACATCATATCCGATCATGTCTAGACTTTATTAATGAGTGAAGTATGCAACTGTTCTCACTAATGTACTATCATTTCTCACATGTTGCAAAACATAATTCTTTCTAAAAGACTCTATTTTTGTATGTTTGTATATATTTTTTATTTGATTTTACTATGGAAAATAAGAATCACACACACACAAAAAATAAACAGGCAAATAACAATGAGAGCATCACTTATTATGATATCTTGATTTAAGGAGTTCACATATGATTTATAAGACCAATTGATTCTACTAAATACTCAAACCGTCTTGGTAAGAAGGCTTTAGTAAATAGATCTGCCAATTGTTTTTCTGTTGCAATTTGAATCAATATAATTAATCTTTTTTCAGAGTTATCTCTAAGAAAATGATATCGATAATCAATATGTTTTGTTTTTGAGTGTTGAACATGATTAGCTGTTATGAACATAGCAGTTGTGTTATCAATGTAAATTGGTGTTTTAAGAAAGTTGAACCCATAATCCAGTAATTGATTTTGCAACCAAAGGATTTGAGAACATCCTGCGGATGTAGCAATGTACTCAGCTTCTACAGTTGAAATAGAGACATTTGTTTGTTTCTTACATTGCCACGAGACTAATCGGGGACCGAGAAATTAACACCCACCCGAAGTAGATTTTCTATCTTGACAGCATCCACCATAATCACTATCTGTATATCCATATAGTTCAAAGTTACCCTGGTAAGGATAACAAAACCCTAAGGCTGGTTTACCTTTGAGATACCTGAATATCCTTTTGACAGCAATTAAGTGAGATTCTTTTGAGTCTGATTGATACCTGGCACATACACAAACAGCATACATATTGTCCGGTCTAGATGCAGTAAGATACATCAAAGAACCAATCATTGATCTGTATAACGTTTGGTCAATAGATTTTCCTTTTAGATCAGGTTCAATCTTGGTGTTAACATCTGCTGGAGTTCGTATGGACTGACAGTCTTGCAACTTAAATTTCTTTAAGAGCTTGACAACAAACTTTTCTTGATTGATGAAGATTCCATCTGTAGTTTGCTTGACTTGATGTCCAAGAAAGAAATTACTCTCTCCCATAGAACTCATTTGGAAACGAGATTTCATGATTTCTTCAAATTCATTGCACAATTTTGGACAGGTAGAACGAAATATGATGTCATCAACATACACTTGTACACATAAAAGATCATTATTATCCTTCTTTATGAATAAAGTTGGATCAATTTTCCCTCGTGGTATCCATGTTGGATTAAGTGTTGTGATAACGTCTCATACCAAATTCTAGGAGGTTGATGAAGTCCATATAAAGCTTTACTCGCTTATATACTCGATGTGAAATGTGCATCCTCAAAGCCCGGAGGTTGCTTCACAAACACATCGTCAGTGATAGGACCACATAAAAATGCAGCCTTTACATCCATTTGATACAACCTAAATTTCATGAATGAAGCATAAGCCAGAAAAACCGAATGGATTCAAGTCTTGCAACTGGTGCAAACACTTTATCATAATCTATCCCTTCTTCCTATGTGTATCCTTGTGCAACAAGTCTTGCTTTGTTTCTTATTACTATACCACGATCATCAGTTTATTTCTAAACACCATCTCGTGCCTATAGCATTTTCTCCTTCAGGTAAATCCGCTAAATTCCACACTTCTTGTTTGCGAAATTGAAGTAATTCTTCTTGCATAGCTTCTATCCAACCATTGTCCTTTAATGCTTCGGTAACATTTTTAGGAACAATTTAAGAAAGAAAACACGAGTATAAGCATACATTTGCTTGTTCTGATTTACTCCTTTCTCTCATTCAATGAACCAATAATCTGAGAAATTGGATGATTCTTCTGAATACGAGATGTAGGAATCTCATCACATTGAACATTAACATCCAGATTTGTTTGATTCAAGTTGGAAACTCATGTATCAAAGTAGAAGAATGTGGATTGAAGTTTGGTACTTGAGTCGGTGAATCGACAAAGTAATCAAAGTTACCTGTATCAACTGCATCATCAGAGATGGATGATGTTCCAGACTCAGGTCTCACAAACTCATTACCATCATTAGGAAATGGTTATGATTCTTCATAATCAATGAGACTGAATGATCTGAAACTGTAATTTCATGGTTTGTATTGTTGAATCCTTGACAAATGATAAAAATGGGTAGTCTGAGCTTGAATCATCTGGGTCATCAGAATCTGAATCCTCACTAAAAGATCCAAGATCTCCTCTTGAGTTCGTCTTACCTGTAGAATCAAGACAATTTGGTTGATCAAACAAGTTAGATTGATTAGAGTTTGATAATGAATCTAAGTCAAATAACCATGCAGGACCATTTGAAACTGATGGAAAACAATTTTCCAGAAATTTAACATTGAATGTTTCAAGGATTACATTTGACCTAGAGTTGTAAACTCGATAGGCTTTTGAAACAAATGAATATCCAACGAAAAATCCATTATCAGATTTTGCTTCAAATTTTCCTATTGATCACTTGAATTAAGAATCATAACAGGACAACCAAATGATTTTAAAAAGTTTATGTTCGGTTTTCTGCCAAACATTAACTCATATGGAGTTTTCATTTATCTTCACAATTAAGATTCGATTTTGAAAAAACACGCAGTTGATATTGCTTCATCTCAAAAAGTTATGGAAATTTTGTATCAGCTAACATAGACGAGCAGCTTCAATCAGTGTTCTGTTCTTTCTTTCAGCAACTCCATTTTGTTGAGGAGTTCTAGGAGCACTGAATTGATGAGCTATCCCTTTCTAAGCACAAAACATTTCAATGTTAGCATTTTTGAATTCCGTTCCATTATCACTTCTTATTACTTTCACTTTATTATCTAATTGATTTTCAACTTTAATGATAAATTGTTTTAGTAAATCAGCTGTTTCATATTGGCATAAAGAAAGAAAACCCTTGAAAATCTTATGTAGTCATCAATGATAACAAAACAATATGATTTTCATCCAATACTCTTGACGTTTGTTGGTCCAAAAAGGTCCATATGAACATCTGAAGAGGTTTGGATGTTGAGTTATAGGCTTGGACTTATAAGACGCTCTGTGTTGCTTTCCCTTCAAACATGCTGAGCAGTGATCATTTGTTGCAAATTTCATAGATGGAAGTCCAATGATATGATTCCCTGCTACAAGCTTGTTCATATTCTTGAAATTTGAATGACCGAGACATATATGCCAAAGCTGGCTTCATCATTTGATGCCTTAGCAATTAGGCATGTTTTTCAGTTGAAGGATCAACTTGAGACATATCAATTTGTATACATCTCTATCTCTCTCAGCTGTAACAATCACCCAATTTTGCTATTTTGAAACCTGGCTTCAAAACATAACAGAATGAATCATCAAATAGAACAGAATATGATCTGTCACATATTTGAGATACGCTTAAAAGATTAGAGTTCAACTGTGAACAAAAGTTGACTTTATCAAAGCTTATTCCCATTGGATACTGTTCCTTCTCCGGTTATTTTTCTCTCAGCATCACCACCAAAGGCGACGTGAGTTCCATCTTTTACTTAAAGTCTTGTAGCAAGGCAATATTGCCTGTCATGTGCCGACTACACCCACTATCCACATACCATGTATTGATTGGTCTTTTTAGGCGTACCTACACTACAAGAAAGTTAAGTTGAAATATCTACCCAAGCCAAGATGGTCTTGGGCTTTCCAAATTTATCAACAATTGTAAATTGTTTATAATGGAGATTATTCAAATCAGGTTTGTTTTTGATGAATTTTCCAATTTTATTTTTAAAATTGTTTGATTTATTTTTGAGAACATTCATACCATTTGATTGATCATCTTTTGAAATATATTGATGACTAACATTTTTATTAGTCATCCTTACAGATCTTGGTATGAAGCGTTCTGGCATGTTATGTTTTGAGCTCACATAATTGTTCTTAGAAAAAGATCTAAAACCTAAAGTAGGTTGATTAATGATTTTGTGAATCCATTATTTTGATTTCTCAAATATAATGGATTAGCAATCCTTTGCTCATGTGTGATTTTGCAAAGTTTCTAGTGAGAGATCTATTTCTAAAGTAACAATTTGCAGTGTTATGAGTCTTTTCATCACAATAAGTACAATATTTGTTATAATAACAATCTGATGTCGAATGATTTCTCATGTCACATATGTGACAGTACTTCTTGAAGTAGCACTCAGCAGTGTTATGATTTTTCATATCACAATTTTCATAGTACTTTTGTGGAGTTAAAAACAACTTTTTGTTAAATTTTGACATTGACATAATGTTTGATTTTGGTGTCAAATAGTTAAACTGTGTCTTTCATTTTTCATAGTTTGATTTTGTGTCAAATTATTGTTCATTGTTTAACATGAACTTCCTTGAATGTATTAGGAACAAATCTTTTGCTACAGCGAAAGTCTTGAATCTGAACTATATTTTAGATCAGAGTGTGATTTGTTCATAATATTTGCTTTATTTTGGAATAGAATCATATTTAACATACTGCTGACACAAATTTAATTGGTTTAAGTTTTGATGTTTGATTTGTTGCTTTAATCAAATTTTCTGAACTTTTGTTTTGTCCAGATGTTGCTTTTGCGGATTTCTTTCTTCTTCTTTGATTCTTTGATTTAGAAGAATGGTTTATTTTGAGATTAAACATCATGAAATGAAGATTCCTTTTCTAATTGAAATTGTTTCAGATTGATGGTGTTTGAATCTTCTGATGTTCCTATCTGTTGTTTATCCTTGTTTTGAACTTCACTTCTTCTATTACATCATGAATTTGATTAGAAGAAATATTTTGTTTTGGTTGTTTTGGTTCTTATGATTTTATCTTGATTGGATGACCATTTTTATTTTTTCTTGATGTTTTTCAACAAACACTTGAACATTTTCTTTTTCTTCTTTTGCATTCTTGTTTTTGATCTGGAAGGCTTTAAGTTTTGCTTTATTTTCAGGTGAATGATCATGAGTATTGAAGTTCTCTGGTAGTGTGTTTGTGATAGATTCAGGCATAGGTTCATGAGTGAAACCTAACCCTGCTTTTTGTTTATCTTTTCTTTCAATGAATAGTTTTTCTACTATCATTTTGAGCTCTTTACTTTGCCAGATCAACTTGAGCAGCAACATGTGCTATTTTCTCTTGTTCAAGATTCTTGGTCATCTCTTCTAGTTGTTTGTAACAATTTCTAAATTTTTGATTGTTTTGTTCCATGAAGTTTGAAGAGAGATAATCTTTTGATCTGCAGTTTTATGATAGATTTAAGTTGGTATGCATAGATTTTCTGTTTTGCTTTTCACAGATTGAATGAATAGTTTCTGTAGTCTTCAACATTTCATAGCATGATTGTGCAAAGTTTTTCTCTTACTTTTGATGGGATTTCAGGAAATTTTGGAGTTGTGGTTTCAGTTTTTGAATTTGAAGAGACAAACCTTTGGTGATCAGCTGTGCCATTTGGTACTTCCTCTGTATCCTCATTAGGTCAGAATTGTCGCTCCAAATCATATCATCTTCTTCTTTCTCACTTTCAACTTTTGGGTCATGTCTTCTGACCAATTTCTCCTGATTTCTGAATAAGAGATAAACTTGATTAATTCATTTGTAAACTGATAGGCATATGCCACTCCACTATAGCAATCTTATGTGACTACTAGAGCTTCATTGTTTCATAGATGATTTGGTTTCAGCCTTAATGACAGGATCAGCGATCACAAGTTTGATGTTAGGATCAAAGCAGCGGAATACACAGGAATTAGACAAATTGTAGCAAGCAATCGATACTTGTATGCATTAAGAGCGCATACGGTTATAGGGAGAGAATATATATTTCTGATTTCAAGGAAGTGTTATAGATGTAGAATATTCTAATCAAATCATTCGATCATTCCATTCATTCATCTCTATTACAATAGGTTGTCACTCCTTATATAGAGTGCAACAATCACTGCTGTTATCACGGAAAGTGACAACTGGCAGATCTAATACAAAAATAACTAATCTAACAAACTATGAAATGTTCACAACTACTGAGAACATATCAGTAAGTACATAAAACTACTGAGAACATAGAACAAGCTCTTCAGTCGTACAAAATAATAATATAAAACTACTGAAACTACAACGACTGAAGAACAAGCTCTTCAGTCGTTTTACAAAACTACTGAAACATAAAACTACTGAAACTAGAAAAATAAAACTACTGATATCACAACTACTGAAGAAGTACTCTTCAGCAGTTGTGACAAACTACTGAGGCTTCAGTACTTGATCTTCAGACTTTGACCTTCAGGTGTTTCATCAGCTGATGACTTCAGTAGATATCATCAGCTGATGTCTTCAGTCTTTGTCTTCAGACTTTGTACATCAGTTGTTGATCTTCAGCACTTGTAAACTCTTCAGCTGTTGTACTTCAGTACTTTGGTCTTTCAGCTTCAGCACTTGTGTTCTTCAGCTGTTGTACTTCAGCACTTTAGTTCTTCAGCTGTTGAGGTCTTCAGCACTTGATCTTCAGCTGTTGAAGTCTTCAGCACTTGTCAAACTACTGATGAGGCTTTCAGCAGTTGTTGTGATACCATGTGGGACTTAGAGGTTTTCTGATCTTGGCTCATTGGTTCTTTTGGTCCAACAAACTCCCCCTGAACCAATGCAGCCAAAACCTCTAACTTATTTATTCTCCCACTTATTGATGGCAAAATGTTGGTCTTTTTCTTCTTGATCAGTAGAGAAGATGACCCATGTAAGCTCCGGCCTGGGAAGAAATCTCAATATTTGTTTGGCAGAGTATGAATGGGAACTCTGTTTTGGGGAACTGGACACAGAGTTGTTATCCCATTCATGAGATTTACTTCCCCATAATGAGTCTGTATGACTCACGAACATAGGCCTCAAGGAGAACAACTTGTTCCTCCTGAGAGAGTTCTTCTGCTCCTCCTTCGAAGAAGAACTCTGGACCATAGTACTCTGATAAGTACTTCATGGTCCTGCCATTTTTCAGCTCCACCGTAGTTACCTCCCTATATACAAATTCATCAGGATGGTTGCCTTCAAGGAGTAACTGGAGCTCATTCTTCTGGATGTCTTCAAGCTTTTTATATACAACCCCTTCTTAATCATCTTGTTTTCTAGTAAAGCTTGAGGGGTCTTCTTTGCTTGGTGAGCTTTCTTGAATTCATCAATGATTTCCCAAGGTGAGACTACAACGGCCAACATGATGGTAGACTCTATTGTTTTTCGTACCTGGCCGTTGTATCTGTGTGGAATAGTTCTTTTATGGATTCTAGAACTCACCCTGGGGTCTGGCCATACTCTCACTCTCTCCTTCTGATACTGAAAGGTGTGCCTGAGAGTGTACAGCCTTTGAGCATGCCCTTTCATGGCTTGAATAGATGATGACTGAGGAAATTCCTTGTCAACCATCTTCAACAGTTGCTCATCGTGCTGTTTCTGCTGTTCTTCTTCTTCTATCTTGACTCTGACCATTTCCCTTTGAGAGTCAGGTGTGATCATGGGTTGACTTCGGGGTTTTGGTAGCTTCAGAACAGCAGAGAGTGGCAGACTATCATCTTCATCCTCCTCTTCTTCTTCTTCTTCCATCCTCAGCACCCTTCTCCTCCTTCTGGGTACATCACTGGATGATGGTTGGGTTGGTGAAGGAATGGTTTTGAAGAATGAGGATGTTTGGATTTTGGCTTAGAGATTGGTTGGGAGATTGAGGGATAGGATCTGTTTGAGTGGGTGGAAGGGAAGGTTGATCCAGCATCTTTGTAGTTAGTTTCGCCTTTGTGAGTTTAGCCATCTCTAACCTTTTACCAGCCCCAGCCTCATCAAGGGCTTCCACAATAATCCCTTTGTTGAATTGCTCAGACAGACAGATTCTGGTGGCTATAGCCAGAATGCTGTCCCTGGTCCATGCGCGATCTCCATTAACGATCTTCCTAAGTATTTTGCAATGAAGCGGATCATTATTTCCAATCTCTCTTCTCAAGAGCATCATACCTGCCCATCGGGTTTGTATCTCTTGCACTTCCAACCTTCTGATCTCACTATCCAGTGTGGCTGTGTCAAACCCCTGCCTGAAGAGTTGTTCAATTATTTTATCCATGGATCGGCTGTGTGTAGTGTCAGCTTCTTTGACCAGCTCCTCCAAGGATTTGTCTTCAGCAGTGTGATCATCAGCACTTTCTTTCGCTTGTAAGTGAGCAGAGGTTGCTTTTCTTTCTCCTCCTCTTGGGCTTGCTTCTCTTCCTTCTTTTCCTCTGTCTTTTCCTCTTCTTTTCTTTCACTGCAGTACTCTCCCCCTTTTTGGTTGCATTGGAGGAAGGGGTTTGTACCGCAGAAAGAGTCTTTTGGACAGCAGCATCAACCAAGGGCTGTAAAGTTGAGGAAAGCCTCTCATCAATGGCTTTAGTCACAATATCAGTGATTATGGGTGTGATGAGAGGGAGGGAATTTTGAAGTACAGCACCTATTTGCTCAGGAGGGTTCTGTTCCTGAGAAGTAGGGCCTGAAGCAGAGGCAGGTGGTTGAGTTTGGAGTGGCTCAGTGTTTGGGAAACCTTCAAGTGAAGGTGCCATCTGTGGGTGGGTAGAGGCAGATGGTCTTTCTCCTTGTGAGAGTTGGTCAAGTAGGTTTTGCAGCCTACTGACTTTCTCTTCAAGGATTGTGTTCTGGGCAAGAACATCATAGAAAAAGCCCAGGTCATCATCAGCCGAAGCTGAATCATCTGACCTCCTGCTTAGAGCAGGATTTACATGCACTGGGTGTAGACCAGTTGGTGCATGTGCCCCTTGTGCTTGGTACTGGGGACTTCCAGCCTCAGGACAGTGTCCATCATCAGCTGTTGCCTCTAGTGAGGTCTTAGCAATGTTACCAGCCTCACTCTGATCATGTGCTGAGTCAGAGGAGGTGGCAGCCTCACTAGATATTCTAAGCTCCTTGTCTACACCAGGAGATAGAAGTGGTAAACCCCTGTGCTGTGGGTTCTCAAGTGCACTGTGTTCCTCCCCCTCAATTGTAGAGGTATTCCAGTAGTAAGTGGTTTCTGGGGAGGGGGTGAGGAGTGCAATTGAGTCAGCACTTGTGCAACTATTAAAGTTGGGCTGTGAGGGGCGGTTGTTTGGGGTGAAGGGATAGAAGCAGTGTGCACCTGGGGAGGTTGGTGCTCTTCAATGGCAATCTCCTCAAGTGAGGAAGATCCCAGATATGTAGGTGCCCCTTGTGTGGTTGCTGCAGGCTCCTGTTGAGAGGAAGCCTGAGCGGCTATGGCTGGAAGAGTCATTGTATCCACTAGGGGGTTTGACTAGTGGATATATCCTGCGTTTGTGTTGCAGGGGCATCCTCAGGGGACTCAATTCCCTGAGTAGCCGTTTTGGGTTTCTTTTGGTGGGTTTGGTGGGGACTTTGGATTTGGAGGTGGTGGCTGTGGGTTCCAGCTGCGTGGGTTTTCGCAGCTTGGCAGCCATTTTGAGTGTCCGGTCAGAGTTGTGCCGGGAGTATACTTCCGGCAGAACAGCCGTAGCAGGGACTCCCAAGCCAACAAGTCCCTCAGCATTAAGCTGGGTTGTAATGATGGCCATTATGAACCGTGGATATAGTATCCAACGGTTGGCAGTTAGTTTTTGAGCCATATCCTTGAGCTCTAAAAATATTATTTCTGAAAAATTTAGTGGTTGTTGCTCAAGAATAGAATACATTACCTGCTGCCATTTTGTCGACATTTGATCCCAAGACGACGTCTTAGGGGCCAAACATACATTCACCATGTGAAAAATCAGGCGCTCAGCGTCATTAAAGTGTTTCTTCATGATAGTGGAGGCACTGAGATCGCCTTGATATCCATGTTGAGCAAAGGATAGATCTATGGTGCCCTTCGGATATCCAGCAGGAGAACTAGCATCATTCAGTTGAAGAATTTGGCGGATTATTGCAGGAGTGATGACTACTTCTTTGTTGTTGACGACCGACTGGAGGGATGGTGTGTTGTTCTCCCCAGTGGTAACAGTAACGTTCATCCAAAATTGTGCAAGGATTCGGCATGTAGTATGGGATTCAGAAGAAATGCCGTGTTGTATTGGGACTGAACCATAAGATCGATAGCAGTATCGAACTTAGTCCAGATGGGCGATTTAGTGAGGTAGGCAACACAGTTGTGTCGCGGTTTAATTTGCATAGACGCCATTGAGAAGAGGGAAGTTTTGGAGAGGAACGTTAGGTTTGAAGAAGATGAAGCATTGAGAGCTAGGTTAGGGATATATATAGGGTACGGGTAAGAAAACGACTGAAGGATGTGGTGTTAGTCATCAGTAGTTTTAAACGACCGTTGACATGGTATTATCCTTTCAGACGTTGAAACAGCTGAAGTCGTGGTGTTAGGCATCAGTAGTTTAGAAAACTACTGAAGACCGTGGTTTTGACTTCAGATGATTGAAACAACTGAGGACTTGGTGTTTGTCATCAGTAGTTATGAAACTACTGAAGACAGTGGTTTTGTCATCAGCTGTTGTAAACAACTGAAGACTGGGGATTAGTCATCAGTAGTTATAAAAACTACTGAAGACGTGGTTTGATGTTTTCAGTTGTTTCATACTGTCCTCAACACATTCATCAGTCTTTTTGGCTGATTTCAGTTGTTTCATAGGACATCAGTACTTATCTGTTTTTACTGATTGCAGTAGTTGTAACTGCATCAGTAGTTGTAACTACATCAGTAGTTTAGAACAGATGAAGTACTTCAGTACTTGTGAGACATTTAGCCTTCAGTAGTTATAAAAACTACTGAGGGTAAAAGCTCATCAGTACTTATATGTGACATAGGTACTCATGATCATCAGTATTATTACTAAGATCATCAGTAGTTGTCACTTATTCTAGCTGCAGCATACCAAGCCTTAACACCAGGTTTTGGAAAGTTGAACTATCCAAAGGCTTAGTAAAAATGTCTGCAAGCTCATCAGCACTAGGCACAAACTTAGGATCAATCAGACCTTTTTCAAAACAATCCCTTATAAAATGATGTCTGATCTCTATATGTTTGGTCCTAGAGTGCTGGACTGGATTTTTGACAATGCAAAGAGCTGAAGCACTATCCATTAACAATGGAGTCTTAGTCTCTGTAATGCCATAATCCAAAAGTTGGTTTGAAGCCAGAGTACCTGAGATGTACAACTTGCAGCAGCAATGTACTCTGCTTCAGCAGTGGATGTAGCAACTGAGGTCTGTTTCTTGCTCTGCCAAGAAATCAAGCAGTTGCCTAGGAATTGACATCCACCAGAAGTTGATTTCCTGGTCAACTTACACCCTGCATAGTCACTGTCAGAAAAAGCAACTAATTTACCAGAATGTCCGGTAGAATACCATAAACCTAGAGATGGAGTGCCTTGCAGATATCTAAAGATCCTCTTGACTGCAATCAGATGAGACTCTTTAGGTGCAGCCTGAAATCTAGCACAAACACATGTAGCAAACATAATATCTGGTCTAGAAGCTGTTAAATACATCAAGGACCCAATCATACATCTGTAAAGTGTTTCATCAACCACTTTACCTTTCTGATCTGTATCCAGTTGTGTGGTGCTGCACATGGGAGTAGAACAAGGCTTACAGTTTTGTAAATCAAACTTTTGCAAAAGATCTTTTGTATATTGGACTGATGAATGAAAATTCCATCAGCCTTTTGTTTGATTTGCAACCCCAGAAAGAACTGTAATTCTCCCATGGCACTCATTTCAAACTTCTGTTGCATCAACTTTGTAAAGGCATCACACAACTTTGGATCAGAGGATGCAAAAATATCATCTACATAAATTTGAACAAGTAGATTATGCTGCCCAGCTTTCTTAATGAATAAAGTCTTATCTATGGAGCCTCTAGTGAAATTGTTTTCCAGAAGAAAGTTTGATAATGTCTCATACCAGGCTCTGGGAGCTTGTTTTAACCCATAAAGAGCCTTATCAAGCTTATACACCCAATTAGGATGTTTATTGTCCTCAAAGCCTGGAGGTTGACATACATAAACCTCTTCTTTAATTTTCCATACAAAAATGCACTTTTGACATCCATTTGAAAAACTTTAAGGTTTTGATAAGCAGCATAAGCTAAAAACAATCGAATTGCTTCCAGTCTGGCTACAGGGGCAAAGGTTTCATCATAATCAATACCTTCTTCTTGTGCAAAACCCTGAACAACCAGTCTGGCCTTGTTCTTAACAATAAGCCCATTTTCATCAGTTTTGTTCCTAAACACCCATTTAGTGCCTATTGCACACTTACCTGGAGGTAGAGGAACCAGTTCCCACACTTGCTGTTTCTTGAACTGAAGAAGCTCAAGCTGCATGGCATCAACCCATCCATTGTCCTTTAAAGCAATGTGATAATTCTTTGGCTCTTGCTGACTGATGAAGAGAGCATAGAAGCAGAAATTTGACAATTGACTTCTTGTTGATACTCCAGCAGTGATATCACCAATGATTTGAGACATAGGGTGATTCTTCAGATCTTGATACACAATGAGATCTGTGCAAGTGTTTGTAGCAGGCTCAGCAGCAACAGATGGTGATGGTGAATCATTTCCTTGAAACCAATCAGTGGATGGTAATTCAAAGGAAGTTGAATTCGAAGAGATCTCATCAGCATTTGTTGTGGATGGTGCTACTGGAGCTACAGGAACATCAGGTCTAGCTGAGTCAGGCAGCTGATCACTAAACCTGAAGAGGTGAGTACTGCAATCATCATCATCATCAGCAGTACCACCAGGTGGTGAACTGTTGACAGGAGCAACAGCAGGAGTTTGATAAGGAACATATTGCAGTATGTCCAAATCAAATAACTCCACAGGGCTTTGTGGAATCTTGTCCTTTGGAGATTCATTGAACTTAACATGTAGAGTTTCTTCAACCATCTTTGTTCTGCAGTTGAAGACTCTGTATGCCTTGCAAGTAGATGAATAACCAACAAACCCTGCATCCACCTTAGGATCAAATTATGGAGTTGATCCTTTGTGTTGAGAATAAAACAGGGACACCCAAATGCTTTGAAAAATGAAATCAGAGGAGCCAAATGATGGAGAACTTCATATGGAGTCTTCATCAACCTCTGATTTACTAAAACTCTATTTTGCACATAGCAAGCTGTGTTGACAGCTTCAGCCCAAAAGGTCAGTGGCAAACCTGAGTCAGCCAGCATGGACCTTGCAGCTTCAATGAGGGTCCTGTTCTTCTCTCCACTACTCCATTTTGTTCTGGAGTCCTGGAATGCTGAACTGCCTTTGATTCCCTTTGAAAGATAGAAGTCATCAAGTGTATGATTTCTGAACTCAGTTCCATTGTCACTCCTAATACACTTGACTGGAAGGGAATACTGCTTCTCAATATACAACACAAAGTGAATAATCTTCTGAGCAGCCTCATCCTTTGAATGTAGAAAGAAAGTCCATACAAATCTGGAGTAATCATCCACAATTACCAGACAGTATTTCTTCTTTGCCATGCTCATTACTCTCACAGGACCAAATAGATCCATATGCAGTAATTGCAAGCAGGCAGTGGACTTAGGCACTTCAATAGGAGGGAATGAGACTTTGTGTGTTTTCCTTTTAAACAAGCAGTGCAGGTTTCATCACAGTGGAACTCCTTTATTGGTAAGCCTCTGACTAAACTATTGTGGGTAAGCTGATTCATGTTTTTGAGATTAACATGACCAAGCCTCCTGTGCCACAGTTTAGATCTTGAGAAGAGGCTTTGGAAAATAGGCAAGGATTGCCTTTGAGATCTATCTTCTTAGAAAGATCTAAGGCATACACTCTTCCTGTCCTGTTGGCTTTCAGGAGAGTGTGATCATCCAACACCTTGTCAATCAAGTGCAAAACTTTGGATGACAGAATCCTACAGTTTTGACTGGTGAAAAGGGCAACATGGCCTTTATCACACATTTGACTGACACTCAAGAGATTGTACTTGAGATTTTCCACATGATTAACATCATCAAATTTGATTTCTCCATTGGAGACAAAGCCCTTACCGATGATGTAACCCCTAGCATCATTGCCAAAAGAGACAAATCCCTTCTTTCCTTGAGAGTAGTCATGAAGAAGAGAGCGTTCCCAGTCATGTGCATAGATCCCCCACTGTCTACATACCAGATGCTACTTTGGCATGTTGAAGAACCCTGCAAAAATAAACAATAGTTAGTTTTAGAGACCCAAACCTTTTGGTTTTGGGCCTGGTCTCATCAATAGATGGTAAACTAACAGGTTTATTTGAAACAACAGCCTGAGAGGAAGAAGATGGTGTAGAAGAGGAGTCCTTTGGCTTGGACCTCCTTTTCTGTGGTTTCAACATAGGAGAATCTAGTTGGTTAACTCTACCCAACAGATGTTGAACCATCAATACCAGCTGTGTCTGATTTTGTGATAAAGCTTTCAGCTCATCAGACACATTGCTAGTGGAGTTGATAAGTTCCTATGTTGCACCTTCTTCTTCTGAGCACCTCAGCTGTCACCTGTTTAACCCCTTCCTTTTGGATTTCTTTGAGGACTTAAGGGTTACAGGATTTGATGTTGCTGATACAAATGTGGTCTCAAACTCAGTTTTCATTTTTACCATTTTCCATTAATTTCTTCTTTTTGTTTGAGTTTGGAACCTCTTTTGTACCAACAATCATCTGTAAGATGATTGAACAAACCACATACTTCACATGGTTTCTTCTTCATCTTAGGTTGATCATCAACTAAAGAGGGTGAAGCAACTGAAGACTTGTTCTTCAATGCTTTGGAAGCATTGTTTGCTTTCTTGACTGCCTCTTTAGTAGTCTTCAAACTCTTCTACTGCCAGTTTTCTTCTCTTCAGTACTGACAGCAGTTGAAGTTTGAACTTCAGGTGTTAAATCCTGCTCTCTAGTCCTTTCAGGACCTTCAGAATTAACTCCTGAGTTGATCAACTCATTAATCATGTGAATGTCAGCATTTGAACCATCAACATCAGCTGATAGGTTCAAAGAGGGCTTGATGCTGACTGCTACTTCTGATTGTGCTGTATCAGAAGGTAGATCACATGATGTGATGGATTGGTTATCACTCTCACCATCAGATTCTACCTCTGCTCTTGGGGTAAAATCTGTAGGTGGAGCAGTGTGATTGTAACCAATTCCAAACTTCACATTTGAAGCAGATTGCTTACTAAGAAGCATTTCAAAACCTTTGCATGATTGTACCCATCTATCACACTCGACCTGGGTAACTGCAAGGGTTTCTTTGAGATCTTTGTACTTCTCTAGAAGTACTTCTTCTCTAGCCTTATCATCAATTATTGGCAATTCAGTTATAAATCTCATCATTTTTATCTTTAAGCACAGACTCAAACTCAGCTTTGTTTTTGGAAATTATTTGTTCTAGCTCAATGTTCTTATTAATTAGAGCTACATTTGCTTCTCTAATGGAAGCAAATGCTGCTATGCATGGTTCAGAACATAATTTGGCTTTTGCCTCAGAGGATACCTGTGATACCTGAGGTGTAGAGGCATTAGAAAATGAAGTATCAGCAGACTCCAAAGCCATAAGAGCTAGATTCCCAAAAGGACTGTCACCACCATGTTGACCAGCACCTGAGAACAGTTGGTCATGACCAGACATGTCATCTGGTAAACTGCTCCAGTCAACAACTCCTGGGGTGAAGAAGCTGTGTTGTTGAGGTTGAGTTTGTTGATGAGATTGGGAAGGCTGAGGTTCTGGTAGTGCATGAGGTTGTGGTGCCATAGGAACTTGAACTTGATTTGACTGTGGCATGTAATAACAAGGGTACGGATATGGCATTTGACCCTGAGGAACAAAATATGCCGGAGATTGTTGTTGAGGATGATGACTAGAGGTGACAGGATGTTGCCCTCTGTGTTGTTGACTATTGCCAGGAAAAGTCACAAAGGGTGCAGTGGAGTTAGATCCAGTTGATCTACACTCTCTTGCAAAGTGTCCAAGCCTTTGGCATTTGTGACACCTCAACTTGCTCTTGTCAAAACCAACTTTGGTTTTGCCAGAGAGTCCTGGGAATTTTCTTCCAGTTCTTTTATAGAACTTCTGAGATCTGATATTTATCAGGCCATTTGGCTCAAAATATCCATCTCTTCTAAGTCATCATCAGCAATCCCCTTGAGATCATCCATAATGAAGCATAAATTGTCATTATTACACCCAGTAAACTGACCATCAACACTCACAAATGCAGAATCAGAAGTGCTTGAAGAGAAATTAATATGCTCATCATACTGGCATTCAGATGAAGCATATTCTGACTCATGACCCACCAAGGCAGTGTTGCCTGGTACAAAGTCTTCAGTGAGCTTTCCAGATGAAGACAGCTTTCTCTTCTGTTCTATCTCTCTCTCAAAAGTGAGCAGTTTCCCATGGAGTTGGGTGAGAGATAGTTTGTCCAAACTTGCACTGGAGCGTAGGACAATAGTATATGTGTCCCATCTCTCAGGCAGTGATCTGAGAAATCTGTTATTCATCTGAATATTTGTGTACTCAAGTTTGACCATTTTTAGTTCAGAGATCAAACAAGAGAACCGCTCATATTGTTGAGTCAGTGTCTCACCCTTTCTATGAGAGAATGTCTCATATTGTTGGGCAAGAATTTCTCTATTATTTGCCAAGACCTCATCTGTTCCTCCAAATTGTTCTTTCAAGGCATTCCAGAGGTCATGGGCAGTTTCATGATGCATTAGCCCAGAATAGATTTCATTGGGCAGTGCCATGGCCAGAATTCCATGGGCTTTTGCATCAATTTCAAGCAACTTCTTATCCTCATCTGAGTATTGCTCCCTCCTCTTCGGAACCATTTGATTGGTTTCCGGGTTATTCACCATAGGCTTGTGTGGACCATGTACCACTGATGTCCAACACCCTGCGCTGTTAACAGACAGGTGATGGAGCATACGTCTTTGCCATATGTTATACTCATTCCTAACCAGCATGGTGGCTTGGTTGAGGAACCAGTATTGTGAGGATCATTGGAGGGAGTAGTCATTTTCAGTTCAAAAACAATTTAGTTCAAGCTTTTAAAAGTTTTAGACAGACCACAACAAACTCAATGAAACCAAGAAAAGATCTCAGGATGAATGAGCAGAAATACAGAAAATTCAATCTCTATAACCGTTTCTTGCAAAAACAAAAGCTAATTCAATCAAACTTAGATCTTGAATAGCAGTTTCAATGATCAATTATTAGATCGATCAATGATTAACCTGCTCTGATACCATTTGACAGGATCAGCGATCACAAGTTTGATGTATTAGATTCAAAGCAGCGGAATACAAACAGAATTAGACAAATTGTAGCAAGCAATCGATACTTATGCATTAAGAGCGCATACGGTTATAGGGAGAGAATATATATTTCTGATTTCAAGAATGTTTATAGATGTAGAATATTTCTAATCAATCATTCATCATTCCATCATTCATCTCTCTCATTACAATAGGTTGTCACTCCTTATATAGAGTGCAACAATCACTGCTGTTATCACGGAAAGTGACAACTGGCAGATCTAATACAAAAATAACTAACTCTTAACAAACTACTGAAATGTTCACAACTACTGAGAACATATCAGTGTGTAAGTACAAAATATAAAACTACTGAAACTACAACGACTGAAGAACAAGCTCTTCAGTCGTTTTACAAAACTACTGAAATATAAAACTACTGAAATATAAACTGAACTACAACTGAAGAAGCTCTTCAGTCGTTTTACAAAACTACTGAACATAAAACTACTGAACTAGAAAAATAAAACTACAGATATCACAACTACTGAAGAGTATCTTCAGCAGTTGTGACAAACTATGGGTTCAGTACTTGATCTTCAGACTTTGACCTTCAGGTGTTTCATCAGCTGATGACTTCAGTAGATATCATCAGCTGATGTCTTCAGTCTTTGTCTTCAGACTTTGTACATCAGTTGTTGATCTTCAGCACTTGTAAACTCTTCAGCTGTTGTACTTCAGTACTTGGTCTTTCAGCTTCAGCACTTGTGTTCTTCAGCTGTTGTACTTCAGCACTTTAGTTCTTCAGCTGTTGAGGTCTTCAGCACTTGATCTTCAGCTGTTGAAGTCTTCAGCACTTGTCAAACTACTGATGAGGCTTTCAGCAGTTGTTGTGATACCATGTGGGACTTAGAGGTTTTCTGATCTTGGCTCATTGGTTCTTTTGGTCCAACATTTAAGCTCTGCATAGGAAGACTTTGATACGGCTTTGAAAAGTCTTTGAGCTGTGAAACTTTGATTGCTTGAGCTGACTGAGCACTTCCTCCTTATTCTTGAGCTTTGCGTTCTTGAGAGTGTCCCTAATGTTGCAGTTAAAAACATCAAGCCTTTGACTTGTCAAATCCAACAGGATTGTTGCACTTGGCTGTATTCTTGTTGACATAAGAGTTTTGAGTCCTGTAGGAAATCATCACCATTACCAGTTCAGGTCCATCTCTTCAACATCTTCAGGATCCATCTCAAATAAATCTGCAAACAAATCTAGTTGAGTTAAATGGCTACCTTGATATGCTGAAAACTAGCCATAAACGCAGTGAATGCAGTTTTGGACTCTTCATCCTCTAATAAGATATTCATCACATCTTTAAATTGCTAGATTTTGCAGAGTTAGATGATGAAGAAGTCCTGTTTGAATATTTGATGATTGGGAATGGTATAGGAGGAGATTGAGAATGAGACTGAGTTGTATAAGCAGGTGCACTGGTAATGATGAGTCAGTGAAAAATCCTGCTCAACAAATAGATCTCCCTCTTCTTCAGAACTTTTCTCACTGTTTGCCATGCATGCATTCTCTATAGTGGTTGCAGGAGAAGCAACAAAAAATATTGAGACATTGATACTGCTCTATCATTGTTTCTTGAGCTTTCATCAATCTCCACTGATTCTATTTGTGTAATAAGAAGATCTAGATCCATTGGAAACTTCTCAGTATGCTTTAGTAGGGTTACAGTTTGTTTCCATGATGATGGTAAATCATTGAGTAGTCTGAGATTTAATCTTCAAGATCAGGTTAGATACTAGCTGTTGACATCTCAGTTATGAGTTGAACAAATCTGTTCATCATCTGATTTATTGTCTCTCCAGACAAATGTTGAAACAATTCTATTGTCTTTTCAGCTTTTGTTTCTTTAGATTTTAAATCTCCTTACCTCCTTCACAAATGATCTTCAATGCTTATATAATGTATATCCAGTTGATATGCATCAAGCTTGTAAGAACTTCCAAAGGTAGTCCTTTACACATCAATGAATATCTTAAATCATTCTTAACTCTTTTCAGATCATCTCCTTGAAGATCATCTTCTGGGAAGGTTCTGGAGAATCTTTAGTGTACACAAACCCTCTATTAGGTCTGTCAGTTATTATAGGAATGTATGGTCCTTTTTCTATAGATTTCCAAAGATCAGTGTCAATGGAATTAAAATGTTGTTTTGCCTAAGAGACCAGTTTTTGAAATCAACTTTGTTTTAAGTTTTGGAACTCTGTTTTCAGAATTTCCGATTTCACCATTTTTATATTTTTGTTGTTTTAGATTTTGAATTTTTTTAAAATTGAAAAAAAATTTTCAAAGAATTTTCTTTTAATAAAAAAAAATTCTAAGTATCGAGGTTGAAACGTTGAACAGTATTCGAACGTCTCAACAGTGATGCGTCTAAGTTGAGAGTTGTCTAGGGAATGCCTTAGAAAATTTCAAAACGCCTAAATTGATGCGCCTGAACAGTTGTAAAACGTCTGAACAGTAGTGATGCATCTACACAGTGTTGATGTGCCTACACAGTTGTCAAACGTCTAAACAGTTCAACAATGATACTCTCGAACAGTGGTCAAACGTCTGAACTGAAAACGTCTACACAGTGTTGGTGCGACTAAACAGTAGTCAAACGCCTAACACTTGGACAATTTTTCAGCAAACTTCAACCCTAATGCGTCACATTCATCATGTTCATATGAAAATAACAGACTCAAATCTTCTGAATTCTTCAAAATGTTGATGAAATCAATTGAAATTTTCCAATTAAGCGAGTTTTATGCCGATAAACATTCTTCTAATATCAATTTCTTCAATTTCAACAACAAATCACTCAATTTTGAAATTTCAATCCGAAAACTTCAACTCTTTTTCGAACAACAAATTCAACAAATTTACTTGAATTTGATGAATTGAACTGCTAATTGTGCTTCAAATCATGTTTCTAATAATGAAACACAACTGAAATTAACAGATTTTCAATTGAATGGATCTCAATCACAGATTTATTAAGATTTTTGAGGTTTTCAAGTTCGCTAAACTTCAAAAAGTCAATCACTAACAGCTTACCAACAGCCCTGATACCATTTGATAGGATCAAATGAATCAATCTGCGATGATTTATGAACACAATTCAAAGAAATTCACACAAAGTAATCAAATCAAAACAAGATATCAACAGATTCATGTTTTCATTAATATCAAGCTAAGACAATTACAAGTATGAAAGCAGGTTCGAATCTCTCTTATCTACCTACAAGATTAAGCTATTTATACTAAAAACAAAAAGTAAAGGAACTAACAAATTACACAAATAGTTCCTATACTATTACAAAATGTTAAAAGACAAATAAAGACAACAGTTAATCTTTCTTAGAGCACTTAACAATCCAGACCAAACTACACTAACAAGGCTACACAGAATGAGAAGCAAAGCAGCAAGCTACTGTTGCTATTGAAGAAGGAGGCTTTGACTGGAGCTTTCAGGGAAGATGCTTCTCCAAACAAAGCACTAATGGCAGATCATGATGAAGCTAAGGTATTGGAACATCTCTGTACCCCTAAATTCATTGCTAAGTCAACAGATACAGGTCCTATAACTTAGAAATGAGATCATATCCTGGGTCCTTAAACATCTTAAAAGTTGATTTTAGAAGTCTGAAAATGATTATAAACTAAAGATAGAGGACTTCGAGAAAACCATTTCAGTTCTAAAACATGAGCATACAAATTCTACGACTTAGATCAAGGACCTCATAACTAAGCTGACTGAGTGCGAGGTTGAGCTTGTGATCAGCAAAACTAGGGCAGAAAAGTGTGTTCTTAAAGAAGAGACCTTCAAGAACATGATATCCTCATCCCTGCACAACAAGGTGTGCTATCATAACAAGCAGGGACTAGGATGGAATGCGATAGCTCCTGCACACGCAATCTTGTCTGTAAGATCACCCAGGTGTGGAACTTATGAAGATGAGCTTCCTCTCATAGACCCTTAAGTGAAGAGGATGATGAAGTGATAGTGAAGAATTTCTCTAAGAAGAGTGAAGAGGAGGATTCTAAGAAGGGCCACTATCCTTCAGTGGAGAAGAAGAAGACTTTGATGACCAAGTCAATGAGAAAGAACTTGATCAAAAAGAGCAAAAGAAAAGCTAGGAAGGCTCAAGAGATTAAGGCTACTTTTGACTCCAAGCAGAAACAAGTTTTATCTCTGCAGGGTTTGAAGTAGTGAAGACTAAAGACATCAACCTAAACTTTACTACCAAGAGTTCTGGTTCATGTTCAAATCATCTCAGCATCAAGAAGAAGGCTGACCTATTGTGTACCACTGCTACATAGCCTGGACCATCCAACTCCAAGAACTGACAGTCAACAAAGTGAAATTTCTTTAACATGGTTTCCACATATTTTGATTGATTGATGAAGATTCCATCTGCTGTCTGTTGGACTTGCACCCCTAGAAGAAGAAGAGTTCCCCCATAGCACTAATTTGGAACTTTGAATGCATAAGGTATTCAAATTCTTTGCAGAGTTGCTTGTTTGTCGAGCCAAATATAATGTCATCCACGTAGATCTAGACTAACAGCATGTCTTTTCCTCTTTTTCTTCTAAAAAGAGTCTGATCAATCATTCCTCTTTCATACCCATGTTCAAGAAGAAAGGATGATAGAGTCTCATACCACTTTCTTGGTGCTTGATAAAGACCATACAGAGCTTTGTCAAGCTTGTAAACTCTGTGAGGGAAATCTGGATCTTTAAAGCCAGGTGGTTGACTCACATAGACTTCCTTAGCAATCTTTCCATACAGGAAGGCACGCTTTACATCCATTTGATAAACAGTAAATTTCATGGACGCAGAATATGCAAGAAAGTTTCTAATTGCTTCTAGTCCGGCAACAGGAGCAAACACTTCGTTTTAGTCGATTCCTTCTTCTTAAGTGTATCCCTGTGCCACTAGTCTTGCTTTGTTTCTGATGATGATCCCTCTATCATCAGTCTTGTTCCTGTACAGCCATCTGGTAGTGATAGGGTATTGTCCTTCGGGAAGATCTACCAATTTCCATACTTCTTGCTTCTTGAATTGGAGCAATTCTTCCTGTATTGCTTCAATCCAGCTATTGTCTTGAAGAGCCTCTTTGATGTTTTTGGGTACTGTTTAACATAGAAAGCATGAGAACAAATAGATGTTTGCAATACTGGACTTGCTTCTTGTCACCCTCTCATTAAGATCACCAATAATGGTTTCAACTGGATGATTCTTGTGTATTCTTGTGGTTGGAATAGTGTCACCAGCAATAGTTATATCAAGATTGGATACATTCAATTCATTATGGTCAGAGCACATTTATCTTGTACTGTTGTTGAATTATGAAGATTGTCAACTTTTATTTCAGTAACTGCTACATCTTCAGCAGCACTAAGATTGCTTGCATCATTTGATGTACCTTGTGTTTCAACTGGAGGAGAAGCCTGTTTTTGATTTTTGATCTCATTTGACAAGTCATCTAAGTGAGATGGTACCAGGCTGGGACCTTTTTCCGAAGAAACACTAAGGTTTTGTGATAGTTGTTTGATAGGATCAGCTTGAAGAGGAACATCTTCATTCATGTGTTCATCAAATGTAGGTGGAATCAATGATTTAAGGAATCCAATAAATGGTTTCTTATAAAAGAGCAGTTCATAAGGTGTCATGTTACTTTCTTTAACAATCAGAGTTCGATTTTGTACAAAGCACGATGTGTTAACTGCTTCTGCCCAGAAGGTGATTGGCAGTTTTGCATCGGCTAACATCATTCTTGTTGCATCAGTCAGTGTTTTATTCGCCTTTCAGCTACCCCATGTTGTTGAGAAGTTCTAGCTACACTGAATTGATGAGCAATGCCTTTGGTTGTACAAAAGGAACTCATACTTTCATATTTGAATTCAGTACTATTATCACTTCTTATTATTTTAACCTTAAGATCAAGTTGATTTTCAATTTTAGTGATAAATTCTTGTATGATTTGGGATGCTTCGTTTTTATGAAGTAGGAAAGAACACCCATGTGAATCATGAAAAGTCATCAATGATCACTAAACAATACTGTTTCTTTCCATACTCATTACATGAGTTGGTCCAAATAGAAACATGTGAAGGAGCTTCAACGAAGTATTGTTAGTGTTCACAAGCCTAGTTTTGTGAGACGATTTGTGTTGTTTTCCTTTGAGGCATGTTGAACATTGATCAATAAAATTGAATTCTTTTTTAGGACAACCAACGACATGGTTTCTTTTGACTAACTTCTTCATATTTTTAAAGTTGGTGTGCCTCAAACGTCTATGCCAAAGTTGTGACTCATCAAATGATGCTTTAGACAAAAGACATGTTTCTTCTTTAGGTGATGCAAAAGACAGGTTTAAGACATATGTATTAGTCTTCCTTGGTGTCTTTAAGACAACCCATTCTTCAGAGATCTAAGGTTTTAGAATGTAGCAATGAGTGTTTGTAAAGTGTGTGGAATATTTCTTGTCACGAATCTGAGACACACTTAGCATATTGAAATTCAATTGTTCACAGTAGTTCACTTTGTCAAAGCACAGCATCCCGTTCATCACGGATCCTTCTCCTGTAATTCTACCACCTTTTGAATCTCCACCAAATGCCACAGTAGTTCCTTGTATGTGCTTGAAGTCATGAAGGAGGGAACGATCTCCAATCATGTGTCGGGAGCATCCACTGTGTACGTACCATAGGCTATAGACCTGTGTAAATGAACCTCCAAGCAAAAAGAACTAATTAGAATAGGGAACCCAAGCCATGATGGTCTTGGGTTTCCCGTTCCTATTCATGATGGTGACCTCCTGGTATTTCTCTCTAAATTGTGATTTGGATGGAGGTGTCTTGGGAGATTTTTGGTAATGAATTGATTGAGTCATCTCATCAACATCTACTAAGGATTCAGATGAGTAATGAAATCATTGGTCTCTGTTTCTTTGTAGAAATTTGGCTTGTTTTTCATTATCAAAAGTAGATTTTTGTTTTGGAAGGTCAAGTTGGTGTTTCATTGTGAGATGATTTCTTTGACCCTTCCTCAATTCCTTCAAATCATTCCCATCATTTTTAATCTAGGTGTCCTAGATTGAGTATTATGAAAATGAGGTTTGACAGAATTCATCACAATGGATGGTTTTGAGATGGACTTGTGTTGGGGAATTCTCAAACCCTTTTGATTGAAGTAACAATCAAATGTATGTGATTGTTCATATCACAGATTGAACATACTTGTTAAAATAGCAGTTTTTGGTGGAGTGATTGTTCATATCATAGATAGAGCAATATTGATTAAAGAAGCAATTATCTGTCTTGTGATTGAATGTTTCACAAATGTCACAATACATTTGTTTGTTTCTTGAATCAGATTTTTCCTTGTGTGACTCAACTGATATTTTCTTTTGATGAGTCATTTTCTTTTCTTTAGGTGATGAATCAAAATCAGCTCTTTTAGTAGTTTTCTTCATAACACTACCTTGTTTAATTTTCTGGGTTGTTTCTGTTTCTTTAACCTATTTCCTACTTCTTTCTCAATCTGGTCAACATGTTCCTTATTGCATATATCAAACCCATCTCCCTGCCTTAATCTTGAAGACCGAGGGTCTGAAGATGGTTTATGTGTTGAACTCAGTGTTACTTTTTGTTTCTTTTGCAGTGAAACCTTTTTGATTTGCTTGAATTTTTGGAGATATAATCTCATTATTAGAACTACTCTCAGTAGTGGGTTTTAGTGCCTTCACATATTTCTCTTTGCCTTGTAAAACAGATGGTATGAATTTCATAAAAGGTACAATTGCTTTTACAGGGCTTGATGGTTTCATGACACTCACTGTCTTGTCTAAACACTCTTTTATTTTGATTTGGTGACCTAACTTGATTTTATCCTCATTGATTTCAATATAAACATCAGGTTTGTTTTAAGGATTGGTCACCTATTTCACTACAGATTTAGGTTCCATAGTTTTAGGTTAATTGCTTCAGAGAGTGAGACAGATTCAGGCATGACAGTGTAGTTGTCATTGTATGGTGGAGGACATGAATTATACCCAATCCCTGACATGTCCTTGGCTCCTTTGGGAATCAAGCATCTCTTGTAGCTTGACTGAAGACATTTGAAACTTTTCAAGTTTCACTTCAGACATAGATTGTTGAGCCTTAGATTGAGCTAACTTTTCAGTAAGTAGCTCATTCTCAGCTGCAAGAGTGTACTTCTCACCATGCAGTTTTTCTATGTCAGAGATCAGAGATTTAATTTTGATTTTCAAGTTTTTTATTTCTCTCTTCATCATCTCTGACTTTACCATTTCTTCTTTGATTTTATCAGTCGGTTTGTGGTTATGCTCCCTGTACCCTTGCAATTCATTAAAGAAGTTTTCACTACAAAGGTTAGATTTTACCGCAGTAGGCATTGGAGATGGTCCATCATTGATGTGAGCGTAAGAGCATGATTTTGAAATTGAGGCTTGACTTGCTCTGCATACACACTCTAGTCACATACTCCATCTTGCTTTATCACTAGAGCACTGGCTCAAGACTAATTGCTTCCATGAGCTTGATTGTCAGTTGGGGTGGATTCTAATATGATTGGTGTTGATGATGCTGCTATTGTTGGTTGTTTGAGTGAAAACTTGAGTTAGGCTGTGAGGATGACTGGCCTGGAGAGTTCATTTGATAGTTGTTTCTCTTGGGGGCATTGCACTCTCTTAAGAAGTGGCTAGCCATGCCACAGTTGAAGCATTTCACCTTGGATTTATCATATCCAAGTTTTGTATTTTCATTCAGGCTCAACTTCTTCCTTTTCTAAAGAATTTCTTATCTCTCATTGCAATCATGGCAATTTGCCATTGTAGATCCATTTCTTTCACATCATCTGGATCCATTTCCTCTAGATCTTCATTAGATGAACAGAAGTGAGTCTTCCTCCTAAGTGGGCTTCAAAGCTTGCAACAAATGCATTGTAAATTGCCTTTTGTTCTTCTGATCTTAAATCTTCAGGATTGGTTTGAGGAGCAGCAGTGACTCTGGATGTTTGAGGAGCAGTAGTGACTCTAGGTGTTTGAGATAAGGTCAAAGGATGATTGATTGGGGGAGTTGCAATGAACCCAGTGTTGTTCATTTCATCTCTTGATGAGATAAAATCATCTTCCTCAGTGGTGAAGGCATTTTCCACAGAATGAGATTCTGATGGATATTTGTAAGCCTCAATCGCTCTTGGTCCAATAAGATTTCTGCTTCTTTCATCAAGTTCTAAAGCTTCAGTTTTGGGTATCATGATATCTAGAGTGATACTCTCAAGATCAAGAGTATTTTTCAACATGGTTACATTTTGTTTCTAGCTTTCAGGGAGACTATGAAGCATCTTTTTTTAATTCTTTAATCTTGTAAGTGACTCCCATGATTTCCAAGTCATTTACTAACTGTACAAATCTATGTAGTGATTTAGATATTGATTCTCCCTTAGTGTGGTGGAATGTGTCATACTAATAACAAGCTTGTCTTTGTTGATTTCAGCCACCTCACTGCTTCCTTCACACATGATTTTGAGTGCATCCCACATAGCTTTTGCAGTTCCATACTTCTCCAATCTTTTCAACACATCCATCTTGAGTGCTGAGTCAGAATTGAGTAGGCTTTGAGGTCTATCTTGATTTTCTTGTAGTTTTCTTCATCTAAGGTCAGATCTTCAATGGGTAGTCTAGCAGTTCTATATATTGCAGCTTGATTTGCAGACAGAGTAACAGGGATGTGTGGCCCCTTGCATATTGAGATCCAGAAATCAGGATCTACACATGTGATGTAATTCCTAAACCTGATTTTCCACTATTTAAATTCAGATTTATGTTTAAGCATTGGAGGTTTAGGTGTATCACCAAGTTTTGAGTAGCTATTAGAATCCATTTTAACTATGTGGTTAACTGGTATAATATAGATATAGATGGTTTTTAGGATTGATTAGTCCAACTAGTCCAAACAGTTCAAACAGATTTCAGAACCAGTTCTGTGATGGTATCGAATTCTTGATGTTGTGAGTATTTTTGTGAGTATGTGTTGACAAGAGTATTTTTGTGAGTATGTGTTGACAAGAGTATTTTCTACTGTTTACTAAGTAGAAAAGATGATATACTCTACTAGCAACTCGATTACCATATCAATCGAATTCTATTCAGTTCTTGCACAGATCTGAATGAAAATCGAGAGCCAAAGCTCTCATAACAATTGACTGGGGTTGAGTAAGAGTGAGATTCTTACTGCGAATCGAATATGGTAATCAAGTCAGTGATTGAATGGCGGAAACAAACAGTCAAAGAACATTCAATGCAAGAAAATTACTCATAAATGCTTTTGTATTGTATATATGAAAGTTGATAAATTACAAAGAATAATTACAAAAAAAAATTCTATCTATCAGCCGTCACCTCAAGTACGAGGTTATCTATTCTATTTATAGGCAGACAAGATGCCTTTTACAAAATGACTAAACTACCCCTGAACTATTACATCAGAACTAGTCTAAGTCTTCATCCGTATCTTTGCTTGTTCATCCGCATTGACAAATGCGAATGAGTTAACTTGATCAGAATTTATTCACTTGATCATCCGCATTAGTATGTTGGTGATCCACATTGGTTAATGCGGATGAACAAATACTTATGCGCATTTGTTCGGTCATCCGCATTTGTCTAATGCGGATGAGCAAAGTCTTGTCGCATTAACTTTTAGTCTTCTGCATTTGTCAATGCGGAAGAGCAAATACTTGTCCGTATTTGCATTATGTCTTTCGCATTGACAAATGCGGAAGACAACACTTGTTCCTTTTATTTAGCAGAATTTCATTCACATTTCTTTTTTGATTAAGGGATTCCAGCAGATCAATCATCAACTCACCCATTGAGTTGGCATGTATGATCCTTTCAGGATGCAACAATACTCCCCCTAAGGATTATACAGCCTAGTTTTCTTCAATGTTTGGGAGGTGATTGATGTTATGGTGATTCTGTTGGGTCTTCTGGTGGTGTAAAAGGTGCTACTTGTCTTGGATCCAAAATTGCCTTAATCATGTTGACAAAATCTTGAGCATCTGACATTTTGTCCTTGCTTAGTACATGAATCTTCATTCTGCTCATATCATAAATGGCTTCAAGTGGTAGTTTCTTTAGAGAAATTGGTTCCAAATAGACACTGTTGATAGCCCATCCCTGTGAATCAAAAGAGAACCATCTACATCATCTTCAAGTTTGACAATGTTGCCCAACTGTAAAGGTGTCTTCTTCTTCTTCCTTTTCTCCCTCTTAGCACTAATCTGATCATAAGCCATCTTCAATATTTTGATACACTTTAGAAAGAAATGTAGATCTTCTTGACCTAATTTGTTTGATATCTCTCTGAAGTGCCTTGTGTATATGTATTGAATGTATGATTGATCCAGTAGTCTCACTTCATAGCCACTAATCAATCTGATTTCAGCACCTTCTTTGCCTCCCCACTTCCTCTCAATCACCAATTCATAGGTCTTCTCATCATAATAAACATTTGAGATTGGTGTTGAGGAATGTGTACCAGCTACCATTTTTCTTTTCAATGATTCAGTAGGTTCCACTCTAACTTCTAGAAACACTACTTCTTCAGCTAGTTTTTTCTGTTTCATTTCCAAAGGGTTCTTGAATGTTTTGTCTTTTATCATACATGTTGCTTTCAATGAATTGAAGTTGTTGGTTCTCTTGAACATTTTGAGTATTCCTTCAAATTCATATCCTCTAAACATGGCATTATGGTTGATCATGCATAGGTTGCCTTCAAATTCATACCCGCATTACTTACATGCATGGGTTACCTTCACCCGCATTATCCAATGGACTTACCTGCATTAGCTTTTGAACTTTATCAAAAGTTAATGTGATTGAATTGTTTATTCATCTTATGAAGATTTGTCCTTGATTGATTTTTCTTATGAAGTTGACCGTTGAAGTTGCCAATTCTTGCTTGGATTGACTTGTATGTCAGAATTGATACAAGTTTCCAAATCTTAACAGATCTTGGACTTGTCATGCTTCTAAGAATCTGCATAAGCTGAGATATAATGGTATGACTTTTTGCAACAACACCAACGAAAATCCTTTTTGTTTTTGTTTCAAAGTTAAGTTAATAAACAAAAATTTGGACTTACTCAAAAATTTTAAATTACTCCCCCTAAAGTTTATATCCATATTTGGATAGAAACTTTGAAGATTTAAAACCTTTTGAATATTATTGTGATTATTAATAATGAAGAGAATTATCTCTGTGTTGGGATCATATCAGTCTTACATTACACTTGTGCATCCTTTATGATTAAATGGACATGATCATGAACTTGAAGATTGAAGGTATGTTTGTCCTCTTAAACTCATACCTCGTTGATATTTTGATGCAAATGACTTTTATCATGTTTTGGTTGATTTAATTATTCAATGTGTACCTCACAACATAAGCATGGAATGATCAACCCTCCTTATACAATGTATGGTAGAACTTTTTCACAGCTTTTCTTACCAGGATACTTAAGTTATGAAGTCTCATTTTCACTAATCCTCATTGGGATTCTTTTACTTTGATTCTTTTTCATGATGATCCATATTAGGATTCTTTTCACTTCACTTTGGAAGGTGATCCATGATAGGTTTCTTTTGTTCATTCACTTGGATTGTATTACTTTGTTGATTCATCCAATTTTGGATGTGTTCCATATTAGGAATCTTTTGGATCATAACATCTGCACTATGTGCAAGTTTCATCAGGTCTTTGCTCAACAAAACAAAGATGGAACATCATATGGTGAAAGAGATTCATAAAGTATCATTACATGGTGTGTTTAGGCTACTACACACATATGCATTCAGATAAGCCAATACATACCTGTACTTTTGTGATGAGTTTTTCACAATTGAATAAGTCTTTAATTCATCACTGCATGTATCATTTCTTCTATGTTGAGCCTACCAACATATCTTGTAAGTCATTTCAATCTTTCACATTTTGAAATTAAGCACAATGAATGATATAACGACTGTAATTATATCATTTCCCGTAGGATTCTTTTCACTTCACTTGTTTCTTTTTGTGGTTTTCTCATGTTTTTAATTGTTTTTGATGTTTTTCATGCTTTTTACTCAAGGTTAATCATGCCAATTGACTGAACCAGAAATTCAAACCTACTAGGTTCAAATGCCTTGGTAAACAAATCAGCTAATTGATTTTTAGTTGGTACTTGAATCAATTTGATTAAACCTTTTTCAGCATAGTCTCTCAAAAAGTGATATCTAATATCAATATGTTTTGTTTTTGAGTGCTGACTGGATTATTAGTTATAAAGATAACAACTGTGTTGTCAATAGAAATTGGTGTGTGCAAGAAGTTAAAACCATAATCAGCATCTGGTTTTGAATCCAGAGAACTTGAGAGCAACATGCTGATGTAGGAATATACTCCGCTTCTGCTATGGACACCGATACATTTGTCTGCTCCTTGCATTGCGAGGATACTAGTCTAGGACCAAGAAATTGACAACCGCCAGGGGTGGATTTTCTGTTGAAGTTGCATCTTCCATAATCATTGTCTTTCTAGTCATAGAGATTAAATTCTCCTTCCTTTGGGTACCATAACCCAAGAGCTAGTTTTCCCTTCAGATATCTGAATATCCACTTGACTGCGTTTATATGTGATTCTTTTGGATCAGCTTGATATCTGGCACACACGCAAACACCAAACATAATGTCAGGCCTACCAGCTGTTAGATACATAAGTGAACCGATCATTGATTGATAGTGAGTCTGATCCACTGATTTGCCTTCAGGGTCAGGTCCAATCTTCATTTTAGTACCCACAGGAGTTTTGATAACTGACAATCAGTAAAGTGAAATTTCTTTAACATGGTTTCCATATATTTTGATTGATTGATGAAGATTCCATCTGCTGTCTGTTGGACTTGCACCCCTAGAAAGAAGATGAGTTCCCCCATAGCACTCATTTGGAACTTTGAGTGCATAAGGTCTTCAAATTCTTTGGAGAGTTGCTTGTTTGTCGAGCCAAGTAAAATGTCATCCACGTAGATCTGGACTAACAGCATGTCTTTTCCTCTTTTTATTCTAAAGAGAGTTTGATTAATCATTCCTCTTTCATACCCATGTTCAAGAAGAAAAGATGATAGAGTCTCATACCACTTTCTTGGTGCTTGATGAAGACCATTCAGAGCTTTGTCAAGCTTGTAAACTCTGTGAGGGAAATCTGGATCTTCAAAGCTAGGTGGTTGACTCACATAGACTTCCTCAGCAATCTTTCCATATAGGAAGGAACGCTTTACATCCATTTGATAAACAGTATATTTCATGGACGCAGAATATGCAAGAAAGATTCTGATTGCTTCTAGTCCGGAACAGGTGCAAACACTTCGTCGTAGTCGATTCCTTCTTCTTGAGTGTGTCCCTGTGCCACTAGTCTTGCTTTGTTTCTGATGACGATCCCTCTATCATAAGTCTTGTTCATGTACAGCCATCTGGTACCGATAGGGTATTGTCCTTCGGGAAGATCTACCGGTTGCCATACTTCTTGCTTCTTGAATTGGAGCTATTCTTCCTGCAGTGCTTAAATCCAGCTATTGTCTTGAAGAGCCTCTTTGATGTTTTTGGGTACTGTTTGAGATAGAAAGAATGAGAACAATAGATGTTTGCAATACTGGACTTGCTCTTGTCACCCTCTCATTAAGATCACCAATAATGGTTTCAACTGGATGATTCTTGTGTATTCTTGTGGTTGGAATAGTGTCACCAGCAATAGTTACATCAAGATTGGAGACTTTCAGTTCATTATGGTCAGAGGCACATTCATCTTGTACTATTGTTGAATTATGAATATTGTCAACTTCTGTTTCAGTAACTGCTACATCTTCAATAGCACTGAGATTGCTTGCATCATTTGATGTACCTTGTGTTTCAATGCAGGAGAAGCCTGTTTTTGATTTCTGATCTCATTTGACAAGTCATCTAAGTGAGATGGTACGAGGCTGGGACCTTCTTCAGAAGAAGCACTAAGGTTTTGTGATAGTTGTCTGATAGGATCAGCTTCAAGAGGAACATCTTCATTCATGTGTTCATCAAATGTAGGTGGAAGCAATGGATACTTATCTCTTCTTTTTACAGCTAATGAAGTATCACTTGAATGTATATTTCCTGCATCAGACAAGTGAAATTGGTCAAATGATTTTGTGAACGTGTCAATATCAAACAACCTGTCAGGACCATTTGTAGATTTGGGAAACGAATGTTCCTTGAATTGAACATTTGTAGATTCATCAATAATGTTCAATCTAGGATTGAACACTCTATAAGGCTTTGAAACAGAAGAATAACCTACAAAGAATCCTTCATCGGACTTGGATGAAAATTTCCCAAATGGTCTCGGGTGTTTAATATTGAGATTGGACAACCAAATGATTTGAGGAATCCAATAAATGGTTTCTTATAAAAGAGCAGTTCATAAGGTGTCATGTTACTTTCTTTAACAATCAGAGTTCGATTTTGTACAAAGCACGATGTGTTAACTGCTTCTGCCCAGAAGGTGATTGGCAGTTTAGCATCAGCTAGCATCGTTCTTGCTCCTTCAATCAGTTTTCTATTCGTCTTTCAGCTACCCCTATTTGGTTAAGGAGTTCTAGCTGCACTGAATTGATGAGGAATGCCTTTGGTTGTACAAAAGGAACTCATACTTTCATTTTTTAATTCAGTACCATTATCACTTCTTATTATTTTGACCTTAAGATCAAGTTGATTTTCAATTTTAGGTATAAATTCTCGTAAGATTTCAGAAGCTCCGTTTTTATGAAGCAGGAGAACACCTATGTGAATCGTGAAAAGTCATAAATGATCACTAAACAATATTGTTTCTTTCCCATACTCATTACCTGAGTTGGTCCAAATAGATCCATGTGAAAGAGCTTCAATGAAGTGTTGTTAGTGTTCACAAGCTTGGCTTGTGAGACGATTTGTGTTGTTTTCCTTTGAAGCACGCTGAACATTGATCAATAAAATTTAATTCTTTTTTAGGACGACCAAGGACATGGTTTCCTTTGACTAACTTGTTTATTTTTAAAGTTGGTGTGCCCCAAACGTCTATGCCAAAGTTGTGACTCATCAAATGATGCTTTAGACAAAAGACATGTTTCTTCTTTAGGTGATGCAGAACATAGTTTAAGACATGTGTACTATTCTTCCTTAGTGTCTTTAAGACAACCCATTCTTCAGAGATCTGAAATCCATGCTTCAGAATGTAGCAATGAGTGTCTGTAAAGTGAGTGGAATATTTCTTTTCACAGATTTGAGACACACTTAGCAGATTGAAATTCAGTTGTTCACAGTAGTTCACTCTATCAAAGCTCAGAATCTCGTTCATCACAATCCTTCTCCTGTAATTCTACCACCTGCTGAATCTCCACCAATGCCACGTAGTTCCTTGTATGTGCTTGAAGTCATGAAGGAGGGAATGATCTCCAGTCATGTGTCGGGAGCATCCACTGTCTATGTACCATAGGCTATTAGACCTGTGTGGATGAACCTGCAAGCAAAAAGAACTAATTAGAATAGGGAACCCATGCCATGATGGTCTTGGTTTCCCGTTCTATTCATGATGGTGACCTCCTGGTATTTCTCTCTAAATTGTGATTTGGATGGAGGTGTCCTGGGAGATTTTTGGTAATGAATGGGTTGAGTCATCTCATCAACATCTATTGAGGATTCAGATGAGTAATGAAATCGTTGGTCTTTGTTTCTTTGTAGAAATTTGGCCCGTTTTTCATTATCAAAAGTAGATTTTTTTTGGAAGGTCAAGTTGGTGTTTCATTGCGAGATGATTTCTTTGACCCTTCCTCAATTTCTTCAAATTATTCCTATCATTTGTTGATCTAGGTGTCCAAGATTGAGTATTATGAAATGAGGTCTGACAGAATGCATCACAATGGATGTTTTTGAGATGGGTTTGGGTTGGGGATTTCTCAAATCCTTTTGATTGAAGTAACAATCAGATGTATTATGATTGTGCATGTCACAGATTGAACAATACTTGTTGAAAAGCAGTTTTTGTTGGAGTGATTCTTCATATCATAGATAGAGCAATATTGATTAAAGAAGCATTTATCTGTCTTGTGATTGAACATTTCACAAATATCACAATACATTTGGTTGTTTCTTGAATTAGATTTTTCCTTGTGTGACTCAACTGATATTTTCTTTTGATGAGTCACTTTCTTTTCTTTAGGTGATGAATCAGAATCAGCCCTTTTAGTAGTTTTCTTCACAACACTGCCTTTGTTTAATTGTCTGGGTTGTTTCTGTTTCTTCAACCTCTTTTTTACTTCTTTCTCAAGCTGGTCAACATGTTTCTTATTGCATATATCAAACCCATCTCCCTGCCTTAATCTTGAAGACTGAGGGTCTGAAGATGTTTTATGTGTTGAACTCAGTGTTACTGTTTGTTTCTTTTGTAGTGAAAACTTTTCTAATTTGCTTGAATTTTTGGAGATATAATCTCATTATCAGAACTATTCTCAGTAGTGGGTTTTAGTGCCTTCACATATATCTTTTTGCGTTGTAAAATAGATGGTATAAATTTTATAAAAGGTATAATTGCTTTTACAGGGCTTGATGGTTCATGACACTCACTATCTTGTCTGAACACTCTTTGATTTTGATTGGATGACCTAACTTGATTTTATCCTCATTGGTTTCAATATAACATCAGGTTTGTTTTGAAGATCGGTCACCTGTTTCACTATAGATTTAGGTTCCGTAGTCTTAGGTTCAATTGCTTCAGAGAGTGAGACAGATTCAGGCATGATAGTGTAGTTGTCATTGTATGGAGAGGACATGAATTATACCCAATCCGTGACATGTCCTTTGGATCCTATTGATAATCAAGCATCACTTGCAGCTTGACTGAAGACATTTGAAACTTTTCAAGTTTCACTTCAGACATAGATTGTTGAGCCTTAGATTAAGCTAACTTTTCAATAAGTAGCTCATTCTCAGCTGCAAGAGTGTACTTCTCACCATGCAGTTTTTCTATGTCAGAGATGACAGATTTAATTTTGATTTCAAAGTTTTTTATTTCTCTCTTCATCATCTCTTACTTTACCTTTTCTTCTTTGATTTTATCAGCCTGTTTGTGGTTATGCTCCCTATACCCTTGCAATTCATTAATGCATTTTTCACTACAAAGGTTAGACTTTACCTCAGTAGGGATTAGAGATGGTCCATCATTGATATGAGCCATAAGAGCATGATTTTGAAATTGAGGCTTGACTTCCTCTGCATACACACTCCAGTCACATACTCCATCTTGCTTTATCACTAGAGCACTAGCTAAAGACACACTGCTTCCATGAGCTTGATTTGTCAGTTGGGGTGGATTCTTATATGATTGGTGTTGATGATGCTCTGTTGTTGGTTGTTTGAGTGAAAACTTGAGTTTGGCTGTGAGGATGACTGGCCTGGAGAGCTCATTTGATAGTTGTTTCTCTTGGTGGCATTGCACTCTTTAAGAAGTGGCTAGCCATGCCACAGTTGAAGCATTTCACCTTGGATTTATCATATCCAAGTTTTGTATTTTCATTCAGGCTCAGGTTTCTTCCTTTTCTCAAGAATTTCTTAGCTCTCATTGTAATCATGGCCATTTTCCATTGTAGATCCATTTCATTCACATTATCTGGATCCATTTCCCCCAGATCTTCTTGATTAGATGAACAGAAGTGAGTCTTCCTCCCAAGTAGGATTCAAAGCTTGCAACAAATGCATTGTATGTTGCCATTTATTCTTCAGATCTTGAGTCTTTAGGATTGGTTTGAAGAGCAATAGTGACTCTGGAAGTTTAAGGAGCAGCAGTGACTCTAGGTGTTTTATATGAGGTTGAAGGATGATTGATTGGTGGAGTTGCAATGAACCCAGTGTTGTTCATTTGATCTCTTGATGATATAAAATCATCTTCCTCAGTGATGAATGCATATTCCACAGAATGAGATTCTCATGGAAATTTGTAAGCCTCAATAACTCTTGGTCCACCAAGATTTCTGCTTCTTTCATCAAGTTCTAAAGCTTCAATTTCGGCTCTCATGATGTCTAGAGTAGTAATCTCAAGATCAAGAGTATTTTTCAGCATGGTTACATTTTGTTTCCAGCTTTCAGGGAGACTGTGAAGCATCTTTTTGTTTAATTCTTTAATCTTGTAAGTGACTCCCATGATTTCCAAGTCATTTACTAACTGTACAAATCTATGTAGTGATTTAGATATTGATTCTCCCTTAGTGTGGTGGAATGTGTCATACTGATTAACAAGCTTGTCTTTGTTGATTTCAGCCACCTCACTGCTTCCTTCACACATGATTTTGAGTGCATCCCACATAGCTTTTGCAGTTCCATACTTCTCCAATCTTTTCAACACATCCATCTTGAGTGCTTGAGTCAGAATTGAGTAGGCTTTGAGGTCTATCTTGATTTTCTTGTAGTCTTCTTCATCTAAGGTCAGATCTTTAATGGGTAGTCTAGCAGTTCTATATATTGCAGCTTGATTTGCAGACAGAGTAACAGGGATGTGTGGCCCCTTGCATATTGAGATCCAGAAATCAGGATCTACACATGTGATGTAATTCCTAAACCTGATTTTCCACTATTTAAATTCAGATTTATGTTTAAGCATTGGAGGTTTAGGTGTATCACCAAGTTCTGAGTAGCTATTAGAATCCATTTTAACTATGTGTTTAACTGGTATAATATAGATTTAGATGATTTTTAGGATTGATTAGTCCAACTAGTCCAAACAGTTCAAACAGATTTCAGAACCAGATCTGTGATGGTATCGAATTTCTTGCTGTTGTGAGTATTTTTGTGAGTATGTGTTGACAAGAGTATTTTTGTGAGTATGTGTTGACAAGAGTATTTTCTACTGTTTACTAGTAGAAAAGATGATATACTCTACTAGCAACTCGATTACCATATCAATCGAATTCTATTCAGTTCTTGCACAGATCTGAATGAAAATCGAGAGCCAAAGCTCTCATAACAATTGACTGGGGTTGAGTAAGAGTGAGATTCTTACTGCGAATCGAATATGGTAATCAAGTCAGTGATTGAATGGCGGAAACAAACAGTCAAAGAACATTCAAGGCAAGAAAATTACTCATAGTGTGGTGGAATGTTTCATACTGATTAACAAGCTTGTCTTTGTTGATTTCAGCCACCTCACTTCTTCCTTCACACATAATTTTGAGTGCATCCCACACAGCTTTTGCAGTTCCATACTTCTCCAATGTTTTCAGCACATCCATCTTGAGTGCTTGAGTCAGAATTGAGTAGGGTTTGCGGTCTATCTTGATTTTCTTGTAGTCTTCTTCATCTAAGGTCAGATCTTCAATGGGTATTCTAGCAGTTCTGTATGTTGCAACTTGATCTACAAACAGAGTAACAGGGATGTGTGGCCCCTTGCATATTGAGATCCAGAAATCAGGATCTACACCTGTGATGTAATTCCTAAACCTAATTTTCCACTGTTTACATTCAGATTTATGTTTAAGCATTGGAGGTTTAGGTGTATGACCAAGTTCTGAGTAGTTGTTAGAATCCATTTTAACTATGTGTTTAACTGGTATAATATAGATTTAGATGATTTTTAGGATTGATTAGTCCAACTAGTCCAAACAGTTCAAACAGATTTCAGAACCAGATCTATGATGGTATCGAGTTTCTTGCTGTTGTGAGTATTTTGGTGAGTATGTATTGACAAAACTGTTGGGATGCATAGGCTATAACATTCCCTCTCTGCATTAACACACACCCCAACCCTATGTAGGAAGCGTCAGAATAAACCACAAGATCTTAACTTCCATCGGATAATGACAGAACAGGAGCTTGAGTCAAACTCGCCTTCAATTCTTCGAATGCCTTCTCTTGAGCTTGACCCCATACAAACTTCACATCTTTCCAGGTCAACTTAGTTAGTGGAGATGCGATCTTATAAAAGTATTGAACAAATCTTCTGTAGTAGCCGCCAAACCAAGAAACTACGAATCTCGGATGGCGTCTTTGGATACTTCCATTGCATCACCGCCCCCACCTTTGCCGGGTCCATGATAATCCCATCAGGATTCACCACATGACCCAAGAACTGAACCTCGCGCAACCAAAATGCGCACTTGGAGAACTTAGCGTACAACTTTTCCCTTCTTAACGTCTCCAGAACCTCCCGAATGTGACTGACCTGCTCTACCTCGCTCTTCGAATAAATTAGGATATCATCAATAAACACAATCACCGATTTATCCAACATCGGCCGACACACTCGATTCATCAGATCCATAAAAGTAGCTGGCGCATTAGTCAAACCAAAAGACATGACAAGAAACTCATAATGACCATAACGCGTGCGAAATGTGGTTTTAGGGATACTTCAACTGATGTAGCCCGATCGAAGGTCTATCCTTGAAACCAACTGGCACCTTGAAGCTGATCAAACAAGTCATCAATTCTTGGTAAGGGGTATCAGTTCTTTATCGTCAACTTATTCAGCTCACGGTAGTCAATACACATCCTCATACTACCGTCTTTCTTCTTCACGAATAAGACCGGAGCACCCTAAGGAGAGATACTCGGTCTAATAAACCCCTTATCAAGCAGCTTTGCAACTGCTCTGTCAACTCTTTCATTTCAGTAAGAGCCATACGATACGGTGCCTTGGCAACAGTTTGGGCACCCGGTATCAAATCAATCTGGAACTCGATCTCACGGTCAGGTGGCACTCCTGATAAGTCTTCTCGAAACACGTCTAGAGAGTCACACACAACCGGTACATCAGACAGTTGTGGTGCTAGCGTATCCACATCCTTTACGTAGGCCAGGTAGGCACTACATCCACGCCTCATGCACTTTCCCGCCACCGCCATTGAGATTACCTTCAGAATTGTCGTGTCCCGATCGCCATAACCCGTTACCGAACTCCCGTCAGGCGCTTTCAATCGAATCATCTTCTTGCGACACATAATGTTCGCCTCGAAACCACCTAAGGTCATCATGAACGGTCTAACCGGAAACTTATGACCTTCTAATTCCACATCACAGCCTTCTATCATCTCAGAGATCCTGGTAGACTTACCTATGGCAGTTTCTACATCAAAGGGTGCATCAAAACTCCTACTACTAATAGGCAGTTTAGCATAGAAAGCTGCAGAAATAAAACTTTTATCAGCACCAGAATCAAATAACACGAGGGCTAAAGTTTGGTTTACTAGAAACATACCTGACACGACATCAGGGTCCGTTCTAGCTTCCTCCTGTGTTATCGTAAATGCTCTGGCGCTCGCCCTTGGTCCTTCACCTCCAGTCTTCTTCACCCCAGGACCCTCAGCCCTCGGTCCTTCACCTCCAGTCTTCTTCACCTCAGAACCCTCAGCCCTCGGCTTCTTATAATCCCTACTCATATGACCACTTTCCCCACAGTTGAAACACCTCATACCCCCACTTGCATTCCCCCGAATGCTCTTTCCCACATTTTCCACACCTCTTCGATCCTGCCCATGACGCGACCACACGGCGGTCATCCACCCGTGCCTTCTTGTTACCTGTCAGGGCACCACCCCAACCAAACCTCTTCCCATTCTAACTCCGATCACCGCCGCCCTTCTTGTTTGCCTCAACCACCACCACCTCTTGCTCATCACATAATCTTCCTACTAAATCAACTGCCAACCTAAACGTGCTCGGTCGGGAAGCGATCATGTGTCTACGGATATTTGTTGGCAAACCCTACACATACCTCTTGATCTTTTGCGATAGAGGTGTCACCTGATCTGGAACAAGCCATGCCATTTTGTTGAATTTGGTGGTGTATTGTTGATGTGTCATGGTTCCCGCCTCCAGCTGAAGGAATTCCCTTTCCACCTTATCCATTTCCGGTGAGGACAGAACTCCTCAATTACCAATTCTTCAACTCAACCACCTCATTCTTCCAATTGCCCGACTACCCTCAGCTCGGACTATATTGTCCCACCAACATAGAGCCGAGTCCACAAACGATGTGGGCAGCAAACTTCACCTTTTGGTCCTCTCGGCACTCGCTGATATTCAAAACAGCTTCCATTTCTGTCACCCATCAGTGAGCAGCAGCAATGCCATTACCATCAAATGTAGGGGCTTGCATCGTTGAAATGCTCCGTAGTTAAAGCCTTGTACTGCCTCCGGCGTAGGCTCTTCTTCTTCCTCTTCTTCATCATCATAGAGAACCGTTTCCAGCTCCGATTGCTCCCGTCCTCTTGAAGACCGGTTTCTCTCCTTTCTTTCCCCTTCACGTACAGCCTTGATAACTTCGGTCACCATAGACGGTAAAATAATCTACATGACCTGATGAACTTCCTCAACAACAGCCTCCTTCACTGAGGCTCTCAAATTGGAACTCTCATCACGCCCTCGGATAAGGGGTCTCGGGTACTTCATGAACCACCTTTTCCACTCTTGTTCTCCCTCTTTTGGGTCGCAGTTCAGCACCATGACCTCCACCACGTGAAGCTTTTGAAGATCTACCACCGGCCATCCTCACACACACACTGAAAGATTCAAACACCAACACGGTCATTCAAGGAAACAACTCAGTTTATGTCAAGTATAGTAAGTCCCTAATTACAGTGGCCAGTTGTGATTAGCCACTTACTTTACTCTTCATACTCCAAGCATTACCTAACCTGACTACATGAGTATTTAAATCTACAAACAACACATGACCACATAACATGCGCATGTAATACCGGTTAACATTATGAAAATACCTGATGGCACGCAGTTACTCAGACTGGCATCCCCTCCCTTTCGGTCCCATTCTCAGTTTAAGTTTAGGTTTATTCTGAAAATTTTACCCGTTTCACTTAAACTTTGGCTCTGATACCAACTTGTAAGGCCCCGTTCTCGGGACGCTTACAACTGGTAAATCATCGCACATAAAACATATACTTTACATTTAATCATTCATAAAACATTGTAGCGGAAACATAAAAATAACTTTTCATATCATTACAAATGCTTTTGCAAGTTAATACAAGCGTTTATTTCAAAACATCATTCGTTCGCATTACAATGCAAAAACATTAACAAAAGAATGACATTCAAAATGCCAAGTAGCTGCTCCACGCCATCCTCAGCAATGCTCACCTGCCAACTGGAAAATGCATAAAAGGTCAGCGTTGCTGAGTGAGTTCTAGTTTTACAAGAAAATATACTTTATCTTTCGTGTAAAACCATTCTTTACATTCATTCAATCATAACAGGTTTTTAGAATGTGATCACACATCGTATGTACACATAGATAATATTTATTATCTTCATCATCGTACATTTCGTACATTTTCATCTAGGTCCTGTCATGTGCTTGACCCCCCTCTAGAGCACCAAGAAATTCATCTAGGGTTAAGCGATAAGGACCCATACCCCTGTGTGCATCCTCATGGGGTGTTTAACCCGCACACAATTAAGCTGACAACCCCTCATTGGGTGTGCACCTCCATACATATGCTTGATCACGCGGATAAAGCCCTAGTGTGCATCCTCATGGGGTAGCTAACCCACACACGGTTGAGCTAACACTCCTTATTGAGTGTGAACCTCCATACATTTGCTTGAAAGACTTTCTTACGTTCGTTCATTCATTAATGCATGCATTCTTCATTTTGTTCCTCTTTCATTATTTTCCACTTTACGTTACATAATACTTTTCATTTCATTCATTAACATTTAATGCAAAGCCAAGGAAAATAATCATGCAAAATAAGGAACATAACATACACCATCAACATCATCATACAGGGCATCAATCATACGTCATAACATGCCCATCATATCATCTAAGACCTCAAAAAGTCAACTTACATAGCCCTCGAGAACCTCCCAAGTCAAAGCCTACATTTCCACTTTTTCCCCAAAATTCAGAAAATATTCTAAGTGTTCATCCGCATTTCCCTTTTTGTTCTTCCGCATTTCTTTTTGTTCTTCCGCATTTCTTTTTGTTCATCCGCATTTCTCTTTGTTCTTCCGCGTTTCTTTTTTTTCATCCACATTTCTTTTTGTTCATCCGCATTTCTTTTTGTTCTTCCGCATTTCTTTTTGTTCTTCAGCATTTCTTTTTGTTCATCCGCATTTCCCTTTTGTTCATCCGCATTTCCCTTTTGTTCATCCGCATTTCCTTTTTGTTCATCCACATTTCCCTTTTGTTCAACCGCATTTCTTTTTGTTCATCCACGTTTCTTTTTATACTTTGGCAGTTTTCTAAATTCAGGCGTATGAACTACTGTTTGGGCGCATGAGCAGTCTAGGGCACACTTATCATTATAATTCGGTCCCCAAACACCATCTATCATGCTCTAAGCTTAAATCATACATTCTAAGCCTTAGAAACACAACCATAACATCATCGAGCATGAACATAGATCAAAATCACACCATACTCGTAACATACACACATTCAACATACGGGTATGAAACCCAAGTTTTATAAAAAGTTCCATCATGCATCTCCAGCCCCAAAATCAGTTAAAAAATATAAAAGGGGGGTTCTAGAACTCACCTTTGCAGCTCTTGAGTATGGCTTCTCCCAACTCGTTTGCAATTGAGTTCAACCGCCTAGAACCCACTAAAAACACACACCCAAACACACACAACACACATAAGCATATAACCGAGGCAAGGCCAGTTAAGAACACTTAAAAACCATGAATTCTTACATTGAATTCGACTTTTCAGCTCTTGTTCTTCAAAATCTGAATCTACGCTTCTCTTTCTAAAAATTTGATGATTTGGGGTTGTAAGAAGAGCACTAGCCATGCCCACTTTACACCCACTTTTCCAACCTTTTTTCCTTTGACACTTTTACCCCTCAACTTGGGTAAAATATCTTTTCTTTCTTTTTCTTCACTTATTCTTTCTTTCATTCTTTCTTTAAGTTTAAAAATAACCGGGTGTTACAAAACCCCAACCAAACTCAACCCCACATCAAAACTTCCTCAACCTGTTGAAGGGAGATCCTATACAATTGTGGAAAATAAGGACCTATCTCTCCAAATATCCTTATTATCAGAAACCTAAAAAGAAAATTAAACGTTTTGATGAAAACCCAAGTTTTCTAAAATCAGATCTAATAGTCCTCCTAAGGTACACCTAAGATTATTAGTGAACCTAAAGTTCAAACCATAAGCCAATCGTCAGTTTACCACAAACAAGCCTTACAAAAAACTTGTTTATGGAAGGAAAAATGAATTATTGTGTCTGATAGTGAGGACAAGAAGAAGAAAGATATGCCCTCATCCTGTAAAGGATAGTGGGTTGTATTCATGATGTGTGATACCTTTGGGACACCCAAGCCAGTAAAGGCTTGGGTCCCAAACCTGAACTAATCAATTCCTTTCTATGTGCAGGGTGTCCGCTATAGCGCTATGACCGGGAATTCGTCTCTCCTTTTCAACGTCAAGCAAATTAAAGGGGGACATGTATCATTCACTAAGAATAAAAGAGGTTATATCACTGCTCAAGGTGAAGTGGGAAATGCGAAAGTAAAGTTTGACAAGGTCAACTACATTCAGCAACTACAAAACAACTTGCTTTCTGCCTCCCAAATCTGTGATAAGAGATACAAAGTTGTGTTTGACAACAAGAAGTGCTACATGTTAAAGAAGGAGTATGTTATTAAGGAGGATAAAATTCTCATGTCAGCTTCAAGATATAACGATCTGTATGTCTTGGATCTATCAAAAGCCTCTACAACTGAGTCTACTATCCAGTGTTTCTTGTCAAAGGCAACAGAGAGGGATTTAGTCTCCTAGCATAGGAGAATGGGACACATTAATCCCAGGAAGATGAATCATTTGGTTCAGAATGATCTGGCGAATGGAGTTACAGTTAAGAATTTCCAGCTCTAAGATTTTTGCATAGCATGTAAGAATGGGAAACAGACCAAGAAGTCTTACAAAGCAAAGAAAGTTAATTCTATAGATATTCCTCTTGAGCTTCTACACATAGATCTGTTTGGCCCAGTCTATACAAAGAGCATTGCTAGAGATTTGTACTACTTTGTAGTAACTGATGATTACTCAAGATTCTCTTGGGTGATGTTTCTAAAAGCCAAGTCAGAGACATTTGAATCATTCAAGCATCTAGTCACTATATTGGAATCACTATACAAGCTGAAAGTAAGAAAGATTCGATCAGACAATGGAACAAAGTTCAAGAATCAGTGGACGGAGGCATACTATAGAGAGAAAGGAACTGTACATCAATTTACTTCTGCCTACACTCCACAGATGAATGGGGTTGCTCAAAGAAAGAATCAGAGCTTGATAGAGGCAACAAGGACAATGTTATCCGATTCTAAACTACCTATTCAATTTTGGAATAAGGCAGTGGCTAATGCATGCTACACTCTTAATTAAGTCTTAGTGGTCAAACGTCATGGAAAAGCATGTTATGAATTACTCCAGCGACGTAAACCTAACTTGGACTATCAAGAACCATTTGGAGTCTCGTGCATGTTGTTAAAGAAAGCTTAGACTGGGAATTTTTGTGAGAAGGCAGAAGAAGGTATCTTTCTCAGATATATTATACCAGACAAGAGAGTTTATAATAACTCAATAAGTCAGATAGAAGTGTGGTTCAATGTTGATGTCCAAAGATACACCATCCCCTACTGGCAAAGGACCTTCCTTCTTCTTTGACTATGATGGATTTTTCAAGTCTTTAATATACCTCCTTTGTTCTACATACTAACTAGGGTATGGAGCCGCGTCGGTCGATTGGCGTGGTTGTGTCTTGGGGGCACTACTCCCCAAGGAGCCGAGAACGGTTGGGAAATAAGTCTTAAACCACTTACCCAACGCTGAATCTTAAGAAGTTTGTGTACGCCTACGTTAACTCAGTTGTGACCTTCTTGTCTATGTATTGTTTCAGTTTTAAGAGTGACTCTAGGGGGCGAATTGGGGCAACGCCTGGATGGGCTGGAGAGGTGACTACCCAACTCGCCTGAAAGATTCACAACCCCGTCTTACACTCTCTACTTCTTCACAAAGCTACACAGTTTCCAACGATCACTTAAGATATTCTCATTTGAACCTTTTTAGGTGCTCTCTCTCCTCTGTCATGTGATGATGAGTTATCTGCTCGAATGATGTATGATGTTCTGAATACTCCTCCACTAGACCAAACATCCTCGGTTCCATTAGACGATACTTCTAGCCCTTCAGGGGAGAGCTTGAGATAAGTGAGTCTTCCTCTAATGATCAACCAGTTGAGATGGCAAGTGTGGACCAGGAGGAACAAGTTCCCACTACCAAAAGTACACAAGCATCTGATCTTGATGCCCCTGGAACTTCTGAACCCCATACTCCAACAACCATAGAAACTGAACCAGGAATTCAAAATCTGGATACTGAGGTAGCTGTTCCCACCACTTCCGGAACTCGAGTTAATATGAATCATCCCCTGGATAATGTCATCGGGAATCTTCTATCGGGAGTGTAGACACGAAATCAGCTATACTCAGCTTATTATGCCACAGTCATGGAAAAAGGTTATCTACATGATGGTGTGTATCGATGTTTTGTGTCTCAATTTGAGCCAAAATATGTAAGTGAAGCTTAAACGATGAGGCATGGGTTACTGCTATGTAAGAGGAACTCCTTTAGTTTAAGAAGTTAGGAGTATGGACTCTTGTCGACAGACCCAAAGGTCTAAGGTGATTGGCACTAAATGGGTTCTTAAGTGCAAGAAAGATGACCAAGGGGTCATAATCAAAAATAAGGCTCGGCTTGTTGTAAAAGGGTTTAGACAAGTTGAGGGAATTGACTTCAACGAAGTGTTTGCACTAGTGGCAAGGATGGGAGCAATACGTATATTCTTAGCCTATGCATCTTACATGAAGATCAAAGTTTATCAATTGGATGTGAAATGTGCATTCCTTCATGGTGAAATCCGTGAAATGGTGTACGTCAGTCAACCCAAAGGATTTGAGGATCCTTATCATCAGGATAGAGTTTATAAACTAGACAAGGCTCTTTACGGTCTTCATCAAGCCCCTCGAGCCTGGTATGAGAAACTCTCTACTCATCTGGTGAAACATGGTTTTCGCAGAGGGGTTATTGACTGCACGTTGTTCATCAAAGAAAAGGATGGTGATTTACTACTGGTACATATATATGTGGATGACATAATCTTCGGTTCGAAAAATGAAGAATTGTGTAAAGGATTTGAATCAGTGATGAAAACTGAGCTTGAGATGAGTGGCATGGGAGAGATGAAGTTCTTTCTTGGGTTATAGTGGATGAGACACTAAATGGAATTTTCCTGCTTCAGTCCAAATATGTAGGAGATATCCTTAGTTTGTTCGACATGGAGAATGCAACTGCTGCTGGAACTCCACTTGCCACGAACCACGATGTGGCACCTGATTAAAATAGTGATATGTTTGATGCCATTATGTACCGAGGAATGATCGAATCTCTGATGTACCTCAAAGCCTCTCATCCTGATATTATGTATGCCACGTGTCTCTATTCTAGATATCAGGCTAAACCAAAGTGAATCATCTAATTGGTGTAAAAAGGTTTTTTTGTTATCTGAAGGGTACTCTAACACTCGGGTTATGGTATCCTTATGATAATAACTTTGAGCTTACAGCGTATAGTGACTCGGACTATGGTGGTTGCAAGATGAATTACAAGTCAACATTAGTGGGATGTCAGTTCTTTAGAAGACGCTTAGTCACCTGGTAGTGTAAGAAGCAGACATCTGTTGCTCTGTCAACATGTGAAGCTGAATATGTTGCTGCTGTAAGTTGCTGTTCATAAATCATTTGGAATCAACAGCAAATGCGGGACTACATTTTGCAATCTTCTAACACCCCTATCTTTGTTGATAATTCTGCTGCAATTGTTGTGACTAAAAATCCGGTCCAACACCCAAAAACTAAACACATCGTTATTAAATATCACTTTATACATGACAGTTTTGAAAAGCAATTAATGGATGTTGTTAAAATTAATATGGATTTTCAACGCGCCAACCTTTACCCAAAAGCTTTTGACAAACCTTGGTTTTTATATCTTTTGGAGGTCAATGGCGTGAAAAAGAAAAGCGTTGTGGTTCCAGAAGAGTCGAGTGCTTAGTCCGTCACATTTATTCTTTTCTTCTTTAATTTTATTTTCCTATCTTTACAAAATCCAAAAACACACAAATATTTTCGGTTTTAGAATTTTAGGGGAGAATAGTTTAGTTTTAGTATTTACATTAGTTTGAGTATTTAATTACTTTAAAAAATGAGGGTGGGCAGATAAGCTGAAAGCAAAGAAAACCAAATCTATGAGATTGATTCAACAATTATGGAAAATGATAGTACACAGGGAACTAATTGTTTGGGACTTCAAAAATGATTTAAATGATCAAATTGCTATATTCAAATTACAAGTATGAAAAAGTCTAAGCAAAATAAAGGAAAAATGATAGTAAACTAGTTTGCTACTGAGGTAACATAGAGAAAGTAGGCCTAGAGGTTGCTAGTTCATTATATGATGTGTCGGTAGATTCAACACAATAGACGAGTAGACCTCATTGGTGAATCAAATTTAAACTAATTTGTTCAACTTGTTGTGGGTTCTTATCTTATTCCTGGTTAACACATTCAACGCATTTCCAATAAGGGGTTAGAGTAAAATAAACGCCACAAATATGTGCGAATGACCATAAAAATGAGCAAAGCATATGAAAAAATGGTTAAGCACAATCAAGCTAATGACTAATGTTGTTGGTGCATTATGCGCAAAAGAAAAAATATGCTCTAAAAAGAAGATAGGTTGTGTGCCTCTCTACTGTGTGATGGCACTGACCTGAGGATAAGCATAACCTAAATATTTTAGAATTCTTTGTTATTTACGCCTCTCTACTGTGTGATGGCACTGACTAGAGGAAGATAGGCTAAACTTATTGGCTTCAGAGGAAGATCTCCAAGCTTATGAACAACAGATTGATCCACAACAGTGCCAAAAGCTTGCTACAGAAGTACTAAAGATCCTAGAAGAAGGTGATGACCGTGGAGTTGAAACTCAGCTCCCGGTGCATCTGCAGTTTGATAAATTCAGCCTGATTTGCTTTCAATATTGGAGCAATTGCATGCCACGAGTGCAACAGCAAAAGAAAGACAGTAGAACTTGGAGAAAATCATGTTAGATAATAGGATAAACTAGGTCCAAGGGGGAGTTTGTTGATACATTATGTTCCTAGTTTTTGTTCTTAATGTAGAAGTCTTTCATTTCTTACACATGTGTAATGTAATGACTTAATGAAATATGATATGCTTTTGATGTTTATTTGTCTTTGAATATTTCATAGTATTATTGTATGTGGTATAATTCATATATATGAAAATCTTATATGGGTTTGAGATTGTTCTACATAGTTCTTAGTCAATAATGATTGAGATATGTGTTCAATCTAGTCGGATGATTATTCATGCTAATGGACCATATGCATGAATGAATCATACTTATGGACCAGTCGCACCACTGAACCAGGAGACTAGATCAGTCGAATGACTAAGAAATAAGATTGATTCAGTCGCATGACTGAACCTTCAGTGGTATGTATGAATCAACCGCATGAGTCAATCACATGATAGAACCATGCTAATGATTCGGTCGTACGAATGAAAACTACAAACCTATAAATACCACATAATTCGTGGAAAAATTAGATTTTTGAAGAGATTTTTGAATATTACAAACCTTAGCCATCCAGAGCGTCTAAAATAGCTAATCTAACTTCAAAGTTCATTCCTGATCGATTTCTAATCAATTCTTAACATTTGTTTCTTTGTTAGATCTATCAGGTTGTCGTTCTCACTGATTGGATTGCCAATCAAATAGGATTCCGCACTATTTGATCTGGTCTCACACAGAATCTGTTAGTACTCCGTACGAAAATGGTCCTAACATGTCTTAACTACTAAAACTCTATTTTACATAGCAAGTAGTGTTGACGGCCTCTGCCTAAAAGGTGATGGGAAATTTAGAGTTAGACAACATAGTTCTTGCAGCTTCAATAAGTGTCATGTTTCTTGTTTTAGCAACACCATTTTGCTGAGGAGTCCTAGGAGCACTGTGTTGTCTTGTAATACCCTTTTCATCACAAAATGTATTAGGATTTGGTTCTTGAATTCAGTTCCGTTATCATATGTTATGGTCTTGACCTTGTGATCAGATTGATTCTCAATCTTTAAGATGATATTATTAAGAATCTCAAGGGTCTCATCCTTAGTTCTAAGAAAGAAGACACAAGTGAATCTTATGAAGTCATCTGTGATCACTAAATAATAAGTGGTCCTAGCTAGACTCATTACACTGGTGGGGACAAAGAGATCCATATGTAATAAGTGTAGGGGAGTAGTGATGGAGTTTCTTTCCTTTGGCTTGTGAGATACCTTGAGTTGCTTCTTTTTAGGCATGCAACATAGTGGTCATCACTTGTAAACTCTTTTTCTGTCATTCCAGTTACCAAGTCATTCTTAATTAGTTATTCATATTCTTAAATTTTACATGGCATATTCTTTTATGCCAGAGAAAAGACTCGTCATAATTTGCTTCAGATAGAAAGCATGTTCCTATTCCTAGGGGCTATGATAAGATATGCTAATAAGGAATGCCACCCCGGGCTTGAGAACAATGCACTCATGCTCAATAAAGAGCATGTTATGAATCTGATCACAAAATTAAGATACACTCAAAAGATTGTATCCAAGCTCCTTGACTGAGTTTACCTTCTCATTGTTGAGCTTACCATTTGTGACCTTTCCCCTTCTAGTAATGTAACCACTAGCATCTCCTCTAAAAGCAACTAGTCTTCCATTAATCTTTTCAAATTTATAGAGTAGTGACCTATTGCTTGTCATGTGCCTGGAACAGCCACTATCAATGATCCATACGTTTTTGTTTTTCTTAGTTGTCCCTACACAAAAGAAATTGTTAGTTACATTTGGAAGCCTAAGCCTTATTGGTCATGGGCTTAGCAAAAGAAGTTAAAGGCAATACAATAGTAATAGACCATATAGTCATGTTTTAAGAATCATTTGCTCATGTTGATGGAGAACTTTCAGTAACTTGGTCTTTCTTTGTCTTCCACACCACCTTTGGAAGCTTAGACTTGACCTTTAATACTTCGGAAGTTTTGCTGACTTTGGAAGTTTTAATGACTAGACCTTCGAAGATACCGCTACACTACAATTGGCTTTACTACTTTAGAAGTATTCCCTTCTTCAGAGACCAAATTTTCTTCCAAAGACTATTTTCCACTTGCCTTCATCTTCATTTTGGAGCTTCCAAGAGGAAAACTTTTTCCTTTCGAAGCTTGAATCTTCTTGAAACTCTTAGAAGTCACTTTATTGGTCATGTGGATAGTACCTTTTGGATTGTAAGGACAATCTTTAGCAAGATGAGAGGCATTCCCACACATGACACAGTCCATTTTCTTTTTCCTACGAGCCTTCGTTTGTGAACAAGGCTGAACTTGATCACTTTCTTCTCCATCTTCATCTTTGCAGATGTTGGGGATGTTCCTTTATGGTGAGAACTTCCTTTGGAGCTGGATGTTTTAGGTTGGTAGCAGTGGTACACAGCTGATCATCCTTCTTGCTGCTATGATGATTTGAGCATAAACTAGAACTCCTCGTACTAGAGTTTAAGTTATGTCTTCAGTCTTCATCACCTCAAATCCTACAGAGATACAAACTTGTTTCTGCTAAGAGTTGAAGGTGGCCTTGATCTCTTGAGCCTTCTTTGCTTTCTCTTGTTCTTCCTGATCAAGTTCTTTTTAATAGACTTGGTCATCCCAACTTTCTTACTCTCCTCAGAAGGATAGTGACCCTTCATAGAATCCTCTTCTTCATTCTTCTCAGAGGCATTCTTCACTATCTCTTCTTCATCCTCTTCAGTTAAGGGATCTATGAGAGGAAACTCATCTTCACAAATTCCACACTTAGGAGATCTTACAAGCAAGATTGTGTATGGAGGAGCTATCTCACTAGATCCCAGTCCCTACTTATTCTGATAACAAACTTTTGCATGCAAGGATGTGGATATTATGTTCTTGAAGGTCTCTTCTTCAAGAACACATTTTTATACCATGGCTTTGCTAATCACAAGCTCAGCCTGGCATCTAGTAAACTTAGTTATTAGATCTTTTATTTGAGTATTGTAGTTACAGCTCATGTTTAAGAGCTGAAATCATTTTCTCTAAGTCCTCTATTTTCAGTTTATAATCATTTTTAGCTATTTTAAAATCAGATTTTAAGATATTTCAAGACTCAAGATCAGATCTCATCTCTAAGTTAGGAACTGTATCTATTAACTTTAGCAATGCATTCAGGTGTATAGAGATGTTCCAATACCTTTGCTTCATCATGGTTAGCCATTAATTCTTGGTTTGGAGATGCATCTTCCACCTGAAAGATCCAGTCAAAGCCTCCTTCTTCAACAACAACTGCAGCTTGTTGCTTTGGCTTCTCATTCTGGGTGGCTTTCTTAGTGTAGTTTGGTCTGATATGTGCTTGGCCACCATTTGTCCTTGGTGCCTTGCACTCCCTTGCAAAGTGTCCTACTTGGTTACAGTTGTAACATTTTACCTTGCTTTTGTCCAACCCAAACATTCCACTGGCTGCATTGCATTGAAACTTTCTTTTTGTCCTCTTGTAGAACTTCTTGGCTTTGTGATTGAGAAGAGCCATTTATTGGACTAATTCCATGTACTCCAGGTCATCTGGATGGATATAGTTCAGGTCTTTAGGGGTGAATAGAAAGTTGCATGTGCTCTTATTAGAAGACATGAAGGCATGTGAACAGGCTATCTTTTGGAATGGGCTTCCTTGAGTGTAGCCTTGTCTTGGTGTCTTTTGGAAGGTCATAAAAGAACTCTTTTGTGAGTTGTCAAGGTAGCATATAAGATGATGTTATGGTTCTATGCTATCCCTTTCAACCACATGGAGGGCTGAACTTTGTTGATTGTTGGAGTTACCAGATGAGCTTTGCATCTTCATCTCCATCTAGTATCCACTGAGAATACCATGCACCTATGTTAGAGTAGGATTCTTAAGGTTCCCAGTCCTCTTGATAACAACATTATAATGTGTTCATTTCCTAGGAAGTGAGGACATAAACTTTCTTTCAATATCCACGTTCTCAAGACTCACTCCAACATCCATTAAAGTGTCCACAATCTCAACATACCTAAAGTATTATTGAGTCATGGTTTTACCTATTTTAAAGGTGAAGTTCTCAACTGCTACTTCAAGGGATCCTTCTTGTTCTCCTTGGCTTCAGTTGACCCCTCATACATTAGGTATAGTTCATCCCACAGCCATTTAGTTATTATGCACTTCTTGAAGCCTCTGTCTATGGAGTTTGGAAGAGCAGTTTGAAGGGTTGTCATGGCCTTTTGATCAATCTCAACTTTCTTCCCGTCTTCATTAGTATAATCAGCCACAGCCTTTGGAATCATACCACCTTCAGTATTAGCTGAAGAGGTGCTTGGTATGTTAGGTCCAGAGACGATAGATTCCCACATCCTAGAGTCTTGTGACATGATGAACCCTTCCATCCATTGGCACCAAGTGTGAAAGTCTTCAAGAGTTATCAGTGGGAACATTGTCATGGTTCCAGTTTCCATATCATCTTTAGTGATAGCTTCCATTTGAGATGTTAAGTATTTTGGTGTGTGAGGGATCTTAAGATGGTGAGATTTTACAATCAAGAGCCTAGAATGCTCTGATACCAAAATATAGGACTGTTTAAGAGGGGTTTGGTCACTTACAACATAACACACTACGAGGAGAGTGATTTTTAGAACAATTAACACATCAAATAGGGAACTAATGACACACAAGTATGATACTTAGAACACAGGTAAAGTATGAGACAGAATAAAGAACAGCACAAGTAATTGGTTTTCAAGAATGTTGTATATTGCTCTCAATTTCTTTTATAAGTGTTAAGAATATTTTTAAAGTTACAAAGACCTGAGATACTTGTACTACATCCTATAGCCAGTCATACTTTGAAAGCTAGCTGGAAACATTTCAACTTGACAACAAAATCAAATGTAGAGTCAAAAGGTAAATTGCCTTTTGACTAGTGACTATGATATGCCATAGCTCACATCCTAATATATTACAAAAAAGGATGAAAGTAAATAAAGTAAAAAGCACAGACTCAAGACCTCAATGTACAGTTTACCAAAAGCATGGACCTTTTCACCAACTAGTGAAAGTTGGTAAGTCAATATAGTTGCAACGGAAAATGGTACAGCTTTATGATAAAGTACATCAGATAAAGGCATGTATTCAAAAGTCTTCCAAAGATAATCTGCATGCACTTCTAGGCTTCTGAATACTTTGTCACTGAAGCTTTGGATGAATTCACTTTAACCTTCGAAATATGCTAGTCTTAGCTTCAGAAGATTTTACACATAGAATATTTTCTAGTGCATGGTGTAAAACTACAGGATCGATGTTTGTCACTAACACTTTGTTTTTCTCTTAAACTCACTTAATCACACACGGTTTCAGATGAAGTAGAATCTATTCTAAGGGTTGATAATAATATAGTAAATAACAAAGAACACAAGGAAATAATTTTCAAGGTACTTGTATATATTACTTTTCAACTAAAAGTATTACAAGACTCTTACAAGCATGTTACAAGAGTTACAATAAGAAACTATATATACTATCAGCTATAGTTGGATATACTTTGATACGAGCTAGAAACCTATAACTAAAGCAAATACTACAAGGCTAAAGTAAAGGTATCTTAGATAATGTCTTATCTAATATTTGGTAGTCATGACATGTTCATGACTTACCATTTGTCACCAACTAAAGTTGCCAACTGTGCTAACAGATAAAGGTGAATAATGGAATAAAGTATGGTCAACTACATGGGCTTTTGAGAAAACACCATGCAGTATATCAGAGGTCTAGAGCGGAGTGTCAGAAGGACATACTTATGTACACCGGGTCATAGAAGTGTCTTCCGAAGGTTAAATGACTTCGGAAGAACAAGTTCTTCCAAGGCCAATTATACTTTGGAAGAGGCTACTTCTTTCGAGGCTTGGGGACTTCTACTTCAGAAGCCATTGTCTTGGAATATTCTAAGTCTTGAACTTTGGAAGTTGGAGTTTTCCTTCGGAAGTTGTTCTTTAACTTTTTCTTCGGAAGAACTCATTTTGCCTTCGGAAGTTCCACACTTAGCTTCAGAAGTCCTTTATTAGTTGTGTTCGATCTTGTATGCCCAAGACACATACAAGATTGATGTGGTTAGTACGTTATGATCCAAGTCGAGTCATACCCAATAACAAGCTATACAAACACCAATAATATTTATTTGTTGATGAGATCATACAAATAAATATTGACACCAATTTAGAAAATGGGTTTTCTAAGATGTTGCTTTTGTAATAGAACAACATTATATGGATAATTTGTTCATGAGAAATTATTTGTTTCATTATTTAAGTGAGTTAAATAATAACAAATAAAAGTGTGTTAATGTTATAAAATTAAAAGAGGTTTTAATTTTATAAACTTATGGGTTAAGAGTATAACTTTTTATACAAATTAAAATGGGGGGAACCCATTTTTGAAAGGATTTTCGGCCGCCCAAGGGTACCCTCTCCTTCGGATTGCTTGTCTTGGTTACAACAAGACTTGAACACTCAAGCTTCACCAACACTTTCTCTCACACACACATTGTAAAAAACTCTTTGTAACAAAGCTGAAAATTCGGATTAAAGGCATAACAAAGCTGAAAATTTCAGATTTTGGAGGAGCAAAGTAAGAGGTTTTGGTGTTGCACTCCCTAACAAGCTAGGTGTTTGGAAGAGCTTGTGGGTATACAAGCTTGAGGTCTTCTTTTTTGGAGGCTATACATTCAAGAGCATCATCTTCTTCTTCTCATCCTTACTACAACATTTTGTTCTTGAAAAGGTAGTTTCAAGAACACCCTATGGTTGCTTTTTTGTTTTGATAGAATTCTATTTCACATATATATATGATCCATGTTCTTGGGTTTTGTTTATGGTTTAAAATGGTCCAAATTTAAGATTGTTAACCACACTTTAAACCCTATATATGCTGTGTTTTTATAGTTTAAATGGTTAAACTAGCTTTGATTAACATGTTACAAAACCCAACAATGGCATCTACAGCCGGTTATGTGGAATATGTGCTTCAAAAGTTCTTGAAAAGTTAGTTTTTATGGACTTTTTCAACCCATTAGGGGCTGTCTTGTTATGGATGATTGAATCCCTTATGTATCAAGGTTTTATCTTACATGCTTTAGTATAAACCTTGAAAAATTAACATCAAATGGTTGATTGTTTTGTTTGGACAAAACCTTAAAGTTTTGGTTCATGTTGGCTGAAACTTTAAGGCTGAAATAAGGGATTCATTGTTGTTCTTGGATGTTGAATATGTTTCATATTTTGGTTCATAACATAGCCTTGACCTTATGTTTTTGGATTTGGTTGATTGTGATTTGTCATGTTGGGTTTGATTCATGAAAGGGTTGTAATATTTGTGTTTGTATTTGGGTTGTAATTTATTTATTCATTGGTTATGTAATAAATAGATTAGGTGCATTTCTTTTATTAGAAAGAATGTATTAGGATTTTATTTTGTAAAAGAAGATGCACAAGATGAAGACCTAAAGAAGGACACAAAAGACATGGACATTTGAAGCATTTTGATATGGATTCAAGTGGGAGTTCATGGACACATATGATGTGTCATTGTTAACCCTTAGGAGTGACCTTATGACAACACTTGTGATGGCAAACAAGTGTAGTCAACTTAGTGGTTATGGTTATGCACTTATGTTTGTATGATTATGCTTGTTTGGTTGTTTGTTGTATGGTTGTTGGTTGATATTTGGATATGCATAACAAACTTAACAAGCTGAAAATTGATGGTTCTTTATCATTAAGTGATTAATAAAAGGTTATTAAAGGGATTAACGATTTTAATAAAAGGGTTTTTATTATAAAATGAACCATAGGGTACCTTGTATTTGAAAGCATGCAAATATAAGGTACATAGAGTTTTCTAAACTGTATTATGAAAACTTAAAATTCTTTTATAAACAAGTTAAGCACAATCCTTTTGCACAACACTTGAGTCACTTGGAAACTCTAATGGGATAAAGGTCACCTAAACATTTTGAGGGAACTTGTGATTTGAGGTGGGGATACCATATTTGTGGGATAAAGGTCACCTAACCACTTATGTTGGAAAACCCACATGTGTGTGTAAGTAGGGTAACTTGATTTGCAAACCATGTTTAATGGATCACCTACAATATGATTTACAAAGGTGTTGATGGGATAACTTGCCGACTACACATATGATGTTTAAGTCGATCCCATACCTTAGAAGTTGCAAAGGGTTGCAATTGTCAAAACGTTGACTACCTTGTCAATTTAAATAATGGGATAAAGGTCACCTAACCACTATTTAAATGTAACATTGGATTCTGAATTTTAAAAATTGTTTAAGACACTTAACATGGCTTTAATTATTAATATATGAACAATATCGAAAATTCTAAAATTGAACTTTGTTAAATTTTGTAGATGGCCATCAACAATAATGAAAATAATGATATATCGTCTGCTCACTCACTATCACTAAGAACCATTCTCCAAAAGAAGCGTCTAAATCATAATAACTTTATAGATTGGTTTCGAAACATGAGAATTGTTCTCAAGCAAGAGAAACGGTCGTATATATAAGACGATCCAATTCTCGATTAACCTAATGAGGAGGATGAGGAGGCCTATAATAATTTGGTGAAATACACTGAGGACTCGGTACAAGTGTCTTGCCTCATGTTGGCAAGTATGACTCCGGATCTCCAAAAGGAGTATGAACATCATGGAGCATATAACATGATTACCCAGTTCAAGGAAATGTTGCAACAACAAGCAAGGTAGAGCGCTTCGAAAGGGCTCGAGCACTCCATGCATGTCGTATGGATGACACCCAATCTGTTTCATCTTATGTACTTAAGATGAAAAGCCATATTAACTTCCTCGAATGGTTGAATTGTCCCGTCTCGAAATAGTTGGCTACAGATTTGATCCTCAACTCTTTGTCAAAAAGGTTTGACAACTTTGTCATGAACTATAACATGAACAGGTGGGACAAGAACATAAGTGACCTTCACTCTATGCTCAAAACTTCTGAGGCGGCCATGGGTAAAAAGGTTTTACTTGTTCTCACGATCAATGAAGGTGAGAACAAGAAGAGGCCTCACCCCGCACCCAAGGCAAATGTTGCCAAGGGTAAAGGGCACATTAGGGGAAAGGGAAAGGGAGTAGTTAGAGCACCACCACCAAAACCAGTAGAGAAGAAGCAAAAGGTTGCTTCGAATGACCCATGATTTAAGTGTGGGGTGAATGGACATTGGGCAAGAATTATCAAGTCCATCTCAAAGAGTTACAAGCTAAGAGGGATGTCGGGAAAACCTTAGGTACAATTTACATGATTCATATCGATCTAAATTTAATATCCTCTAACACATGGGTATTAGATACCAGATGTGGAACTCATATTTGCAACTTATTGAAGGGGTTCAAAAGAAGTAAGGACTTCAAGAAAGGGGAAGTTAGCCTCTACATGGGGAATGGGGCAAAAGTTCAAGTTGAAGACCGAGGGGACTACATCTTGAAGCTTCCAAATGGTTTGGAAGCAATTTTAAACAATGTTTTGTATGCTCCTAGTTTGACTAGGAACATTATTTCTATTGCCCAATTAAGACAATATGGTTATGTTTTAAGATTTATTAAAAATGAAATTCATGTTTCTTATAAATGGCATATTTTATTTTAAAGCTATTCCTATTAATGGTATTTATGAATTGGTTCGTGAAAACACATTGTAACATAGCTCATTGTACCAAACCACCACCAAGAAACTCAAATTGGATTTGAGTGTTACCTATCTTTGGCATTGCCATCTTGGTCATATAAACAAGAAATGCATACAAACACTTCAAAAGAACAGTCTTTTAAAAGCAGTGAATATGATTCATTGATGTATGTGAATCTTGTTTACAAGGTAAAATGACTAAGGCACCTTTTAGTGGCAAATCCGAAAGGGCAAAAGATTTATTAGGCATCATACATTCAGATGTATGTGATCCTTTTAAGCCAATGACTAGGTACCATGAAAGATACTTCATTACCTTTACTGTTGACTATAGTTGATATGGTTATGTCTACTTGTTAAGACACAAAGATGAAGCTTTTGAAATGTTCAAAATCTTTCGAAGTGAAGTAGAAATTCAACTCAAAAAGAAAATAAAAATTCTCCGCACAGATAGAGGAGGTGAATACCTAAGTGATGCTTTTAGAGATCATCTTAGAATTTGTGGTATTGTCTCACAACTATCTCCACCTGGAATACCACAACACAACGGTGTGTTCGAGAGGAGAAATCAAACTCTATTGAATATGGTTCGATCTATGATGTCTAGAAGCTTATTGCCTCTATCATTTTGGGGTTTTGCTTTGCTCTCTGCGGCCCCCATCTTGAATATGGCCCCAACCAAGAAAGTGGAAACGACACCTTTTGAAATATGGCATGGAAGGGTTCCATCACTAACATATTTAAAGTATGGGGTTGTGAGGCTTATGTTAAGACTCCCACCTCAAACAAGTTAGAAAGACGTTCCATTAAGTGTATCTTCATTGGATATCCCAGAGATTCTATGGGATATTATTTCAATGATCCATTGGAACAAAAGGAGTTTGTTGCCAAGAAGGCTGAGTTCTTAGAAGCTATGTTCCTAGCAATAGAACAGTGGATCTTGAGGAAGATCAAGAACCACAAACTCATACATGTTTGGTTGACACTAGCACTCAACATGAGGATGTTGAGGATGATCATATAGTTGGACAATACACACAAAACGTTTGCAAATCTAGTAGAATTAGGAGCGTGTATTGAACCAAGTGTGGTAGATTCCGATGAACCAAGTGTTAGGAGCGTGTATTCATCCACCTGAAAGATATGGATTTTTCGTGGATGGATGCCATGTGGTAGATTCCGATGAACCAAGTGTTAGGAGCGTGTATTGAACAAAATACTAACTGATATACGTGTATACCAAGTCAAATAGTGCGGAATCTTATTTGATTGGCAATCCAATCAGTGAGAACGCACGTAGAAACAATTGTAGATTGAATCTAAACGTTAAGAACGATTGGTAATCGATCTAGTGCGATCTATGAACTTGGAATAGGTTCTTAGAAGTCTCTGGACGGATAGGGTACGATTTAGTACGTAGGTTTTTGAAGTGTTATGTTTTTCCACGATTTAGTGGTATTTATAGGTTAGGGTTTCTTATTCAGGCGACTAAACCATTAGCATGGTTCAGTCGTGCGATTGAGTCATGCGGTTGATCCATTCGCACGACTGTCAGTCGTGCGACTGAGCCAATCTCATGTTACAATCATGCGATTGATCTAGTCTCCTGGTTCAGTCATGCGACTGGTTCATTAGCATGAAGTTGTTCATGTGTATGGTCCATTAGCATGGGCCATTCGCATGAGAACTTCATATGATTATGTTTGAATATGTTTCACAATCATTATTTGACTTAGATCTATTCAAACAACCACAAACCTATATAGTTAGTTCAATAAGCGTTAACCTATTAATCAATGAAATAATAAACATTATAAGCATAAACCACACCTTGTATTTCATTATGTACCCATTCTATTACATATGTGTAAGACAACAAAGACATTTTACATTAAGCTCAGATACTATGTACACATGTATCTACAAACTCCCCCTTGGACCTAGTTTCATCTACTGTCTTACATCCTTCATAAGCTCCTCATATTTCTTGTACTTCTCCTCTCTTGTGAATCCTGCATGTATTTCAAAAGCAAAGCAGGACCGTATCACATGCTGGAATTGGAGAGCTTGTACAATATCCTGCGAGTCATAGAACAGTGGCCACTTGTATAAGGTGTAAACATCATCAGCCGACAAGTTAGTGAGCCACATGGGGTCAAACACCCTGATAGTTTCCATACTACCATTTCTGTTCAACACTATGACCACCTCGCCTGTTCTTCAATCGTAGTACCACCACCTGAAATATGGAGTAAAGTCCTGAGGCATTTCCCTTAGAGGGATTCATGACATTGTGCACGGAGTCCTCCACTTCAACAAAATCTTTGGCTTCCCAGTTATGGTATCAACTTCAGATCTTCTCATATACCTCGTTGGTTGTTGAGGTTTGAAGTTGACCCACCGGGTGTGGTACTCTCTCTTTAAAGCTGCTTCAAACCAGCTTGACATCTGCTTCAGCATATAGCAACTTCAATTTTGCTAGCTGGTTAAGCTCAAAAGCCGGAAGAGTCTTCAGATCATGTGGGAATCTGAAGTACTCGATCCCCTTCTCTCTTTTAACAGCATAAATGTTAAGATCTTCAAAATAGCCCACACTATAATTTTGCCTGACACCTTATGATGCTTCTTCAATTTATAGAGTTTGGTGTAGACATTTGACTTTGGAGCACTACGCTAGGCTCTAATTTCTACAAAACATGCTGCTCATTCAGCTTTTCTAATATTAACATCGGCGTCTGAGGCTTGGGCCTGGTTTTCCTTCTTCTCTGACTCTTGCTCCATTTTATCCAGAGTTTCAAAAGTATCACTAACAAGGGAGTTACCCAGATTGGGGACTACATTTCCCTCCTTGTCACCGTACTCTGGATAATGCTATGCAGTGACATCTTTGATATCGATTTCATCGACATCGTTAAGCTCAGCATCACTGTCCATGTCCACCGTAGGAGCATCCTTCACGATCTCATCGGGATTCAGTCTGAATATCTCAGCAAGTTGCTCATCACTAAGGTCGTGGATTATTTCTCCTTCTTCAGGAGTGTAACTCACTGACCTCCTGACTATCCCTTACAGATCAAGTATCACTATGAGTTGAGACTTGATCTGCTGAGGGGGAGCAACGTCATATTCATCTTACTGAGATGTGTGTCTGCTTGATTTAAACATATAAACACATCATACATCAGTAAATAATCAAAGCAGTAAACATCAAATATATACATAGACATTAATTACATGACATTAATCCAAAATTCAATTACAAAGTTTGACAGGATCAGTGATCTCAAGTTTGATGGATTAGAGTGTAACGCAGCGGAATAAGAACAAGAATTAGACAAATTATAGCAAGAATTTGATATTCGTATGCATTAAGAACAAATATGGTTGTAACGAGAGAATATATTTCTGTGAAAAGAATGTTTCAATAATATCAATGTTTCTGCTCAATCATTCACTGATTACAATTAGGTTGACACTCCTTATATAGAGTTCAATCACTGCTGATATCACGGGATAGTGACATCTGGAAGATTTATTACAAAAATAACTAAAACTTAACAAACTACTGAAATGTTCATAACTACTGAGAACATATCAGAGTGCTAAGTACAAAACATTAAACTACTGATACGAAACTACTGAAACTACAACGATTGAAGAACAAGCTCTTCAGTCGTTTTACAAAACTACTGAAAAGAAACACATAAAACTACTCAAAGAAAACCCTCACAACTACTGAAGAAGACCTCTTCAGCTGTTGTGACAACGTCAGATACTTGGTCTTCAGCACTTGTGTCTTCGGACTTTGTCTTCAGCACTTGTGTCTTCGGACTTTGTCTTCAGCACTTGTGTCTTCGGACTTTGTCTTCAGCACTTGTGTCTTCAGACTTTGTCTTCAGCACTTGTGTCTTCAGACTTTGTCTTCAGCACTTGTGTCTTCAGACTTTGTCTTCAGCACTTGTCTTCAGACTTTGTCTTCAGCACTGGTGTCTTCAGACTTTGTCTTCAGCACTTGTGTCTTCAGACTTTGTCTTCAGCACTTGTCTTCAGACTTTGTCTTCAGCACTTGTCTTCAGACTTTGTCTTCAGCACTTGTCTTCAGCTGTGTGGACTTCAGCAGTTGTTGTGACGTCTGTGGGACTTAAGGTTTTTCTGATCCGGCTCATTGGTTCTTTTGGTCCAACAAACTCCCCCTGAACCAATGCAGTCAAAACATTAACTTTATTGAGGTCCCACTTATTGTTGGCGATAAGATTGGTCTTTTTCCTTCTTGATCAGCTAAGAAGATGACCCAATTAAGCACTGGCCTCGGAATAGATTTCTGAAATTTGGTTGGCATAGTATGGATAAGAGCCCTGACTTTGGGGAACTGGACACAGGGCTATGGTCCTATCCATGAAATCTACTTCCCATGTATAAGCCTGTAGAATTCTCTGGTGTATGCTCTGAGAAACATAATTTGTTCTTCCATGGTAAGATTTTCAGCTCCACCATCAAACAGTCCTTCACGCCCATACAGCTCTGAAATGTACTTAGCCTGTTTGCCATTTTTGAGCTCAACTGTTGTAATCTGTTTGTATGCAAACTCATCTGGGTGAGTACCTTCAAGTAACAGACTGAGCTCATTTTGTTTGAAGTTCTCAAGCCTCTTGTAGACTAACCCCTTTTTAATTACTCTGTTCTCTAACATCTTTTGGGGTGGCTGTTTAGTTTCATAGGCCTTCTTGAAATCTTCTACAATTTCCCAGGGTGATACTACAAGGACCACTGTGATCTCTTCATCTACGATCCTTTTTACTTGGCCCTTGTATCTCGAAGGAATGTCTTTCTTCACAATTTGTGAGCCACCCTAGGATCAGGCCATATTCTCACCTTTTCCTTTTGATATTGAAATGTGTTAGCAAGGGTGTACAATCTCAGAGCTTCTTTCTTCATACTGATTATTGATGAAGAAGCAGCATAAGTTTTGTCTATGCTTTTCAGCATCTCATCATCATGAAGCTTTTGCTGCTGTTCTTCTTCTATCTTTGCTCTCACAGCTTCCATCTGTGAGGTGGGAGTGATGGGCATAGTTTGGCTTTAGGCAAAGTTATGGCTGCAGAAAGAGGCAGCCTATCTTCTTCCTCATCATCCTCTTCTTCTTCTTCTTCTAGCCTCACACCCTTCTCTTCTTCTTCTTGGTGCATCATCGGCTGTTGGTTTTGAGGGTAAAGGAATTGGTTTAGTGGGTTATGGTAGTGGTGATTTTGAAGTGGGAGGTTTTGCAGGTTGTTCTAGCATTCTTGTAGTGAGTGAGGCTTTTGAGTGTTTTGCTAGTTCCTTTCTGTTCCCAGCACCTGCCTCATTTTGCTTCAATCACCATCCCTTAGTGTATGCTTCAGACGAACAGATCTTGGTGGTTATTGCCAAGATACTGTCCCTGGTCCATGACTTAATCTCGATCAATGATCTCCCAAGGTACTTTGCAATGAATCTGATCATGATCTCTAGTCTTTCTCTTTCTAATGCATCATAACTTGCCCATCTTGAGTTAATTTCTTCAACTTCAAGTCTCCTAATCTCTGAGTCAAGCTGTGCAGTATCGAACCCCTGTCTATACAGTTGATCAATAATGGAGTCCATTGATTTACTGTGTGTAGCATCCACCATTGTGATCCTCATCGAGTTCGAGTTCTTTTTCTTTTCCTTCAACCTTCCTCTTCTTATATGTGACATGAAAGTCTTTGTGACTTTCACCCACTTGATCAATGTCAGCTCCCTTCACAAACTCCTCTTCCTTCTCAGTCTCCTTTTCTTTCTTCCCCTCTATGCTCTTCCTCTTTGCTTTCACTGACTGACTCTCCCCCTTTTTGGTTGCATTGGTTGCAAGGGTTTGAGTAGAAAAGCCTTGTGCTCACAATCTCCCACCAGGGATTGTATGATTGGGGGAAGCCTCTCATCCATGGTTTTGATCACAATGTCTGTGATCATTGGGGTGATGAGAGGTAGGGATTGCTGAAAGATAGCTTGTTTGCTCAGAGGGTTCTGTCCCTGAGAAGCAGTGCCAGAAATAGAAGCTGGTGGCTCGGAAGTTTTGAGTGGCTGAGTGTGTGGGACCTTCAGGTGAAGGTGCCATCTGTGGGTTTATGTTGGTGGCAGATGGACTTGCTTTTTGAGAGAATTGGTCAAGTGGTCTTTGTAGTCTACTGACTTCTTCCTCAAGAATTGTTGTTCTGGCCAGAACATCATAAAAGAAGCCCAGGTCATCATCAGCAGATGCTGAATCACCTGACCTCCTACTTGTAGCAGGATGTACATGCACTGGTGTAGACCAGTTTTAGCATGTGCCCCTTTTTCTTGGAACTGGGGACTTCCAGCCTCAGGACGATGTGCTTCATCAACTGTTGCCTCTGGTGAGGTCTTAGCTATGTTACCAGCCTCAGTTTGATCATGTGCTGATTCAGAAGAGGTGGCAGCCTCACCAGATGTTCTATCTACAAATCCACACCAGGAGATAGAACAGTTAAACCCTAGTGCTGTGGGCTGTCAGAAGCATGTTGATCCTCTTCCTCAATTGTTGTGGTTTTCCCCTTTGTTGGTGTTTGTTGGGGAGGAGGAGAGGCATGCAGCTGAGTCAGCACGTTTGCAACAATGAGAGTAGGACTTTGTGGGCGGTTGCAGTGGGAGATGGGGTAAAAAGTTATGCACCTGGGGAGAATGGTGCTCTTCAATGGCAATCTCCTCAAATGAGGAGATCCCAGATTAGTGGTACCCCTTCTTTGGTTGCTGCAGGCTCCTTTTGAGAGGAATCCTGAGCGGCTGTGGCTGGTGAAGTCCTTGTATCCACTAGGGTTTATAACCAGTGGATATAGCCTGCGTTTGTGTTGCAGGGGCATCCTCAGGGGACTCATTTCCCTGAGTAGCCTTTTTTGACTTCTTTTTAGTGGGTTTGGTGGGGACTTTGGATTTGGAGGCGGTGGCGGTGGTTCCAGCTGCGTGGGTTTGCGCAGCTTGGCAGCTTGGCCCATTTTTAGTGATTGGTCAGAGTTGTGCCGGGAGTATACTTCAGCAATACAGCCGTAGCAGGGACTCCCAGGCCACAAGTCCCTCAGCTTGAAGCTGGTTTTCAATTATGGCCATTATGAACCGAGGATATAATATCCAACGGTTAGCAAGTTGTTTTTGGGCCATATCCTTGAGCTCTAAATAGTATTTCAGAAAAATTTAAAGGTTGTGCTCAAGGATGGAGTACATTACCTGTTGCCACCTTGTGGACATTTGATCCCATGATGAAGTCTTGGGGCAAGGCAGACATTTACCATGTGAAAGATGAGACGTTCGCATCCTGGAAATGTTTCTTCAATATGGTAGATGCACTCAGGTTACCCTGGTATCCATGGTGGGCAAATGATTGATCTATTGTGCCCTTTGGATAACCAGTTGGGAAGTGGCATCATCCAGATTGAGGGTTTGGCGAAGAATGTCTGGAGTAATGACCACTTTTTGACGATGGACAAACGATTGAAGAGACTCTGTGTCATTCTCCTCAGAGACAGGAGTGACGTTTGTCCAGAATGGTTAAGAGATTCGGCATATATGTGGGATTTAACAGAAAAGCCATTTTGTAAGGTGACTGAACCATTAAATCAATGGCGTTGTGAAACTTGGTCCCGTATGGCGATTTTGTGAGATGTCGCCACAGTTGTGTCGTGGTTTTAGTTGCATGGTCGCCATTGATGAAGAGAGGTTACAGAGTTTTTGAATGTTAGGTTTGAGAAGAGAAGACGAAAAACTCTGAAGGTGGGATAAGGTATTTAAAGGGTAGGGTTAGAAAACGACTGAAGGTTTTGGTGTTAGTCATCAGTTGTTGAAACTACTGATGACGTGGTATTAACTTTCAGAGGTTTGGAATGACTGACCGTATTGGTGTGATCAGCAGTTGTTATAAAACCTGAAGACTTGGTTTTAACCGTCAGACGTTGAAACAGCTGAAGTCTCAGATTTAGTCATGTAGTGTATAAAACTACTGAAGACAGTTTTGACTTCAGGTGATGAAACAACTGAGGACTTGGTATTAGTCATCAGTAGTTGGGAAACTACTGAAGACTTGGTTTTACCATCAGTTGTTGTAAACAACTGAAGACTTGGTGTTAGTCATCAGTAGTTGTGAACTACTGAAGACATGGTTTTGCTTCAGTTGTTTAGAAAGAAACATCAGTTGGGAAACTACTGAAGAGAAAAAGGCTCATCAGTAGTTGTCGTCAATTCATTGCTTTTCAGCTGTTTCATACTGTCCTCAACACGTACTCATCAGACGTTTTCATGTTTTCAGATGTTTCATAGGACATCAGTACGTATTTGTATTTCTGACAACAGTAGTTGTAGCTACATCACTGTTGTAACTACATCAATTGTTTTATCAAATAAAGTACTTGAGTACTGAGAAGTTAAGCTCTAGCAGTTTAAAGAAAACTTCCGGAAGGAAAATAACTTCAGTACTTATATATATGACAATAATAAACTAATGATCATCAGTACTTGTGAGCTGAGATCATCAGTAGTTGTCACTTATTCTAGCTACAGCATACCAAGCCTTAACACTAGGTTTTGGAAAGTTGTGCTATCCAAGGGCTTAGTGAAAATGTCTGCAAGCTCATCAGCACTAGGAACAAATTTTGGATCAATCAGACCTTTTTCAAAACAATCTCCAATAAAATGGTGTCTGATTTCAATATGTTTAGTCCTAGAGTGCTGGACAGGATTCTTGACAATACATAGAGCTGAAGAGCTGTCCATTAACAATGGGGTCTTAGTCTCTATTATGCCATAATCCAATAATTGGTTTTGAAGCCAGAGTACCTGAGATGTACAGCTTGCAGTAGCAATGTACTCTGCTTCAGCAGTTGATGTAGCAACTGAGGTCTGCTTCTTACTCTTCCAAGAAATCAAGCAGTTGCCTAAGAATTGGCATCCTCCAGAAGTGGACTTTCTTGTCAACTTACACCCTGCATAGTCACTGTTAGAAAAAGCAACTAATTTACCAGAATGTCTAGTAGAATACCATAAACCTAGAGATGGAGTGCCTTGCAGATATCTAAAGATCCTCTTGACTGCAATCAAATGAGACTCCTTAGGTGTAGCCTGAAATCTAGCACAACACATGTAGCAAACATAATATCTGGTCTAGAAGCTGTTAAGTACATCAAGGACCCAATCATACATCTGTAAAGTGTTTCATCAACCACTTTACCTTTCTGATATGTATCTAGTTATGTGGTGTTGCACATGGGAGTAGAACAGGGCTTACACTTTTGTAAATCAAACTTTTCCAAAAGATCTTTTGTGTATTTGGACTGATGAATGAAAATTCCATCAGCCTTTTGTTTGATTTGCAAACCCAGAAAGAACTGTAATTCTCCCATGGCACTCATTTCAAACTTCTGTTGCATAACTTTGTAAAGGCATCACACAACTGTGGATCGAGGATGCAAAAATAATATCATCTACATAAATTTGAACAAGTAGATTATGCTGCCCAGCTTTCTTAATGAATAAAGTCTTATCTATGGAGCCTCTAGTGAAATTATTTTCCAGAAGAAAGTTTGATAATGTCTCATACCAGGCTCTAGGAGCTTGTTTCAACCCATAGAGAGCCTTATCAAGCTTATACACCCAATTTGGATGTTTATTGTCCTCAAAACCTGGTGGTTGACATACATAAACCTCTTCTTTAATTTTCCCATACAAAAATGCACTTTTGACATCCATTTGAAAAACTTTAAGGTTGTGATAAGCAGCATAAGCTAAAAACAATCGAATTGCTTCCAGTCTGGCTACAGGGAAAAGGTTTCATTATAATCAATACCTTCCTCTTGTGAAAACCCTGAACAACCAGTCTGGCCTTGTTCTTAACAATAAGCCCATTTTCATCTGTTTTATTCCTAAACACCCATTTAGTGCCTATTGCACACTTACCTGGGGGTAGAGGAACCAGTTCCCACACTTGTTGTTTCTTGAACTGAAGAAGCTCAAGCTGCATGGCTTCAACCCATCCATTGTCCCTTAAAGCAATGTGATAGTTCTTTGGCTCTTGCTGACTAATGAAGAGAGCATAGAAGCAAAAATTTGACAATTGACTTCTTGTTGAACGCCAGCATTGATATCACCAATGATTTGAGACATAGGGTGATTCTTCAGATCTTGGTACACAATAAGATCTGTGCAAGTGCTTGTAGCAGGCTCAGCAGCAACAGATGGTGATGGTGAAGCATTCCTTGAAACCAATCAGTAGATGGTAATTCAAAGGAAGTTGAAGTTGTAGAAATCTCATCAGCATTTGTTGTGGATTGTGCTACTGAAGCTACAGGAACATCAGGTCTACCTGAATCAGGCAGTTGATCACTAAACTTGAAAAGGTGATTACTGATATCATCACCATCATCAGTAACACCAGATGGATGACTAGCTACAGAAGATGATGGATTCATATGATCTGCAACAGCAGGTGTTGATAAGGAACATATTGCAGAATGTCCAGATCAAACAACTCCATAGGGTTTTGTGGAATTGTATCCTTAGGGGATTCATTGAACTTCACATGCAAGGTTTCTTCAACTATCTTTGTCCGACAGTTGAATACTCTATAAGCCTTGCAAGTGGATGAATACCCAACAAAATACCCTGCATCCACCTTAGAATCAAACTTTTGGAGTTGACCCTTTGTGTTGAGAATGTAACAAGGACACCCAAATGCTCTAAAGAATGAAATCAAAGGGGCCAAATAATGAAGAACTTCATATGGAGTCTTCATCAACCTCTGATTTACTAGAACTCTATCTGTACATAGCAAGCTGTATTGACAGCTTCAGCCCAAAAGTCAGTGGCAGACTAGAATGAGCCAACATGGACCTTGCAGCTTCAATGAGGGTCCTGTCTTTCTCTCCACTACTCCATTTTGCTCTGGAGTCCTTGGGATGCTATACTGCCTCTTGATTCCCTTTGACAAGTAAAACTCATCAAGAGTGTGTTTCTGAATTCAGTACCATTGTCACTCCTCACACACTTAACTGGTAGGGAATACTGCTTCTCAACGTGTAACACAAAGTTCATAATGGACTGAGCAGCCTCATCCTTTGAATGCAAGAAGAAGGTCCATACATATCTAGAGTAATCATCCACAATTACCAGACAGTATTTCTTCTTTGCCATACTCATTACCTTCACAGGACCAAAAAGATCCATGTGCAGTAGTTGTAAGCAGGCATTAGACTTGGATTCTTCTATGGTTGGGAATGAAACTTTATGTTGTTTCCCTTTAAGCATGCAGTGCAATTTCATCACAATGAACTCCTTTATTGGAAGACCTCTCACTAAACTCTTGTGGATCAGCTGATTCATGTTTTTGAGATTAACATGACCCAGCCTTCTATGCCACAGTTTAGATTCTTGGAGAGAGGCCTTGGAGAACAAGCATGGATGGCCTCTTAACTCATTTTCTTTGACAATCTAAGGCATATACTCTTCCTATCCTATTGGCCTTCAGGAGAGTATTATCATCCAGTACTTTGTCAATCAGGCTCAGAACCTTGGAAGACAGAATCCTACAGTTCTGGCTTGTGAAAAGAGCAACATGTCCTTTGTCACACATCTGACTGACACCCACAGATTGTATTTGAGATTCTCCACATGGTTGACATCATCAATCTAATATCTCCATTAGACACAAATCCCTTTCCAATGATGTAACCTTTAGCATAATTTCCAAATGAGACAAATCCTTCTTTCCTAGAGTAATCATGAAGAGAGAGAGCTGCTCCCAGTCATGTGCATGGATCCTCCACTGTCCACATACCAGATGCTTCTTTGGAATGCTGAAGAACCCTGCACAATCATAAGAAACTAGTTAGCTTTGAGACCCAAACCTTTTTGGTTTTGGGACTGACTTTATCAACAGATTTAACCATAGCTAGTTTCTCATGATTAACAGTTGATGAAGATGGAGATGGTGCTGAAATAGATTGGACCTGGAATTCCTTCTAGGGTTGGTCACAGTGGCTTCAAGTTGGTTAACTCTCCCCAACAGATGCTGAACCATCATAACAAGCTGTGTCTGATTTGAAGCTCGAGCTTTCAGTTCATTTGACACTCCAGAGCTTGTTTTTGATGAGTTCCTGTGACCCACCATTTCCTCCTTCTTAGATTTCACAACTTAGTCTTATGTTTATCATGAGTAACAGTATCAGCTGTCTTCTGATAAACCGTATCCTTCTTAGTGGATTTGGGTAAGGCCTTGGGTTTATCAGGTTGAGATGATTGTGGTACAAACTTGGTCTTAAACTCAGTTTTCATTTTATTTATTTCTAGTTTAATGAGCTCATCCCTTTGGAGCTTTAAACCCTTTTTGTACCAACATTCATCAGATAGATGATTGAATTTACCACAAATTTCACATGGTTTATTCTTCATCTTGGACATCTTTACTGCTGAAGTGGAAACTACTGAAGGTGTGATCTTCAGTACTTTCCTTCTATCAGTACTAGGTACTAAAGGATTTGTAACAGCTAAAGACCAGTAATTCAACTGTTTTCCATCCGTCCTAATAGACTGTTTGATGGATTCCTCAGCAGTTGTTAGTCCTTGTATTTCAACTGATTTGAAATGCTTTTCAGATGTTGGGTCTCTTCCTACTTGGGGTACATTGATGAACAACATCTGAAGTACTCAGCTTCATATGAGTCCAGTAGTTAGACCATCAGTCAATTTATTTGTTGAGATCTTAACACTGGTTTCATTCTCTGATCTTAGATTATCATTGGAGAATGACTCACACGATAATATGGTTTGGAGATTGCTTTCACTTTCAGACTTAAATATGGAGTTAGGAGTAAAGTCTGTTGGTGGAGCAGTATGGTTGTAACCAATGCCAAACTTCACATTTGAAGCAGTTTGCTTGCTAAGAAGCATTCAAATCCCTTGCATGATGAGACCCACGTTCACACTCAACTTGGGTCACTGCAGTTTTTCTTTGAGACTCCTGTGGTCTTCCAGAATAACCTCTAGCTTGGCCTTTTCATCATTAATTGGCATTTAAGCTTATAAATCTCATCACTTTTACTGTTATGAGCAGACTCATACTCAGCTTTTCTTTTGAAAATGGTTTTCTTAAACTCAAGTTTTTGATTTATTAATGCTATATTGCCTCTCTAATAGATAAAGGCAGCTATGCATGATTCAGAACATAACTTGGCTTTAGCCTCTGAAGATACCTGAGTTACCTGTGAAGATGATGCATTTGAACAGGAACCCTCAGTAGACTCCAGGCCATGAGAGCAAGATTTCCAAAAGGGTGTTCACCACCATGTTGACTAGCACCAGCATAGTATTGCTCAGTGTGACCAGACAGTTATCAGGTAAGCTACTCCAGTCAACGACTCCAGGTGTGAAGAAGCTGTGATGAGGTTGTGATTGAGATGGAGATGGTTGAGGTTCTGTAGTGCATGAATTGTGGTACTATAGGAGCTTGAACTTGATTTGACTGTGGCATATATAGCAGGGATAAGGATATGGCATTTGACCCTGTGGAACAAAATATGCAGGAGATTGAGGGGTGTGATGAATGACTAGAACCAGCAGAATGTTGCCTTTTGGATTGTGAATTGATTTGGAAAAGTCAAAAAGGGTGCAGAAGTGTTAGATCCAGTTGATCTACACTCTCTTGCAAAGTGTCCAAGCCTGTGCATTTGTGACACTTCAACTTGCTCTTGTCAAAACCGACTTTGGTTTTGTCAGAGAGTCCAGGAAATTTCCTGCCAGTTCTCTTGTAGAATTTCTGAGATCTGATATTGATCAAGGCCATTTGGCTCAAAATATCCATCTCTTCTAAATCATCATCAGCAATGCCCTTCAAATCATCCATGAAAGCATAGATTGTCACTATTATTACCAGAATGACAATCAACACTCACAAAGGCATGATTAGAATTGTTTGAGGTGAAATCAATATGCTCATCATAGTGGCATTCTGATCCTGCATACTCTGACTCATGACTTACAAGGCAGTGTTTCCTGGTACAAAATCATCAGTGAGCTTTCCAGATGATGACAGTTTTCGTTTCTGTTCTATCTCTCTCTCAAATGTGAGCAATTTCCCATGGAGTTGGGTGAGAGATAGTTTGTCCAAATTTGCACTGGAGCGTAGGACAATAGTATATGTGTCCCATCTCTCAGGCAGTGATCTGAGAATATGTTTATTCATCTGGCTATTTGTGTACTCATGTTTGACCATTTTTAATTCAGAGATCAAACAAGAGAACCGCTCAAACTGTTGAGTCAGTGTCTCACCCTTCCTATGAGAGAATGTCTCATATTGTTGGGCAAGATTTCTCTATTATTTGCCAAGACCTCATCTGTTCCTCCAAATTGTTCTTTCAAGGCATTCCAGAGGTCATGGGCAGTTTCATATGCATTAGCCCAGAATAGATTTCATTGGGCAGTGCCATGGCCAGAATTCCATGGGCTTTTGCATCAATCTCAAACATTTCTTATCCTCATCTGAGTATTGCTCCCTCCTCTTCGGAACCATTTGATTGGTTTCCGGGTTATTCACCATAGGCTTTGTGGACCATGTACCACTGATGTCTAACAACCTGAGCTGTTAACAGACAGATGGAGCATTCGTCGTTGCCATATGTTATACTCATCCTAACCAGCATTGGAGGCTTGGTTGAGGACCAGTATTGTGAGGATCATTGGAAGGAGTAGTCATTTTAGGTCCAAATACAATTTAATTCAAGCTTTTAAAAGATTTTACACAGACCACAACAGACTCAATGAAAACCAAGAATAAATCTCAGGATGAATGACCAAAACACAGAAAATTCAATCTCTATAACCGTTTCTTGCAAAATGCTAATTCAATCAAACTTGGATCTTAGATAGCAGTTTCAATGATCAATTATTAGGTCAATCAATGATGAACCTGCTCTGATACCATTTGACAGGATCGGTGATCTCAAGTTTGATGGATTAGAATGTAACGCAGCAGAATAAGAACAAGAATTAGACAAATTATAGCAAGAATTTGATATTCGTATGCATTAAGAACAAATACGTTTAACGAGAGAATATATTCTGTGAAAAGGAATGTTTCAATAATATCAAATGTTTCTGCTCAATCATTCACCGATTACAATTAGGTTGACACTCCTTATATAGAGTGCAATCACTGCTGATATCACGCGATAGTGACATCTGGCAGATTTATTACAAAAATAACTAAAACTTAACAAACTACTAAATGTTCACAACTACTGAGAACATATCAGAGTGCTAAGTACAAAACATAAAACTACTGATACGAAACTACTGAAACTACAACGACTGAAGAACAAGCTCTTCGGTCGTTTTACAAAACTACTGAAAAGAAAAACATAAAACTACTCAAAGAAAACCGTCACAACTACTGAAGAAGACCTCTTCAGCTGTTGTGACAACGTCTGATACTTTGTCTTCAGCACTTGTGTCTTCAGACTTTGTCTTCAGCACTTGTCTCTTCAGACTTTGTCTTCAGCACTTGTGTCTTCAGACTTTGTCTTCAGCACTTGTCTTCAGACTTTGTCTTCAGCACTTGTGTCTTCAGACTTTGTCTTCAGCACTTATGTCTTCAGACTTTGTCTTCAGCACTTGTCTTCAGACTTTGTCTTCAGTTTTTTGGACTTCAGCAGTTGTTGTGACTCTGTGGACTTAAGTTTTTCTGATCCGGCTCATTGGTTCTTTTGGTCCGATAAAGTTTTCAAGTACATAAATGTCTAAACATTACTTTTCCCTTGAATAGCCGCGCGTCAGTAGGAGTGGCAGAAGATGAGGCTCCTTAGTCTTGATTTCTCTTTGTACGTCTCTCTTGACCTTGAGCTGATGTAGATGCAGCTCCATCTCCTTTTTCATCATCATCATTGTTCTGCCTTTCTCTTGTCTCTTCCTTTTCACTGGCCTCATTATCATCAGTATCATCATCTTCACCATTATCATCATCTTCACCATCATCATCATCATCATCTCCTTCTCTTATCTTAAGTGGCTCATCCTTTGAGCCATTGAGCTTGAGCATGATGGTCTTGATTGATGCCTCCAACTCCTCTATCCTCTTTGTTGAGTGGACGTTTTGCTCCTAGAGTTGGACAATTTTCTCAGCTTGCTGTGAGATCTACTGTGCTTGGGTAGCGTTTAACTCCACAAGCTGACGTAGTTGGGCAGTCTTCTCCTCATCAGCAGCTAACAGCTTCGCACCATACGGTTGAGTGCTAACAGCTATTCCTCTACCCTAATGGGGGGTAGAGATGATCATATGTGTATGTAGGGTGGGATGATGGTCCGACTCGGTGGCTAGTGGTGGTGGTGATGGCAGTGGTGAAGATTGGGGTGGTATAGATGTAGGTGGTGGTGGATAAGTTGAAGTGATGGTGGATTGGATGTGGGTAAGTGGTGGAGTGGGTGTGGGAGTGGTGTGTGAGGTGGTAGTGGTGGTGGCAGGTGGTGTGGTAGTAGTGGTGGTGGTAGTGGTGGAAGGTGTGGCTCAGGTTGTGGCTGTGGTGGTAGATGAGGTCAAGGTGAACTTCAATCTCTCCCCCTTGGCTACTGGGCGGGTTCGGGGCATATGAGGGATTTGAATTGGCAGCAGTATCCCTAGACTCCCCTGGGCGTCCACCAACCACCCGCAAACCTCTCTCTATGGCAACCACCCTGCTGCCCACAGTCCTTGTCAGAGGCTCCTCATCACTCTCCTCCTCCTCATTAGGAGGGCCAAAATCCTGATGGAACCCGACAGTAGTGGCCTCTCCAAGAGTGGGTGGTGGAGGTGTAACATGGGTAGTAAGGCCCCAGTAGAAGCGGGCCCAGAGTCTCCGCCGGTGTCACCGTCATCGTCGGAGTCATCATATGGAAGAGCAATTCGCTCAACATCTGAGTCACTCTCCTAATGGCGCCACTTTCGCCTAACCGGCACCATGTAATCAGCTAGGCCAGATGCCCGAAGAGTCTCCTCACAGTGGGCTTGACTTGCTTCCCCCTGTAGACCTTCATGCGGCCTAAGGTCGTGTCATCCATAATCTCAAGCGATATAGCATCTTGGCTCTCCTTGGGCAAGGTAGGCAGCTTCTCATCAATAATCATCTGTAGGAACCTTGGATACATGCAGAAGCCCTCCTTGCCCTTTGCCTCAAGTTTCTCTATCAGATAGGCCAAAATCATACTTGAGAAACTAAAGGGGTGGTTGAGTACCAGTGCCACGTAGGCATTTTGGATCTGGTCTGAGAGGTCATCAAACCTACCCCTCCTTGATGCCATGCACTTAAGTATCACGTGCGCCAAGTACTTAAACTGGGGACACAGGTTGCTTTTATTCAGCACAGCTGCATTTATGTACCCAGCGTACTTCATCCTGAGGAAGCACCCTCTAACTGTTAGAGGGTGTAGCCTGGTCGGGTGACCTGCATCGTCACCCAGATCAAGTACTCGACGAATATCATCAGCAGTCACCTCGATAGCCTGCCTAAAAATAGTGCTTCGGATGGAATAGGGCTCATGTGAATGATCAATCAATGCCCCCTCCTAGAAGGCCTGCTGTATAGACCTATAGGGAGTGCATGGTGTGGATATAGCTCTGTGAATTCGGGATCTCTTTAGGATGCAATGATCCCAACAAACTCGACACCGTTCCGAGTTGTAGCATCAAATGAGCATAGATATTGTGCGTGGTGTTTATTTTCCACCTATCAACCATCAATCTATAATACAAGACACATAGACATTAGATCACCACACAAAAAGATCAGTTCAAATGCGACTGAGTTGAATCGGGTGACTGAGCCTATGATTGGTTCAGTCGGCCGACTGAGCTCATTCGGATTATCCATTCGGCCGACTGAGTCGTTCGGCCAGCTCAGTCGTGCGATTGGAGTTCATCCGGGTGTCCAGTCGTCTAACCTTCTGTCTGTTAGAATGAAATTCGAATTTTGACCAATTCTTCAAATTAGACATCGTGTATTGGTTCATTAGACTTGCAATCACTCTACTAATCACCTAATAACCTTGATTTCAACATTTTAATTAGTTTATGTTAAGTGCTCTAATAAAGATTAACATGTTATCTTTATTTGTCTTTTGATATTTTGTAATAGTATAGGGACTATTTTTGTAATTTGTTAGTTCCTTTACTTTTTGTTTTCATTATAAATAGCTTAGATTTGCAAGTAGATAGTAACGAATACACAAGATATTCGAATCTGCTTTTCATACTTGTAATTGTCTTAGCTTGATATGAATGAAAACTTGAATTTTATTGATATCTTGTTTTGATTTGATTACTTTATGTGAATTTCATTGAATTATGTTTACAAATCATCACAGATATATTCATTTGATCCTATCATACGGTATTAGAGCTGTTGGTAAGCTGTTAGTGATTGATTTTCTTTTTAAGTTCATCGAACTTGAAAACCTCAAAATCTCACTGAATCTGTGATTGAAATACAATTCAATTGAAAATTTGTGAATTTCAGTTGTTTTCATCATCAGAAACATGATTTGAATCACAATTAGCAGATAAATTCATCAAATTCAAGTCAATTGTTGAATTTGTTGTTCGAAAATGGTTTGAAGTTTCGAACTGAAATTTCAAAAATTGAGTGATTTGTTGTTGAAATTGAAGAAATTGATATTAAGAAGAATGTTTATTGGCATAAAACTCGCTTAATTGAAAAGTTTCAATTGATTTCATCAACATTTGAAGAATTCAAAAGATTTGAGTCTGTTATTTTCATATGAACATGATGAATGTGACGCATTAGGGTTGAAGTTTGCTGAAAAATTGTTTAAGTGTTAGGCGTTTGACTACTGTTTAGTCGCAACAACACTGTGTAGACGTTTTCAGTTCAGACGTTTGATCACTGTTCGAGAGTCCAGACGTATCATTGTTGAGAAGTATTTGAACTGTTTAGACGTTTGATAACTGTGTAGGCGCATCAACACTGTGTAGACGCATCAACACTGTGTATACGCATCACAACTGTTCAGACGTTTTACAACTGTTCAGACGTTTTACAACTGTTCAGACGCATCAATTTTAGACGTCTTGGAAATTTTTTCTAAGGCATTCCCGTAGACGTTTCTCATCTTAGACACATCAACTGTTGAGACGTTTGAATACTGTTCAGACGTTTTAACCTTGATACTTAGAATTTTTTTAAGAAAATTCTTTGAAAAACTTTTTCAATTTTTTTTTAAAATTCAAAATATAAGAAAACAACAAAAAATATAAGAATAGTAAAATCAGAAGATTCTTAAAACAGAGTTCCAAAACTTAAAAATAGAGCTGATTTCAAAATTGGTCTCTTAGACTAAAACAACATTTTAATTCCATTGACACTGATCTCTGGAAATCTATAGAAAAAGGATCATACATTCCTATATAACTCATGGACCAGACAAAGGATTTGTTTATACTAAAGATTCTCCAGAACCTTATCCAGAAGATGATCTTCAGAGATGATGTGAAAAGAGTTAAGAATGATATTAAAGCCTATTCATTGATGTGTAAAGGACTACCTTTGGAAGTTCTTACAAGGCTTGATGTATATCAAACTGGATATACACTATATAAAGCATAGAAGATCATTTGTGAAGGAGGTAAGGAGATTCAAAATTTAAAGAAACAAAAGCTGAAAAGACAATTAGAATTGTTTCAACATTTGTCTGGAGAGATAATAAATCAAATGATGAACAGATTTGTACAACTCATAATTGAGATGTCAACAGTTGGTATCAAACCTGATCTTGAAGATTTAAATCTCAGACTACTCAATGCTTTACCATCTTCATGGAAACAAACGGTAACACTACTAAAGCATACTGAGAAGTTTCCAATGGATTTGGATCTTCTTATTGCAAAAATAGAATCAGTGGAGATTGATGAAAGCTCAAGGAACAATGATAGAGCAGCATCAATGTCTCAATATCAGTTTGTTGCTTCTCCTGCAACCACCATAGAGAATGCATTCATGGCAAAGAGTGAGAAAAGTCTTGAAGAAGAAGGAGATCTGTTTGTAGGAGCAGGATTTTTCACTGACTCATCAATTACCAGTGCACCTGCATATACAACTCAGTCTCATTCTCAATCTCCTCCTAAACCACAGACACAATCATCAAATATTCAGACAGAGACTTCTTCATCATCTAACTCTGCTAAATCTAGCAAAGTTAAAGATGTGATTAACATCCTATTAGAGGATCAAGAGTCCAAAACTGCATTTACTGCTTTTATGGCCAGCTTTCAAGCATATCAAGGTAGCCATTTAACTCAACTAGATTTTATTTTACAGGATTTATTTGAGATGGATCCTGAAGATGTTGAAGAGATGGATCTGAACTGGCAGATGGTGATGATTGCCTACAGGACTCAAAAACATTCTTATGTCAACAAGAAATACAAGCCTAGTGCAAACAAGACTGTTGGATTTGACAAGTCAAAAGCTAGATGTTTCAACTGCAATAGTTAAGGACACTTCTCAAGAGAATGTAAAGCTCCAAGGAATAAGGGAGGAAGTGCTCATTCAAGCTCAAATAATCAAAGGTTTCAACAAGCTCAGAAGACTTTTCAAAAGCCTTATCAAAGTCTTCCTATGCGAGAGCTTAAAGATGAAACCAAACCATCTCATGAAACAAAGAAAGCACTAGTAGTCAACATAAAAGATGGATATGATTGGAATGCATATGCAAATCAATTTACAATTGAATTATCATCAAGTTTATCTCTTATTGCAGAAATTCAAGAGGAAGATTGGTCAGAAAACAATGACCCAAAAGTGGAAAGTGATGAAGAGGAAGATAACTATGATTGGAGTGACAAGTCTAATCCTAAAGAGGATACAGAGGAAGTAGCTCTAATGGTTCAGTTTGATCAACCAAAGGTTAAATCTTCTACTTCATCATCTGAAACCACAGTTCCAAAGTTTCCTGAAATACCATCAGAAGTAAGAGAAAAGCTTTGCACCAAATCATGCTTTGAACATGTTGAACACTACAGAAACTATTCATTCAAAATCTGTGAAAAGCTAAAACAAGATGAATCTATGCATAACCAACTTAAATCTGATCATAAAACTGCAGATCAAAAGATTATCTCTCTTCAAAATTCATGGAACAAAACAATCAAAGATTTAGAAATTGTTACAAAACAACTAGAAGAGATGACCAAGAATCTTGAACATGAGAAAATAGCACATGCTGATACTCAAGTTGATCTAGCAAAAGTAAAGAGTTCAAAAATGATAGTAGAAAAACTAATCAGTGAAAGGAAAGATAAACAAAAAGCAGGATTAGGTTTCACTCATGAACCTATGCCCGAATCTATCACAAACACACTACCAGAGAATTTCAATACTCATGATCATTCACCTGAAAATAAAGCAAAGCTTAAAGCCTTTCAGATCAAAACCAAGAATGCAAAAGAAGAAAAAGAAAATGTTCAAGTGTTTGTTGAAAAAGATCAAGAAAAAATCAAAAATGGTCATCCAATCAAGATAAAATCATATGAACCAAAACAACCAAAACAAAATATCTCTTCTGATCAAATTCATAATGTAATAGAAGAAGTCAGAGTTCAATACAAGGATAAACAACAGATAGGAACATCAGAAGATTCAAACACCATCAATATGAAACAATTTCAATCAGAAAAGGAATCTTCTTCTGATGATGTTCAATCTGAAAATAAACCAAGCTCTTCTAAATTAAAGAATCAAAGAAGAAGAAAGAAATCTGTAAAAGCAACATCTAAACAAAACAAAAGTTCCGAAAAATTGATTAAAGCAACAAATCAAACATCAAAACTAAAACCAATTAAATTTGTGTCAGCAGGTATGTTAAATATGAATTCTCTTCCGAATAATAAAGCAAATGTTATGAACAAATCAAACTCTGATCTGAAATCTAGTTCAGATTCAAAGACTTCCACTGTAGCAAAAAGATTTGTTTCTAATACATTCAAGAAGGAAGTTCATGTTAAACAAATGAACAATAATCTGACACAAAATCAAACTGTGAAAAATGAAAGACAACAGTTTAACTATATGACACCAAAATCAAACATTATGTCATTGTTAAAAGTTAACAAAAAGTTATTTTTAACTCCACAAAAGTACTATGAAATTTGTGATATGAAAAATCACAATACTGCTGAGTGCTACTTCAACAAGTACTGTCACATATGTGACATAAGAAATCATTCGATAGCAGATTGTTATTTTAACAATATTGTACTTATTGTGATGAAAAGACTCACAACACTGCAAATTGTTACTTTAGAAATAGATCTCTCACTAGAAACTTTGCAAAATCAAACATGAGCAAAGGATTTGCTAATCCACAGTATTTGAGAATCAAACTAATGGATTTCAAAGAGACATTAATCAACCTAATGTAGGTTTGAGATCTTTTCCTAAGAACAAGATATGAGCTTAAAACATAACATACAAGAACATTTATACCAAGATCTGTAAGGATGAATAATAAAAATGTTAGACATCAATACATTTCAAAAGATGATCAATCAAGTGGTATGAATGTTCACAAAAATAAATCAAACAATTTTCAGAATAAAATTGGTAAATTCATCAAAAATAAACCTAATTTGAATAATCTCCATTATAAACAATTTACAATGTTGATAAATTTGGAAAGCCCAAGACCATTTCGTCTTGGGTAGATATTTCAACTTAACTTTTTTGTAGTGCAGGTACGCCAAAAAAGACAATCAATACATGGTATGTGGATAGTGGGTGTAGTCGGCACATGACAGGCAATACTGCCTTGTTACGACTTAAGTCAAAGATGGAACACGTCGCCTTTGGTGGTGGTGATGCTGGAGGAAAAATAACGGAGAAGGAACAGTATCCAATGGGATAATAAGCTTTGATAAAGTCAACTTTTGTTCACAGTTGAACTTTAATCTTTTAAGCGTATCTCAAATATGTGACAAATCTTATTGTGTTCGTCTGTTGATAATTCATTCTGTTATGTTTTGAAGCCAGGTTTCAAGATAAGCAAAGATTGGGTGATTGTTACAGCTGAGAGAGACAGAGATGTATAATAAGAAGTGATAATGGAACGGAATAAAGTGAAAATAATAAGAAGTGATAATGGAACAGAATTCAAAAATGCTAACATTGAAACGTTTTGTGCAGAAAGGGATAGCTCATCAGTTCAGTGCTCCCAGAACTCCTCAACAAAATGGAGTTGTTGAAGGAAGAATAGAACACTGACTGAAGCTTCGTTCTATGTTAGCTGATGCAAAAATACCTATCACTTTTGGGATGAAGCAATATCAACTGCGTGTTTCATTCAGAATCGAATCTTAATTGTCAAGATAAACTAAAAACTCCATATGAGTAATGTTTGGCAGAAAAAGAACATAAACTTTTTAAAATCATTTGGTGTCCTGTTATGATTCTTAATTCAAGTGATCAATTAGGAAAATTTGAAGCAAAATCTGATAATGGATTTTTTGTAGATATTCATCAGTTTCAAAAGCCTATCGAGTCTACAACTCTAGGACAAATGTAATCCTTGAAACATTCAACGTTAAATTTTGAAAATTCTTTTCCATCAGTTTCAAATGGTCCTGCATGGTTATTTGACTTAGATTCATTATCAAACTCTTTTCAATCTAATTTGTTTGATCAACCAAATGTCTTGATTCTACAGTAAGAAGAACTCAAGAGGAGATCTTGGATCTTTAGTGAAGATTCAGATTCTGATGACCCAGATGATTCAAGCTCAGACTACCCATTTTTATCTTGTCAAGGATTCAACAATTCAAAATCATGAAAATACAATTTCAGATCATTCAGAGTCAATTAATCAGGAAGAATCACAAAATTTCCTAATGATGGTAATGAGTTGTGATACTTGAGTCTGGAACATCATCCATTTCAGGTGAGTTGTTGATACAGGTAATTTTGATTACTTCGTCAATTCACCTACTCAAGTTCCAAACTTCAATCCACATTCTTCTACTTTGATACATGAGTTTTCCAACTTGAATCAAACAAATCTGGATGTTATGTTTAATGTGATGAGATTACTACATCTCGCATTCACAAGAATCATCCAATTTCTCAGATTATTGGTTCATGAATGAGAGAGAACAACGAGTAAATCAGAACAAGCAAACGTATGCTTATACTCTTGTTCTTTCTCAATTGTTCCTAAAAATGTTACGAAGCATTAAAGGACAATGGTTGGATAGAAGCCATGCAAGAAGAATTACTTCAATTCCGCAAACAAGAAGTGTGGAATTTGGTGGATCTACCTGAAGGAGAAAATGTAATGGCACGAAGTGGTTATTTAGAAATAAGACTGATGACCGTGTGTTGTAATAAGGAACAAAGCGAGACTTGTTGCACAAGGATACACATAGGAAGAAGGTATAGATTATGATGAAGTATTTGCACCAGTTGCAAGACTTGAATCTATTCGAGTTTTTCTGGCTTATGCTTCATTCATGAAATTTAAGGTGTATCAAATGGATGTAAAGGGTGCATTTTATATGGTCCAATTACTGACGATGTGTTTGTGAAGCAACCTCCAGGCTTTGAGGATGCACAATTTCCTCATCGAGTATATAAACTGAGTAAAGCTTTATATGGACTTCATCAAGCCCCTAGAATTTGGTATGAGACATTATCACAACACTTAATCCAACATACACACGAGGGAAAATTGATCCAACTTTATTTATAAAGAAGGATAATAATGATCTTTTATGTGTACAAGTGTATGTTGATGACATCATATTGGTTCTACATGTCCAAAATTATGCAATGAATTTGAAGAAATAATGAAATCTCGATTTCAAATGAGTTCTATGGGAGAGATTAACTTCTTTCTTGGACTTCAAGTCAAGCAAACTACAGATGGAATCTTCATCAATCAAGAAAAGTTTGTTGACAAGCTCTTAAAGAAATTTAAGTTGCAAGACTGTTAGTCCATACAAACTCCAGCATATGTTAACACCAAGATTGAACCTGATCCAAAAGGAAAATCTATTGACCAAATGTTATACAGATCAATGATTGGATCTTTGATGTATCTTACTACATCTAGACCAGACATTATGTATGATGTTTGTGTATGTGCAAGTATCAATCAGACCCGAAAGAATTTCACTTATTGCTGTCAAAAGAATATTCAGGTATCTCAAAGGTAAACCAGCCTTAGGCTTTGTATCCTTATGAGGGTAACTTTGAACTATATGGATATACTGATAGTGATTATGGTGGATGTTGTCAAGATAGAAAATCTACTTCGGGTGGGTGTCAATTTCTTGGTCCCAGATTAGTCTCATGGCAATGCAAGAAACAAACAAATGTCTTTGTTTCAACTGCAGAAGCAGAGTACATTGTTGCATGAGCAGGATGTTCTCAAATTCTTTGGTTGCAAAATCAACTACTGGATTATGGTTTCAACTTTCTTAAAACACCAATTTACATTGATAACACAGCTGCTACGTTCATAACAGCTAATCCTGTTCAACATTCAGAAACAAAACATATCAAAATTCGATATCATTTTCTTAGAGATAACTCTGAAAAAAGATTAATCATATTTATTCAAATTGCAACAGAAAAACAGTTGGCAGATCTATTTACTAAAGCCTTCCTACTAGGACAGTTTGAGTATTTAGTAGAATCATTGGTCTTATAAATCATATGTGATCTCCCTAAATCAAAAGATCATAGTAAGTGATACTCTCATTGTTAATTGCCTGTTTATATTTTGTGTGTGTGTGAATTTATGTTTTTCATAGAAAAATCATATACAAAATATATATATATATAAAAATACAAAATTAGAGTTTTTCTTTTAGAAAGGATTATGTTTTGCAACATGCGAGAAATGATAGTACATTAGTGAGATCAGTTGCATACTTCACTCATTAATAAAGTCTAGACATGATCATATATGATGTGTAGACAATATCTGACTATTATGCTGAAAAAGTAAATTCTTGTGATCAAACTAAACATACATGCTTGTGTGTATTCATCTGAGTACTTTTGAGTTGCTTTAGCTTATCAGAATGAATGGTTGTTAAGATACATCTCTCACGCCTATTGAAACTATGTGAAATCATGAGATCTATTACAAAGCATCATTTCACTTCTCTGTTATGAGTCATCAGAGACCTGAAGTACTGAGATATCCTCTGTTGTAAGTCATTGTGCACAACCTATTCAAATGAATAGTCAGAGCTGATCAAATGGTTATCCATGATCATCCTCTATTAACTAAGTAACATGAACTCTGGTGATATCTATGTTTCATGTAATAAGTTGAGCACGTGTTTTTTCTTACATTTCATGATGATAGTTGAATTCTCTTAGTCTTTGTATGCTTTACATCATGTCATATCTAAATCAACACTAATCAATCCAAGAATTGAAAAGTAAGTGAGTTGATAGTTGTGTCAAAAACACTCATTATATGTCCTTAGATCTTGTGTCTCCTTTGCTGTATATCACTGACCTGGAACATACTTGATCAGGATTGATTCATTGTCTATGACTCTCCATATTATTTTAGTTTAATGTGCTGATCTTCATTAATATGATCTCTCTGCAGACATTTATTCTATGTTTAATATTATATTTTAATTATATTTTCATTTTCCTTTTATGCATGTCTTTGTGTGTGAAGGCAATGTCTCAATGTGATGTGTGATCTTATTCTCTTTCATAAGAAACTTATAAGTTTTTCAAACTTAAAAGTTTAGGGGGAGTAATATATGAAAGAGTTGTTCTCAAAAAATATTCAATAATCATAATCAAAATTTGAAATGTTGAATTGAAAGGATGATGCTTTATGTTCAAAGTATTTGTGTAAACTGAAAATAGAATGTGTTTGAAAATTACAATATGAATATACATAATCTTTGCAAATAAATGATTTTTAAGTTGAAAATTAGATGATATTTGATTTTATGTTGAGACTAAAATGAAGGGACAAAAGAAATTTAAAAAGAAATAAAATAAAAATTTTATAAATTGAAAGTGCAAAATGCAAAAAGTTCAAAATTTGGGGATCTAAATCGTAAAAAGTGTGAGAGTGAAGAAATTGGAAATCACAAGTGTTTAAATCATGAAATTCAACTCATGCACCTAAACAGTGCACATGCGCCTTAATAGGAGCATGATGAAATTTTCAGGATTATACAAGTGTTGGACGTTTCCCATGTGTCTAAACAGTTGTAATACAACTATGAAAATTACAAGTGTTGGACGTTTGATTCATTCTCATGCGTCTAAATAGTTGTAATACATCTATGAAAATTACAAGTGTTGGATGTTTGATTCATTCCTATGCGTCTAAACAGTTGTAATACATTTGAAAATTACAAGGGTTGGGCGTTTGTGATAATCCCATGCGTCTAAATAGTGTGTTAGACGTATGTGATGTCTCATGCGTCTGCATAGTTCCAAAATTTCAAGTGTTAGATGTTTTACAAAGTCCATGCGACTGAACAGTGCAAAAGCGCCTAAACAGTGTTTATGCGTCTGAACGGTTCTCATGCGTCTGACTTAAAACGCAAAATAGTGCTCATACGTCTTACAAAATAAGTGAATTCTAGGTTTTCATACGCCTAAACAGGGACCATACGTCCGAACAGGGTTCATACGCCTAAAATTTCACTTATATATATTGAACACTTATGCTTATTTTTCTTCACACTTCAAAATTCTCAGAACCAAAACCCTTGACTTGCGACTGTCGAGCATCAACACAACCTTATTTCATCAGAAAGCGAATCAAATCCTTTGAGTATACATTGCATTTGAATATATAAATGTAAGTTTGTGATTCAAATATATAAATTTTGGATTAAATCAGTATTTGGTCAGAGACGGTTGAATGCTATTTGGGCGTTCGAACCAATATAATCCAAGTTTAAACAGATCAAATAAGTATTATATCAAAAATTGATACTGGATTAGTGATGAGAACACATTTGCGAGTCTGTTGATATATTGTTTTGATCTTAAAGTGAAAAAAATTTTTGATGATGAATTCAGTCGACTCTACATAGTCGAAGAAGAAGATGAACAGACAGTCATTTTGTTTATAACAAAAATAAATAAAAATTAAAATTAAATCAAAATTGAAATGTTAAATAATAAATTCAAAATGTATACATATTAGTATTTTACAAATTGAAATATTAATTCAAAAGTAAAAATAAAAAGGTCAAATTCAAAGGTCAAAATTAAAAGTCATATATAGAAATAAATTTCATTAATCAATATTCAATGTTCTCATAATTCTTTTGTTGTGTTTTGCAGATGGCAGAATTAAAATTTGAGCCAAAGAACAATGTAGCTGCTTTCTTAGATGATGAAAACAGAGAAGCTACAGGATATGAAGATATTATCAGATTCTTACTCAGAACAAAATATGTGTATGCCATGTGTGCAAGGCCCATGATAAATGGAAGAATGATTAAAAAATTCTGGAGAACTGCTCAAGTTGAAAGAGATGATCAAGGAAACAAAGTTTTAAGAGCCTTCATCACTTCAGAAAGAATGCTTGAAGTCTCTGAAGAAGCAATTAGACAAGCTTTAAGATTGGGTGATAATGATCCTGAAGATTTATCTGAATATACATTTAATGAATGTAGAGAAGTTTTTCTACAGATGGGTCATCCAGATCATTTCCCTAAGAAACAATTTTTCAGAGCTCGTGTATTTAAGCATTGGAAGCTTTTATGCTGTATCTTTCAACATTGCATGTCAAAAAGAAGTGCGGGTTGGGATTCATTCCCTGTAGACATTGCATCTCCAATTATAACATTATCACAAACAGAAGATTTAATATGGCTAAGTGGATAATGAATGGATTCATTTTTAATCTGGAAAAAGGAGTAAGGCATAAGTATCTAATGTACCCAAGATTTCTTCAACTTCTCATTAATGATGCAAATCCAGATTTGTATGCTGAAGAAGTTATTGGTGATAAGATTCAGTTAGAGCACATGTCAGAGAGTGTTTACAAAAGACTGGCAATGATCACTGTTGCTCAAAACATTCCAGTTTTTTATTATATCAGGAATGTATCAATGGATGAAGTTGATATTACTCAGCCACACTTCCATCTAACTGAAGAAGAACCAATAGATCCAAATGATCTGATTGAAGATGTAGAAGTTGATGAAGAAAGTGATTATGATATGTCTGAAATTTCATCAATTGAAGAAAGTGATGATGATGATGATGAAAATGATGATGTCACTGAAGTAAATCAAGAAGGAAATGAAGAAAGGAATGCTGAAGATACTAGAAATGAGCCACAAGCTATGATTGAAGAAAATGTTGAGGAAGCTGTACCAGAAAAAAATTCTCAAAACCAAACATCTTATTCTGAATTTATCAATGATATTTCATTCATTCCAATATTTGAAATTGATACAAATGAAGGAGCAGAAGAAATCCCTGTTAGTATGTCACACAATGTGTCTATACAAACAGAAGAAATAGTTGAAGTTGATGTGATTGAAAGATTGAAAGAAGAAAATTTAAACAAAGAAAAAGAGATTGAAGAGTTGAAAGTTGAAAATGAAAGAATGAAAGAGATAATCAGTTCTTGTGAAAAAGAAATTCAAAAGCTCAAAGATGAAATTTAAAGTTGTCTCAAGAAAATATGTTAAAAGATGAAAAGATTGTTAGTTTTGCCCAAGATAAAGAAGATGTGATAAAGAACTTCGAAGTTATGATTAAAGATTATGATAGTCTTGAGAAGAAATTCAAGAAGTTATCTGAAGAAAATGAAAATCTCAAAGCTGAATTGATAAAGGAAGAAATCTATATCACTAGTACATGTGATTAGTACTGAGGTGCAGGTTGAAGAAAATCTTGAGAAATGAAAAGGCAAACGGAAAGTAAATGAATTAGAAGATATTGATCAAACTGAATCCTCTTCCAAACTTCAAAGAACTGAAGAATTGGTTGAAGAGCAAAATGTTCAAGAACAGATTGATGCTTTAGATGATATTGAAGAAACATACAATGATGATTGGTATGATGAAGTTCTTGAAATGAAGATATTGATGAAGCTGAATTTGTGTCACATTTCTCTTCAAAATAACATATACAAGAACAAGATGAGTACCACAAGATTTTGAAGAAAATATAACTATCTTGTTAACATGAAATACAATCGAGTGTATTTGGATGGACTGACTGTTTCTCAGATTAATGATGAATACGAGAAATGTATCTATGCAGAGTCAGTTTCTTCAATAGATCCAAATGAGATAGTGGTTGAGCATGGTGAATGGATAAGAACAAAAGAAATAATAAATGTAGAAGAACTATCTAGTTCTGAGCTGCACCATCCTGATCCTGATGATATGAGTATTCCCGCTCATAGATCATGGTTGCAAGCTAGAAATTACCCTTGGAGGAAGCTGAAGAGATTACAATCTGTATCTCATAGAAATCTTGTAAGAAGCTTTCAAGAAACTAAGAAACAAATGAAGAAGATGATAGTGCTTGATACAAATAACCCTCAGTATCTTGAAATAACAAAAAGAACAAGAATGTTAAAGCCTTAGGAATAAAACAATGTCAAGATTTGATGATGCTCATGCTCATAGAAAGGAATTGATGGAAATGTTTGCTGATCCAGAAAGACAGACTTATAAGCATCAACTGAACAAAGGCATATTCTTGATAGTTCAAGAACAACGGAGACTTGATAAGAAATATATTGCAAAAAGGACAATCAGTTGCTGAACTATTGAATGCAATGATTGCTCCAGATTTTACAAACCAAGTAAAGATCATTGCATGGAAGTATGATGAAGTGTTTGATGCCTTTTTGATAAAGAGAGTAAATGTTGATGTGATGTTTATCATTTTTACTCCAGTATCATAAAACTTCCTGTGCAAGATTTAAAAGAGCTGAATAGATTACCTCTGATCAATCTTACTGATTCAAAGCGTGGGAAGATGTTTGTAGAATTAATAAGACGAGGATTGGATAGATCGAGTAATTTTCTTAACACAAGATCTGATCAAGAGGACAAAGAGTATTTTGTTACTTTGAAGAAAAACAAGAAGCTTAAGGGAGTTCAATCAGAAGAAGAACATTCTTTGATAGAATTCTGTGATAAATATATTGAAAAGGTTATAACTCCTGGACTGAAAGTGATTGACGGTAATCAAAACTCAAAGCCAATTCTCAGATGGTTTTACAACACTGAGACATTTGAGCTGAAGTTAGTCCGAAATCTAGAAAGATAGGATGAGGACATGATTACTTTATTTGGAGTTTTTGAACTAAAACTGTTACATCCAAGTTATATTTCATTTTTGTCAGTTCAAAAATTTGAGAAAGTCTCTCCTGAAGTGGCTGAGCAAGACAAGAAATATTTCATTTCTATTATCAATATGATGAATGCTGCCATGGAAAGGATTTCTTTGAGAAAAGCTCTTGCGTATGCCAACATTGTCAAGAAAGATATCAAAGATATAGAATTCATGAGAATATCAAGGAAAGGGGTATTAGAAGTGTACTCAAAGGAAAGTAACAAGCCTATTGAGTTATATGCTAATATTGATATTTCATGTCTTTCAAAAGATACATTGGAGAGAATGGACAAGATGGAGATTAAAAAAAATGAAGCTAAACCAGAACAAGGCATTCTTGCAAGTAAATTCAAGTCTTCTATATCAAAAGCTTTGAAAGAGTTAGATATGTACAAACAGAAGCCAATTTTCAAAATCAAAGAAGAACCAACGGATTACTTTGAATGATGAAGTCAAGGCTGAAGATAGAATTGAAGATAAAGTTAGCAGTCAAGCTTGAAGATTTTGAAGACTGAAGACCATATCAATCTTAGGGGGAGTATTGTTAGTTCTCTAAGAAAGATTAACATGTTGTCTTGTTGGACCAAAAGAACCAATGAGCCTGATCAGAAAAACCTCTAAGTCCCACAGACATCACAACAACTGTTGAAGACTTGATCAGCTGTTTGACAAAGTCTGAAGACTGCAAGTCTTCAGTAGTTTCATCCTCTTTAGTTGATGATCAACATAAGATGAAGAAGAAACCATGTGAAGTATGTGGCTTGTTCAATCATCTTACAGATGATTATTGGTACAAAAGAGGATCCAAACTCAAACATAAAGAGGAAATTAAAGAGAAAATGGTTAAAATGAAAACTGAGTTTGAAGCCACATTTGTATCAGCAACATCAAATCTTGTAACCCTTAAGTCCATAAAGAAATCCAAAAAGGAAGGGGTTAAACAGGTAACAGCTGAGATTGCTCAAAAGAAGAAGGTGCAACATAGGAACTTATCAAACTCCAATGCCAATGTGTCTAAAGAGCTGAAAGCTTTATCACAAAATCAGACACAGCTGGTTATGATGGTTCAACATCTATTGGGAAGAGTTAACCAATTAGATGTTCCTATGTTGAAACCACAGAAAAGGAGGTCCAAGCCAAAGGATTCCTCTTCTTCACCATCTTCTTCCTCTCAGGCTGTTGTTTCCATCAAACCTGTTAGTTTACCATCTGTTGATGAGAACAGGCCCAAAACCAAAAAGGTTTGGGTCTCCGAAACTAACTGATTGTTTAAAATTGCAGGGTTCTTCAACATGCCAAAGTAGCATCTGGTATGTAGACAGTGGGGGATCTATGCACATGACTGGGAACAGCTCTCTTCTTCATGACTACTCTCAAGGAAAGAAGGGGTTTGTTTCTTTTGGCAATGATGCTAGGGGTTACATCATTGGAAAAGGCTTTGTCTCCAATGGACAAATAAAGTTTGATGATGTTAATCATGTGGAAAATCTCAAGTACAATCTCTTGAGTGTCAGTCAAATGTGTGATAAAGGCCATGTTGCTCTTTTCACCAGTCAGAACTGTAGGATTCTGTCATCCAAAGTTCTGCATTTTATTGATAAGGTGTTGGATGATCACACTCTCCTGAGAGCCAACAGGACAGGAAGAGTGTATGCCTTAGATCTTTCCAAGAAAATAGATCTCAGAGGCCATCCTTGCCTATTTTCCAAAGCCTCTCCTCAAGAATCTAAACTGTGGCACAGAAGGCCGGGTCATGTTAATTTTAAAAACATGAATCAGCTGATCCACAATAATTTAGTCAGAGGCTTACCAATAAAGGAGTTCCACTGTGATGAAACCTGCACTGCTTGTTTAAAAGGAAAGCAGCACAAAGTCTCATTCCCTCCTATTGAGAGCCTAAGTCCACTGCCTGCTTGCAATTACTGCATATGGATCTATTTGGTCCTGTGAGAGTGATGAGCATGGCAAAGAAGAAATACTGTCTGGTAATTGTGGATGATTACTCCAGATTTGTATGGACTTTCTTTCTACATTCAAAGGATGAGGTTGCTCAGAAGATTATTCACTTTGTGTTGTATGTTGAGAAGCAGTATTCCCTTTCAGTCAAGTGTATAAGGAGTGACAATGGAACTGAATTCAGAAACCATATACTTGATGACTTCTATCTTTCAAAGGGAATCAAAAGGCAGTTTAGCATCCCACGGACTCCAGAACAAAATGGAGTAGTGGAGAGGAAGAACAGGACCCTAATTGAAGCTGCAAGGTCCATGTTGGCTGACTCTGGTTTGCCACTGACCTTTTGGGCTGAAGCTGTTAAAACAGCTTGCTATGTGCAGAATAGAGCCTTAGTAAATCAGAGGTTGATGAAGACTCCATATGAAGTTCTCCATCACTTGGCTCCTCTAATTTCATTTTTCAAACCATTTGGGTGTCCCTGTTTTATTCTCAACACAAAGGATCAACTCCAAAAATTTGATCCTAAGGTGGATGCAGGGTATTTTGTTGGTTATTCATCTACTTGCAAGGCATACAGAGTCTTCAACTGCAGAACAAAGATAGTTGAAGAGACTTTGCATGTGAAGTTTAATGAATCTCCTATGGACAAGATTCCACAAAACCCTGTGAAGTTATTTGATTTGGACATACTGCAATATGTTCCTTATCAACCTCCAGCTGTTGCAGATCATGTGGATAAATCATCTTCTGCAGCATGTCTTCCACCTGGTGGTATTGATGATGATGATGATAATATCAATACTCACCTATTCAAGTTTAGTGACCAACTGCCTGTGTCTGCTAAATTGATGTTCCTGTAGCTTCAGTAGTTCCATCCACAACAAATGCTGATGAGATCTCTGATTCCTCTACATCTTTTGAGTTACCATCCAATCTTGGTTTCAAGAGTCTGCATCAACATCTGCTGCTGTTGAAGGTCCTACAAACACTTGCACAGATCTCATTGTTTATCAAGAACCGAAGAATCACCCAATGTCTCAAATTATTGGTGATATCAATGCTGGAGTTTCAACAAGAAGTCAATTGTCTAACTCTGCTTCTATGCTCTCTTCATCAGTCAGCTAGAGCCAAAGAACTATCATGTTGCTTTGAGAGACAATGGATGGGTTGAAGCCATGCAGCTTGAGCTACTTCAGTTCAAGAAACAACAAGTGTGGGAACTGGTTCCTCTTCCCCCAGGTAAGTGTGCAATAGGCACTAAATGGGTGTTTAGGAATAAAACTGATGAAAATGGGCTTATTGTTAAGAACAAGGCTAGACTGGTTGTACAGGGGTTTTCACAAGAAGAAGTATTGATTATGATGAAACCTTTGCCCCTGTAGCCAGTCTAGAGGCAATTAGATTATTTTTAGCCTATGCTGCATTCCACAATCTTAAAGTTTTTCAAATGGATGTCAAAAGTGCATTTTTATATGGTCAAATAAAGGAAGAAGTTTATGTGTGTCAACCACCAGGTTTTGAGGATAATAAACATCCTGAATGGGTGTATAAACTTGATAAGGCTCTTTATGGGTTGAAACAAGCTCCTAGAGCTTGGTATGAGACACTTTCCACTTTTCTTCTTAAGAATAATTTCACTAGAGGCTCCATTGATAAAACTTTTTTTATTAAGAAGGTGGATCAGCATAAGCTACTTGTTCAGATTTATGTTGATGATATCATTTTTGCATCCTCTGATCCCCAGTTGTGTGATGATTTTACAACATTAATGAAAAAGAGGTTTGAAATGAGTGCAATGGGAGAATTACAGTTCTTTCTAGGCTTGCAATTAAACAAAAGGCTGATGGAACCTTTATTCATCAGTCCAAATATACAAAAGATCTTTTGAATAAGTTTGATTTACAAAACTGTAAGCCCTGTTCTACTCCCATGTGCAACACCATACAACTGGATGCAGGTCAGAAAGGTAAAGCTGTTGATGAAACACTTTACAGATGTATGATTGGGTCCTTGATGTATTAACAGCTTCTAGACCAATATCATGTTTGCTACTTGTGTCTGTGCCAGATTTCAGGCTGCTCCTAAAGAGTCTCATTTGATTGCAGTCAAGAGGATCTTTAGATATTTGCAAGGTACACAATCTCTAGGTTTATGGTATCCACTAGACACTCTTGCAAATTAGTTGCTTTTTCAGATAGTGACTATGCAGGGTGCAAGTTAACTAGAAAGTCCACTTCTGGTGGTTGTCAATTCCTAGGCAACTGTTTGATTTCTTGGCAGAGTAAGAAACAAACATCTGTTGCTACATCAACTGCTGAAGCCGAGTACATTGCTGCTGCAAGTTGTACTTCTCAGGTACTCTGGCTTCAAAACCAACTTCTGGATTATGGCATTACAGAGACTAAGACTCCATTATTAATGGATAGTGCTTCAGCTTTGTGTATTGTCAAAAATCCAGTCCAGCACTCTAGGACCAAACATATAGAGATCAGACATCACTTTATTCGGGATTGTTTTTAAAAAGGTCTGATTGATCCTAAGTTTGTGCCTAGTGCTGATGAGCTTGCAGATATTTTTACTAAGCCTTTGGATAGTTCTACTTTCCAAAACCTTGTGTTAAGGCTTGGTATGCTGCAACTAGAATAAGTGATAACTACTGATGATCTTAGTAAATAATTATTAATGATCATTAGTGACCATATCACATATTGTACTGCTTCTGTTACAACAACTGATAAAGTAACAACTACTGATGTAGTTGTAACTACTGATGTTGTCAAAATAGATAAGTACTGATGTCCTATGAAACAACTGAAAACAGCAAAAAGGCTGATGAGTAAGGTTGAGGACAGTATGAAACAGCTGAAAGGCTATGAATTGACGAAAACTACTGATGAGAACTTTCTCTTCGGTTGTTTCTACAACTGCTGTTTCATCCTAAACAACCGATGACAAAACCATGTCTTCAGTAGTTTCACAACTACTGATGACTAATACCAAGTCATCAGCTGTTTACAACAACTGATGACAAAACCATGTCTTCAGTAGTTTCACAACTACTGATGACTAATACCCAGTTATCAGTTGTTTTCAAACATCTGAAGTCAAAACCATGGTCTTCAGTAGTTTTATAACTGCTGATGCCTAAAACCACGACTTCAGCTGTTTCAACGTCTGAAAGGGTAATACCATGTCAACAGTCATTTTAAAACAACTGATGACTAACACCAAACCCTTCAGTCATTTTCTAACCCGTACCCTATAAATATCCCCGACCTAATCCTTCAGAGCCTCATCTTCTTCAAACCTAACGTTCATATCTCCAAAACTTCTCTCTCATCAATGGCGACCATGCAGCTCAAACCACGACACAACTGTGTAGCTTACCTCACCAAATCACCATTCTGGGCTAAGTTCGATAACGCTATTGATCTTATGGTCCAGTCACCCTACAAAATGGCCTTTCTTCTCAATCTAATCCTTCATGCCGAATCCCTTAACCAGTTTTGGATGAACGTCACCCTCACCACTGGGGAGAACAACATAGAGTCTCTCCGGTCGGTCGTCAACAACCACCAAGTGGTCATCACTCCCGATATACTTCGTCAAACTCTACACCTGGATGATGCCACTTTTCCTGCTGGATATCCAAAGGGCACAACTGATTTATCCTTTGCCACCATGGATATCAGGGAAACCTTAGTGCCTCCACCATACTGAAGAAACATTTCCATGATGCTGAACGTCTCATATTTCACATGGTAAATGTCTGTTTGGCTCCTAAGACTTCCTCTTAGGATCAAATGTCTACAAGGTGGCAGCAGGTACTATTCTCTATTCTTGAGCAACAGAACCTAAACTTCTCTGAAATCATTTTTCTAGAACTTAAGGACATGGCCTCAAAATCTATTTCTAACCATTGGATATTATATCCTCGGTTCATTACGGCTATAATAGAGAATCAGCTAAAAGCTGAGGACTTGTTGGTCTCGGAGTCCCTGCAACGGCTGTATTTTGCCTGAAGTATACTCCAGGCACAACTCTGACCAAACGTTGAAACAGGCTGCCAGGCTGCGAAAACCCACGCAGTTGGAACCCACAGCCACCACCTCCAGAACCAAAGTCCCCACTACACCAAAATCCAAAAAGCCAACAAAGGCTACTCAGGGAGATGAGTCCCCTGAGGATGCCCCTGTACCACAAACACAGGAACCACACACTGGTCTTAACCCCCCAGTTGTGACACTGACTCAACCAGCCACAGCCGCACAGGTATCCTCTCAACAGGATCCTGTTGCAACCAACATGGGGGACCTACACTGCTGGAACCTATCTCCCTTGAGAGGGTTACCATTGAAGCGCACCATTCACCCCGGGTGCAATCTGCTTCCACCCAATCACCACATGCAACCGCTCCCCAAAGTCCTACATTACTTGTTGCACAAGTGCTGACTCAGTTGCACTCCTCACCCCCTCCCCAGATACCAATTACAACTGGAATACTTCTACCATTGAGGGGGAGGACAACGTGCAGCTGAGAACCCACAGCATAGGGGTTACAATGTTCCTTCTCCTAGTGTGGCAATGGAGATTGGAACTTCTGGTGAGGCTGCCACATCTCCTACTTCAGCATATGATCAGGTTGTAGTTGGTACCATTACTAAGACCTTACCAGAGGCAACTGCTGATGAAGGACAAAGTCCTGAGGCAGGAAGTCCCCAGTTCCAAGACAAAAGGGCACATGCTACAACTGAGCTACACTCAGTGCATGTTCATCCTGATCCTATCAGGAGGTCAGGTGATTCAGTAACTACTGATGATGACCTGGGCTTCTTTTACGATGTAATCGCCCAAAACACCATCCTGGCAGAGGAGGTGAGTAGACTCAAAGAGCTGCTTGCCAAAACTTCTAAGGAACAAAGACCATCTGCCTCTACCACCTCACAGATGGCACCTTCATCTGAAGGTCTCACAAACACTGAGCCACTCCCAACAACTCAGCCACCTGCCTCTGCTTCTGGCACTATTTCTCAAGAACAGAACCCTCCTGAGCAAATAGTTGCTATCCTTCAAAATTCCCTCCCTCTCATCACACCCATAATCACTGACATAGTGATCAAAGCCATTGATGAGAGGCTTTCCTCAGTAATACAACCATTGATAGAGGAGGTTGTGGGCAAACAGCTTTCTGGCAATCAACCCCTTGCAACCAATGCAACCAAAAGGGGGAGATTAAGTCAGTGAAAGCAAAAAGAAAGAGGAGTACAGAGGAGAAAGAAAAGGAGAAAGAAACAGAAGGGATAGTAGTGGAAAAGGAGTTGGAGTTGAATGTGGAGACTGATAAGAGAAGGAAAAAGAGAAAGCCTTGGAGCTACTGATAAAAGAGGCTGATGCCGAACACAGCAGATCAATGGACAACATCATTGATCAGCTATTTAGGCAAGGCCATGACACCGATAAACTTGACTCTGAGATTCGACGATTAGAGATTGAAGAAATCCAGAATAGATGGGCAAGTTATGAAGTGTTAGAAAGAGAAAGGCTTGAGATCATGATTAGATTTATTGCAAAATATCTTGGAAGATCAATGATCGAAATCAAAGCTTGGTCTAGGGACAGTATCTTGGCAATCACCAACAAGATCTGTTCGTCTGAAGCATATACTAAGGGACTTATTATTGAAGCTTTGAATGAAGCGGGTGCTGGGAGCAGGACTGAGCTAGCCAAGCAATCAAAAGCCACACTCACCTCAAAAATGCTAGAACAGCCTGTCAACATTCCCACACCAAAACCACCCAAAACACAACCCACCAAACCAACTCCCTTACCCTCAAAACCCATAGCCGATGATATACCCTTGAAGAAGAAGAGAAGGGTATTGAGGCTAGAAGATGATGAAGAGATGATGAAGATAGGCTGCCACTCTCAGCTGCGATTCAGTTGCCTAAGGCCACAAGTCACTCCTCAGCAATTACTCCTGAATTCCAAAGACAAATGGTTAAAGTGAAGCTAGAAGAAGAAGAGCTTCATAAACAGCATGATGAGGAATTGCTGAAGAAAGTTGACAAAGCTTATGCAGCCACATCTTCTATCATCAATATGAAGAAACAAGCCCTCAGACTTTACACTCTCAAGCATACCTTTCAATATCAAAAGGAAAGAGTGAGGATTTGGCCTGATCCCAGGGTGTCTCACAGAATTCATAAGAAAAACATACTTCACAGATACATTGGCCAGGTGAAAAAGATCGTAGATGAAGTGATCTCTCTGGTCTTTGTAGTTTCACCCTGGGAAATCCTAGAGGACTTCAAGAAAGCCTATAAAGCTAATCTAACCCCTCAGAAGATGCTGGAATACAAAATAGTGAAAAAGGGGTTAGTTTACAAGAGGCTTGAGGAAGTCAGAAAAATGAGCTCCAGTTGTTCCTAGAGGGTAATCACCCGGATGAGTTTGCTTATAGAATAATAACAACTGTGGAGCTAAAGAATGGGAAACAGGCCAAATACCTGTCTGAGTATTATGGGCCTGAATCATTGTTTGAAGGAGGTGCTGAAGAGCTAACCATGGAGGAACAAATCACCTTCCTTGAGGCCTACACAAGAGAGTCGTACAGACTCATCATGGGGAAATAGATCTCATGAATAGGGTAACAACTCTGTGTCCAATTCCCCAAAACAGAGTTCCCATTCATACTTTGCCAAACAAATCTTTGAGACTTCTTCCCTGGCCGGTGCTTAAAAAAGGGTCGCTTCTGAGCTGATCTAGAAGACAAAAAGACCAACATTTCTGCCATAATAAGTGGGACAACTCTAATAAGTTTAGAGGTTTTGGCTGCATTGGTTCAGGGGGAGTTTGTTGGACCAAAAGAACCAATGAGCCTGATCAGAAAAACCTCTAAGTCCCACAGACATCACAACAACTGCTGAAGACTTGATCAGCTGTTTGACAAAGTCTGAAGACTGCAACAGCTGAAGAACTAAAGTACTAAAGAACAACAGCTAAAGATCTAAAGTGCTGAAGACTTCAACAGCTGAAGACTAAAGTACTGAAGAACAACAGCTGAAGTTCTAAAGTGCTGAAGACTTCAACAGCTAAAGACTAAAGTACTGAAGTACAACAGCTGAAGTATAAAGACTGAAGACATTAGCTGATGACAACAGCTGAAGCTCAAGTACAAGTACTGAAGCCTTCAGAGTTTGTTACAACAGCTGAAGAAGCATTCTTCAGTTGTTGTGATGGTTTACCTTTCAGTAGTTTTCTTTGTTTCAGTATTTGTAAAACAACTGAAGAGTATGTTCTTCAGTTGTTATAGTTTTAGTATTTGTAAAACAACTGAAGAGTATGTTCTTGAGTTGTTATAGTTTCAGTAGTTTCTTTTCAGTAGTTGTAATAATAGTTAACACTTAGCATTTTTGTAAGAAGATGTCAGTTGTTTGACATCTTCAGTAGTTGTGTTAACTATCAGCAGTTTGTAATAAATTCTGTTAGATGTCACTATCAAGTGACATCAGCAGACGTCACATCTCTTATATAAGAGGTGTTGACCTAATTGTAATTGTGACATTCCGTTACCACGAAAGCGAATATTGGATGAAATGTTATTTGCAGAATTCTCTGTCTATAATCGTTTTTGTTCTTACATTGAATATCTCTTTGTTCTTGTGAATTGGCTAATTCATTGTTAGAATTCCGCTGCTATACTCTCTAATCAATCAAACGTAGATCATTGATCCTAACATGTCTTTATTTGTCTTTTGATATTTTGTAATAGTATAGGGACTATTTTTGTAATTTGTTAGTTCCTTTACTTTTGTTTTCATTATAAATAGCTTAGATTTGCAGGTAGATAGTAACGAATACACAAGATATTCGAATCTGCTTTTCATACTTGTAATTGTCTTAGCTTGATATAAATGAAAACTTGAATTTTATTGGTATCTTGTTTTGATTTGATTACTTTGTGTGAATTTCATTGAATTGTGTTTACAAATCATCACAGATATATTCATTTGATCCTATCAGTTTAGTTAGGTTATTTGTCCAATTTCAGTCTCGGGTCTTGTTAGGGCCGAATCTTGTAAATTAGGGCTCAAATCAACCGTACTTTGGTTGGATAGCACTGCATTATACCTATATAATCAATAGAGATCATCAGAATATCACAAGATGAACTTAATTTGGGTCTGAAGAAATTTAGGCAGAGTAACGGCACTTTATGTGATTTTAGGGCGAATGGGGGTGATGAGTTTATGCGATCGACTATGGCCCTGTTTATACTGAATCTGATTTCAATGAGGCGACTGGACCCATTCGCTCTATTCATTTGGGCGATTGGACCTCAGTCGTGCGATTGGTTCAGTCGATCACATTCAGTCAGCCGACTAGGTTTCAGTCGGGCGACTGACTCGTTCGGTCAACTCCATTCGTGCGACTGGCTCAATCTGGTAAGCCATTCATGTGAATGGTTCATACTCATGCTTCATTTGATTGTTTAGGGCATAAGTATGGTCCAATCGTACGATTGGTCCATACTCATGGTCTAGTCGTGCGAATGGATCATACTCATGATTTTGACTTTATGACCATTTGACATTTTACACCCTTTGACTATTGATTAAACATTTTGAGCATACGATCAACTCAGACATAATCCTTTTAACTTGGAAAACTTTTGATCACCTCAAACGTGATCCTTTTAAAACAATTTGTCACCTCAGACTTGACTCATTTTACATTTGAAAGCATGTGTGGTCACCTCAGGCATGACCCTTTTAAGTGATTAAATTTCACATTGAATTCCACGCCATAGTTTGACAGATAAAACTAAAATGACTGGAAAATTTAAACAAGCAAAATTAACTAACAGAACTAAAATGTTTTGTGTTTTTGTATCGAGTGGAAATCCTAAGATAGAAATCTACCAGATTTATTTCTAGAACAGGCAGCTTTAAGGTATTTTGACCATAAGTGAACGATTCATTATGGAATCATACACGTAATCAATTCATTTAGGACGTGTTTCCAAAATCATTTGATGCTTGATTCTTGTTTCGAGGGTCATTTAACAATTTTAGGAAATCATACTGGTACTACGAGGTGCATACGTTGATTTGGATTTTCAAGAATTGCAGCCACACTGATTGTCAGTATAATTGTCCACTTAAATCCATACACAAACTTTTGACACACATTGTGATAGAATAGGTTATGTTATTTCAACCAACATTTATGAAGCCCACGCTTTTATGGTAATCAACAATCCTCAGGAGATTTTTGAGCGGTCTACGGGTATTTTGACAAGAAGAGACTATTCTTAGAGCTTTCAAAGAGAAGCCAAGCCTCAGGTCAGTGCCACCGCATAGAAGAGAGGCGGCAAACAACAATGAACTCTAGAATATCTAGGTTATGCTTATCCTCAGGTCAGTGCCATCGCACAGCAAAGAGGCACACAACCTATCTTCTTGTTAGAGCATAATTTTTTTTTCTTTTGCACATAACGCACCAACAACATAGGTTATCAGCTTGATTGTGCTTATTTTTCATTTTTTTGTGTACTTTGCTTTTTTAGTGGTCATCCGCAGATATTTTTGGCGTTTATTTGCTCGTCACCCCTTATTGGAATTGACTGATTATGTTAACCAGTGATAAGATAGGAACCCACATTCAGTTGAACAGTTTAGTTTAAATTGAGTTCACCAATGAGGTCTAATCATCTGTTATGGTGAATCTACCGACACATCATGTAGTGGTCTAACAACCTCTAGATCTACTTTCTTTGCATTACCTTAGTAGTAGCCAATGTACTATCATTTTTTCCTTTTATATTACCCAGACATCTCAGATTTATACTTTGAATGTTGCATCTAATTCAATTTAATATTTTAAAGTCCCAAATGTTTTGTTCCCGTGTACTATCATTTTCCACAGTCATTGAATTGGTTTCATAGAGCTGATTTCATTTCTATCAGCTAGCCCATCCTCCTCCCTGGTTTTTTTTAATTACTGACTTAACCTATTCTCCCCCTAAAATTCTAAACTGTAAAAGAATTGTGTTTTTTAGGATTTCAATAGGCGAAGAAATAACAGCAATAAAATTAATTAAATTTAATAAACTAAAATTAAAGAAAATAAAAGAAATTTTGACTTTACGCATCGGACTAAGCATGGTCATCTTCTTGAATTACCTCACTTTTCTTTTTAACGCTGTTGACCGCTAACAAATATAGAAAACATGGTTTATCAAAAGCTTTTGTATAGAGGTTAGCGCGTTGAAAATCCGTGTTTATTTTAACGACATCAGTTAGATTATTTTCAAATTAATAACGTATAAAGTGATATTTTATTCCGATGTGTTTGGTCATAGGATGTTGGACAATAGTAGCAGCTATTGCAGCAGAATTATCAACAAAAATAGGGGTGTTAGAAAATTTCAAACTGTAGTCCCGCAATCGTTGTTGAATCTAGATGATTTGAGAACAACAGCTTGCCGCAGCAACATATTCAGCTTCACAAGTTGACAACACAACTGATGTCTGCTTCTTACACTGCCACGTGACTAATCTTCTCCCAAAGAATTGACAACCTGTTGAGATGGATTTGTAGTTCATCTTGCAACCACATAATCCGAGTCACTGTACGCGGTTAGCTCGAAGTCATCGTCATGGGGATACCTGTTAAGTGCTCTAAGAAAGATTAACATGTTGTCTTTTTTGTCTTTTAATAGTTTGTAATAGTATAGGGACTATTTGTGTAATTTGTTAGTTCCTTTACTTTTTGGTTTCTGTATAAATAGCTTAGACTTGCAGATAGATAGTAACGAATACACAACATATTCGAATCTGCTTTCATACTTGTAATTGTCTTAGCTTGATATTAATGAAAACTTGAATTTTATTAATATCTTGTTTTGATTTGATTACTTTGTGTGAATTTCATTGAATTGTGTTCATAAATCAACACAAATTGGGTCATTTTATCCTATCAAATGGTATCAGAGCTGTTGGTAAGCTGTTAGTGATTGATTTTTTTTTAAGTTCATCGAACTTGAAAAGCTCAAAAATCTCACTGAATCTGTGATTGAGATACAATTCAATTGAAAATTTGTGAATTTCAGTTGTGTTTCATCATCAGAAACATGATTTGAATCACAATTAGCAGATCAATTCATCAAATTCAAGTCAATTTGTTGAATTTGTTGTTCGAAAAAGGTTTGAAGTTTCGAACTGACAATCTCAAATTGAGTGATTTGTTGTTGAAATTGAAGAAATTGATATTAAGAAGAATGTATATCGGCATAAAACTCATTTAACTGAAAAGTTTCAATCGAATTCATCAACATTTGAAGAATTCAGAAGATTTGAGTTTGTTACATTCATTTGAAGATGATGAATGTATCGCATAAGCTGAGATTGACTGAAAATTTGTCTAAGTGTTAGTCGCATCAACACTATGTAGACATTTTCAGTTCAGACGTTTGATCACTGTTCGAGAGTCCAGACGTATCATTGTTGAGAAGTATTTGAATTGTTTAGACGTTTGACAACTGTTTTAGGTGCATCGACACTGTGTAGACGCATCAACACTATGTTGACACATCACAATTTTATAGACGTTCTTAGTCAGTCGTTTGAGTACTGTTGAAGAGAAGAATCTCAGACGTATCACCTTTGTTGAGTTGATAACTGTTAGGCGCTTGATAACTGTTTGGGCGTTTGACAACTGTTTAGACGCTTGACAACTGTTTAGGCATTTGACAATTATTTAGGCGTTTGACAACTGTTTAGGCGCTTGAAACCTTCCAGACACATTAAACTTAGACGTTTTGGAAAATTTTCTAAGGCATTCCGTTAGACGTTTCTCAACTCAGGCGCATCAACTGTTTGGGAGTATAACCACTGTTTAGACGTATCATGATACTTAGAATTTTTTTTAAAAAAAAAATTCAAAATCTAAATCAACAAAAATATAAAAAAAATTAAAAAAAAATGGTGAAATCAGAAGATTCTGAAAACAGAGTTCCAAAACTTAAAAATAGAGCTGATTTCAAAAATTGGTGTCTTAGACTAAAAAAGCATTTTAATTCCATTGACACTGATCTCTGGAAATCTATAGAAAAAGGACCATACATTCCTATAATAACTGATGGACCTGACAGAGGATTTGTGTATACTAAAGATTCTCCAGAACCTTATCCAGAAGATGATCTTCAAGGAGATGATCTAAAAAGAGTTAAGAATGATATTAAAGCCTATTCATTGATGTGTAAAGGACTACCTTTGGAAGTTCTTACAAGGCTTGATGCATATCAAACTGGATATACACTATATAAAGCATTAAAGATCATTCGTGAAAGAGGTAAGGAGATTCAAAATTTAAAGAAACAAAAGCTGAAAAGACAATTAGAATTGTTTCAATATTTGTCTGGAGAGACAATAAATCAAATGATGAACAGATTTGTTCAACTCATAACTGAGATGTCAACAGCTGGTATCAAACCTGATCTTGAAGATTTAAATCTCAGACTACTTAATGTTTTACCATCATCATGGAAACAAACTGTAACTCTACTAAAACATACTGAGAAGTTTTCAATGGATCTAGATCTTCTTATTGCAAAAATTGAATCAGTGGAGATTGATGAAAGCTCAAGAACAATGATAGAGCAGCATCAATGTCTCAATATCAGTTTGTTGCTTCTCCTGCAACCACCATAGAAAATGCATTCATGGCAAAGAGTGAGAAAAGTTCTGAAGAAGAAGGAGATCTGTTTGTTGGAGTAGGATTTTTCGCTGACTCATTATTTACCGGTGCACCTGCATATACAACTTAGTCTCATTCTCAATCTCCTCCTAAACCATAATCCCAATCATCAAATATTCAGACAGAGACTTCTTCATCATCTAACTCTGCTAAATCTAGCAAAGTTAAAGATGTGATTAACATTCCATTAGAGGATGAAGAGTCCAAAACTGCATTCACTGCGTTTATGGCCAGCTTTCAAGTATATCAAGGTAGCCATTTAACTCAACTAGATTTTGTTTTGCAGGATTTATTTGAGATGGATCCTGAAGATGTTGAAGAGATGGACCTGAACTGGCAGATGGTGATGATTGCCTACAGGACTCAAAAACATTCTTATGTCAACAAGAAATACAAGCCTAGTGCAAACATGACTGTTGGATTTGACAAGTGAAAAGATGCCAGAGCTTAAAGAAGAAACCAAATCATCTGATGAAACAAAGAAAGCTATAGTAGTCAGCATAAAAGATGGATATGATTGGAGTGCATATGCAGATCAATTTACAAATGAATTAACATCAAGTTTATCTCTTATTGCAGAAATTCAAGAAGAAGATTGGTCAGAAAACAATGACCCAAAAGTGGAAAGTGATGAAGAGGAAGATGACTATGCTTGGAGTGACAAGTCTGATCCTAAAGAGGATACAAAGGAAGTAGCTCTAATGGTTCAGTCTGATCAACCAAAGGTTAACTCTTCTACTTCAAAACCTAAAACCACAGTTCCAAAATTTCCTGAAATACCATCAGAAGTAAGAGAAAAGCTTTGCACCAAATCATGTTATGAATATGTTGAACACTACAGAAACTATTCATTCAAAATCTGTGAAAAGCTAAAACAAGAGGAATGTATGCATAACCAACTTAAATCTGATCATAAAACTGCAGATCAATAAATTATCTCTCTTCAAACTTCATGGAACAAAACAATCAAAGATTTAGAAATTGTTACAAAACAACTAGAAGAGATGACCAAGAATCTTGAACAAGAGAAAATAGCACATGCTGCTACTCAAGTTGATCTGGCAAAAGTAAAGAGTTCAAAAATTATAGTAGAAAAACTAATCAGTGAAAGAAAAGATAACAAAAAGCAGGTTAGGTTTCACTCATGAACCTATGCCTGAATCTATCACAAACACACTACCAGAGAATTTCAATACTCATGATCATTCACCTGAAAATAAAGCAAAGCTTAAAGCCTTCCAGATCAAAAACAAGAATAAGAAGAAGAAAAAGAAAATGTTCAAGTATTTGTTGAAAAAGATCAGAAAAAATCAAAAATGATCATCCAATCAAGATAAAATCATATGAACCAAAACAACCAAAACAACATATCTCCTCTGATCAAATTCATAATGTAATAGAAGAAGTGAGAGTTCAAAACAAGATAAACAACAGATAGGAACATCAGAAGATTCAAACACCATCAATATGAAACAATTTCAATCAGAAAAGGAATCTTCTTCTGATGATGTTCAATCTGAAAATAAACAAGTTCTTCTAAATCAAAGAATCAAAGAAGAAGAAAGAAATCTGCAAAAGCAACATCTGAACAAACAAAAGTTCAGAAAATTTGATTAAAGCAACAAATCAAACATCAAAACTAAAACTAATTAAATTTGTGTCAGCAGGTATGTTAAATATGAATTCTCTTCCAAATAATAAAGCAAATATTATGAACAAATCAAACTCTGATCTGAAATCAAGTTCAGATTCAAAGACTTCCGCTGTAGCAAAAATATTTGTTCCTAATATATTCAAAAAGGAAGTTCATGTTAAACAAATGACAATAATTTGACACAAAATAAAACTATGAAAAATGAAAGACAACAGTTTAACTATTTGACACCAAAATCAAACATTATGTCATTGCAAAAGTTAACAAAAAGTTGTTTTCAACTCCACAAAAGTACTGTGAAATTTGTGATATGAAAAATCACAATACTGTCGAGTACTACTTCCACAAGTACTGGCACATATGTGACATGAGAAATCATTCGATAGCAGATTGTTATTATAACAAATATGTACTTATTGTGATGAAAAGACTCACAACACTGCAATTGTTACTTTAGAAATAGATCTCCACTAGAAACTTTGCAAAATCAAACATGAGCAAAGGATTTGCTAATCCACAATATTTGAGAAATCAAACTAATGGATTTCAAAGAGACATTATCAACCTAATGTAGGTTTGAGATCTTTTCCGAAGAAAAATTATGTGAGCTCAAATCATAACATGCAAGAACACTTCATACCAAGATCTGTAAGGATGACTAATAAAATGTTAGTCATCAATACATTTCAAAAGATGATCAATCAAATGGTATGAATGTTCATAAAAATAATCAAACAATTTTCAAAATAAAATTGGTAAATTCATCAAAAATAAACCTGATTTGAATAATCTCCATTATAAACAATTTACAATTGTTGATAAATTTGGAAAGCCCAAGACCATTTCGGCTTGGGTAGATATTTCAACTTAACTTTTTGTAGTGCAGGTACGCCCAAAAAGACCAATCAATACATGGTATGTGGATAGTGGTGTAGTCGCACATGACAGGCAATACTGCCTTGTTACAAGACTTTAAGTCAAAAGATGGAACTCACATCGCCTTGGTGGTGATGCTGGAGGAAAAATAACCGGAGAAGGAACAGTATCCAATGGGATAATAGCTTTGATAAAGTCAACTTTTGTTCACAGTTGAACTTTAATCTTTTAAGCGTATCTCAAATATGTGACAAATCTTATTCTGTTTTGTTTGATGATTCATTATGTTATGTTTTGAAGCCAGGTTTCAAGATAAGCAAAGATTGGGTGATTGTTACAGCTGAGAGAGACAGAGATGTATACAAATTGGATATGTCTCAAGTTGATCCTTCAACTGAAACACATGCCTAATTGCAAAGGCATCAAATGATGAAAGCCAGCTTTGGCATAGACGTCTCGGTCATTTAAACTTCAAGAACATGAACAAGCTTGTAGTAGGAAATCATGTCATTGGACTTCCATCTAAGAAGTTTGCAACAAATGATCACTGCTCAGCATGTTTGAAGGGAAAGCAACACAGAGCGTCTTATAAGTCCAAGCCTATAAACTCAACATCCAAACCTCTCCAGATGTTACATATGGACCTTTTTGGACCAACAAACGTCAAGAGTATTGGACGAAAATCATATGTTTAGTTATCATTGATGACTTCACAAGATTTTCATGGGTTTTCTTCATTTATGCCAAAGCTGAAACAGCTGATTTACTAAAGAATTATCATTAAAGTTGAAAATCAATTAGACAATAAAGTGAAAATAATAAGAAGTGATAATGGAACGGATTCAAAAATGCTAACATTGAAACGTTTTGTGCACAGAAAGGGATAGCTCATCAGTTCAGTGCTCCCAGAACTCCTCAACAAAATAGAGTTGCTGAAAGGAAGAATAAAACACTGATTGAAGTTGCTCGTTCTATGTTAGCTGATGCAAAAATTCCTATCACTTTTTGGGATGAAGCAATCAACTGCGTGTTTCGTTCAGAATCGAATCTTAATCGTCAAAGATAAACTGAAAACTCCATATGAGTTAATGTTTGGCAGAAAACGAACATAAACTTTTAAAATCATTTGGTTGTCCTGTTATGATTCTTAATTCAAGTGATCAATTAGGAAATTTGAAGCAAAATCTGATAATGGATTTTTCGTTGGATATTCATCAGTTTCAAAAGCCTATCGAGTCTACAACTCTAGGACAAATGTAATCCTTGAAACATTCAACGTTAAATTTCTGGAAAATTCTTTTCCATCAGTTTCAAATGGTCCTGCATGGTTATTTGACTTAGATTCATTATCAAACTCTTTTCAATCTAATTTGTTTGATCAACCAAATTGTCTTGATTCTATGAATAAGAAGAACTCAAGAGGAGATCTTGGATCTTTCAGTGAAGATTCAGATTCTGATGACCCAGATAATTCAAGCTCAGACTACCCATTTTTATCATTTGTCAAGGATTCAACAATACAAAACTGTGAAAATACAGTTTCAGATCATTCAGAGTCAATTAATTAGGAAGAATCACAAAATATTCCTAATGATGGTAATGAGTTTGTGATACCTGAGTCTGGAACATCATCCATTTCAGGTGATGTAGTTGATATAGGTAACTTTGATTACTTGTCAATTCACCTACTCAAGTTCCAACTTCAATCCACATTCTTCTACTTTGATACATGAGTTTTCCAACTTGAATCAACAAATCTGGATGTTAATGTTCAATGTGATGAGATTACTACATCTCGTATTCACAAGAATCATCCAATTTCTCAGATTATTGGTTCATTGAATGAGAGAACAACAAGGAGTAAATCAGAACAAGCAAACGTATGCTTATACTTGTTTTCTTTCTCAAATTGTTCCTAAAAATGTCACCAAGCATTAAAGGACAATGGTTGGATAGAAGCCATGCAAGAAGAATTACTTCAATTCCGCAAACAAGAAGTGTGGAATTTGGTGGATCTACCTGATGGAGAAAATGCAATTGGCACGAAATGGTTATTTAGAAATAAGACTGATGATCGTGGTGTTGTATAAGGAACAAAGCGAGACTGTTGCACAAGGATACACACAGGAAGAAGGTATAGATTATGATGAAGTGTTTGCACCAGTTGCAAGACTTGAATCAATTCAAGTTTTTCTGGCTTATGCTTCATTCATGAAATTCAAGGTGTATCAAATGGATGTAAAGGGTGCATTTCTATATGGTCCAATCACTGACAATGTGTTTGTGAAGCAACCTCCAGGCTTTGAGGATGCACAATTTCCACATCGAGTATATAAACTGAGTAAAGCTTTATATGGACTTCATCAAGCCCCTAGAATTTGGTATGAGACGTTGTCACAACACTTAATCCAACATGGATACACACGAGGGAAAATTGATCCAACTTTATTCATAAAGAAGGATAATAATGATCTTTATGTGTACAAGTGTACGTTGATGACATCATATTTGGTTCTACCTGTCCAAAATGTGCAATGAATTTGAAGAAATCATGAAATCTCGATTCCAAATGAGTTCTATGGGAGAGATTAACTTCTTTCTTGGACTTCAAGTCAAGCAAACTACGGATGGAATTTTCATCAATCAAGAAAAGTTTGTTGACAAGCTCTTAAAGAAACTTAAGTTGCAAGACTGTCAGTCCATATGAACTCCAGTAGATGTTAACACCAAGATTGAACCTGATCCAAAAGGAAAATCTATTGACCAAACGTTATACAGATCAATGATTGGTTCTTTGATGTATCTTACTGCATCTAGACCAGACATTATGTATGTTTTGTGTATGTGCCAGGTATCAATCAGACCCGAAAGAATCTCACTTAATTGTTGTCAAAAGGATATTCAGGTATCTCAAAGGTAAACCAGCCTTAGGGCTTTGGTATCCTTACGAGGGTAACTTTGAACTATATGGATGTACAGATAGTGATTATGGTGGATGCTGTCAAGATAGAAAATCTACTTCGGGTGGGTGTTAATTCTTGGTCCTAGATTATCTCGTGGCAATGTAAGAAACAAACAAATGTCTCTGTTTCAACTGCAGAAGCTAGTACATTGCTGCATTAGCAGGATGTTCTCAAATCCTTTGGTTGCAAAATCAATTACTGTATTATGGGTTCAACTTTCTTAAAACACCAATTTACATTGATAACACTTGCTATGTTCATACAGCTAATCCTGTTCAACACTCAAACACAAAACATATCAAAATTCGATATCATTTTCTTAGAGATAACTCTGAAAAGGATTAATTATATTGATTCAAATTGCAACAGAAAAACATTAGCAGATCTATTTACTAAAACCTTCCTACCAGGACGGTTTGAGTATTTAGTAGAATCAATTGGTCTTATAAATCATATGTGATCTCCCTACATCAAAAGATCATAATAAGTGATACTCTCATTGTTAATTGCCTGTTTATATTTTGTGTTTGTGTGATTTTATGTTTTTCATAGAAAAATCAAATACAAAAATATATATCAAAAATACAAAAATAGAGTCGTTTAGAAAGGATTATGTTTTGCATCATGTGAGAAATGATAGTACATTAGTGAGATCAGTTGCATACTTCACTCATCAATAAATTCTAGATATGATCAGATATGCTGTGTAGACAATATCTGACTATTATGCTGAAAAAGTAAATTCTTGTGATCAAACTAAACATACATGCTTATGTGTATTCATTTGAGTACTTTTGAGTTGTTTTTAGCTTATCACATTGAATGTTTGTTAAGTTACACCACTCACACCTTTTGACACTATGTGTAATCATGAAATCTGTTACAAAACATCATTTCACTTCTCTGTTATGAGTGATCATAGACCTGAAGTACTGAGATATCCTTTGTTGTAAGTCATTACAAACCTGGATTCTCTTTTTGATGCCAAAAGATGCCAATGTGCACAACCTATTCAAATGAATAGTCAGAGCTGATCAAATGGTTATCCATGATCATCCTCTATTAACTAAGTAACATGAACTCTGGTGATATCTATGTTTCAGGTAATAAGTTGAGCATGTGTTCTTTCTACATTTCATGATGATAGTTGAGCTCTCTTAGTCTCTGTTGTTTTACATCATGTCATATCTTAATCAACACTAATCAATCCAAGAATTGAAAAGTAAGTGAGTTGATAATGGTGTCAAAAACACTCATTGTCTATCCTTAGATCTCGTGTCTCCTTTGCTGTGATATCACTGACCTGGAACCACTTGATCAGGATTTATTCATGGTCTATGATTATCCACATTTTTTTTTATTTTAATGTGCTGATCTTATTAATATGATCTCTCTGCAGACATCAATCCATGCTTATATTAGATTTTGATTCTATTTTCATTTTTCTTTTATGCAGGTCCTTGTGTGTGAAGGCAATCCAATGTGTTGTGTGATCTTATTATCTTTCCTAAGAAACTTATAAGTTTTTCAAACTTAAAAGTTTAGGTAGTAATAAATGAAAGAGTTGTTCTCACAAATAATCATAATTAAATCAAATTTCAAATGTTGACTTGAAAGGATGATGCTGTTTTTTAAGTTTTGTGTAAATTGAAAATGTATTTGAAAAGATGATGCTATATAATTTTTGAAAATATATGAACCTACATAAATTTGCAAATAAATATGCTTCATAAGTTGAAAATCAAATGATATTTGATTTTATGTTGAGACTAAAATGAAGGGACAAAAGAAATTTAAAATAAATAGAAAATAAAATTTGTAAATTGAAAGTACAAAATTCAAAAGTTCAAAATTGGAAGTTAAATGGTAAAAAGTGTGCAAGTGAAGAAATTGGAAATCACAAGTGTTTAAATCATGAAAGTCAACTCATGAAAGTTAAATGGTAACAGTGCACAAGCTCCTCAATAGGAGCATGATGAAATTTTCAGGATTTATACAAGTGTTGGACGTTTGATTCATTCTCATGCGTCTAAACAGTTGTTATACATCTATGGAAATTACAAGTGTTGGTCGTTTGATATAATCCCATACGTCTAAATAGTGAATGGGTTTGATTGTCCAAGTGTTAGACGTTTGACATGTCTCATGCGTCTACACAGTATCAAAATTATCAAGTGTTAGACGGTTCAAAAAGTCCATGCGGCTGAACAGTTCAAAGCGCCTAAACGATGCTTATGCGCCTGAACAGTTCCCATGCGTCTGATTTAAAACGCACACAGTGCTCATGCGTCTAACAAAATAAGTGAATTTTAGGTTTTCATATGCCCAAACAGGGATCATGCATCCAAACAGGGCTCATACGCCTAAAAATTTCTCTTATATAAATTGAACACTTATGTGTATTTCTCATTTTCACTTCAAATTCTCAGACCAAAACCCCCAAACTTGCGACTGTCGAGTATCATCACATTCTCATTCATCTAAAATCGAATCAAATACATTGATTATGGATGGTATTTGAATATATAAACGTAAGTTTGTGATTCAAATCTATAATTTTGAGTTAAATCAGTACATTGTGATAGTCGTTTTGAATGCTATTTGGGCGTTCAAACCCTATATTATCAAAGTTAAATCTAATCAAAATGAGTATCATATAAAAAATTGATAATGGATTATTGATAAGAACCCATTTTCGAGTATAGTGACGTATTGTTTTTGATCATAAAGTGAAAATGATTTGTTGATGTTGAACTCAGTCAGTTTCCCACAGCCGAAGAAGAAGAAGATGAACAGTCTATTTTAATTTGAATAAAAATAAAATAATAATAATAATAATAAATAATATAATAAATAATAAAATAAATAAATGAATAAAATTTTAATCAATTAAAATTGAAAATTCATATGTAGAAATAGAATTCATTAATCAATATTCAATGTTCTCATTATACTTTCATTGTGTTTGCAGATGGCAGAATTAAATTTTGAGCCTAAGCATAATGTGGCTACTTTTCTAAATGATGAAAACAGAGAAGCAATTGGATATGAAGAAATTATCAGATTTCTGTTAAACAAAGTATGTATATGCTATGTGTGCAAGACCAATGATAAATGGAAGAATGATTAAGAAATTCTGGAGAACTGCTCAAATTGAAAGAGATGATGAAGGAAACAAAGTTTTAAGAGCTTTCATCACATCAGAAAGAATGCTTGAAGTTTCTGAAGAAGCAATCAGACTAACTCTAAGACTGGGTGATAATGATCCTGAAGACTTATCAGAATATACATTTAATGAATGTAGAGAGGTTTTTTACAAATGGGTCATCCAGATCATTTCCCTAAGAAGCAATTTTTTAGAGCTCGTGTATTTAAGCATTGGAAGCTTTTATGCTATATCTTTCACATTGCATGTCTAAAAGAAGTGCTAGATGGGATTCATTCCTGTAGACATTGCATCTCCTATTATAACCTTATCCACAAACAGAAGATTCAATATGTCTAAGTGGATAATGAATGGTTTCATTTTTAATCTTGAAAGAGGAGTAAGGCATAAATACTTGATGTACCCAAGATTTCTTCAACTTCTCATTAATGAAGCAAATCCAGATCTGTATGCTGAAGAAGTTAATGGTGAAAAGATTCAGTTAGAGCACATAACGGAGGTTGTTTACAAAAGACTGGCAATGATCACTGGTGCTTAAAACATTCCAGTTTTTGATTATGTCAGGAATGTATCAATGGAAGAAGTTGATATTACTCAGCCCCACTTCCATCTAACTAAAGAAGAACCAATAGATCCAAATGTCTGATTGAAGATGTAGAAGTTGATGAAGAAAGTGATAATGATGTGTCTGAAAGTTCATCAAGTGAAGAAAGTGATGATGATGATGGAAATGATGATGCCACAGAAGCACATCAAGAAGGATATGAAGAAAGAAATGCAGAAGATACTGGAGATGAACCATAACCTATGAATGAAGAAAATGTTGATGTCATTCATGAGGAAGCTGTACAAGAAAGGAATTCTCAAAATCAAACATTTGATTCTGACTTTATAATGATATTTTTATTCAATCCAATATTTGAATTTGATACAAATGAAGGAGTAAAGAAATTCCTGTTAGTGTGTCACACCATGTGTCTATACAAACAGAGAAATAGTTGACATTGATGAGATTGAAAAATTGAAAGAAGAAAGTTTAAGCAAAGAGAAAGAGCTTGAAGAGTTAAAAGTGGAGAATGAAAGAGATAAACAGATCTTTTGAAAAAGAAATTCAAAAGCTTAAAGATGAAAATTTAAAGTTGTCTGAAGAAAATGGCTTAAAAGATGAAAAGATTGTAAGTTTTCCTAAAGATAAAGAAGACGTGATCAAGAACTTTGAAGTTATGATTAAAGATTGGATATTCTTGAGGAGAAATTCAAGAAATTAACTGAAGAAAATGAAAATGTTAAAGCTGAATTGCTAAAGGAAAAAGAAGCTCAGAAACCTATATCACCAGTACATGTGATAAGTACTGAGATGCATGTTGATGAAAATCTTGAGCAAATAAAAGGCAAAAGGAAAGTGAGTGAGTTAGAAGATATCTCTCAAACTGAATCATCTTCTAAGCTTCAAAGAACTGAAGAATCTGTTGAAGAACAAAATGTTCAAGAACAAATTGATGCTTTAGATGATATTGAGGAAATATACAATGATGATTGGTATGATGAAGTTCTTGATAATGAAGATATTGATGAAGCTGAATTTGTATCACACTTTTCTTCACAAGAACATATTCAAGAACAAGATGAAGTACCACAAGACTTTGAAGAAAAATATAATTATCTTGTGAACATGAAATACAATCGAGTATATTGGATGGACTGACTGTTTCTCAGTTAACGATGAATACGAGAAATGTATCTATGCAGAGTCAGTTGCTTTAATAGATCCAAGAGATTGTTGTTGAGCATGGTGAATGGTCAGAGCAAAAGAAGTAATAAATGTAGAAGAACTATCTAGCTCTGAGTTGCACCATCCTGATCCAGATGATATGAGTATTCCAGCTCTAGATCATGGTTGCAATCTCGAAATACCCTTGGAGGAAGCTAAGAGATTACAATCTGTATCTTTGAGGAATCTTGTCAGAAGCTTTCAAGAGACTGAGAAACAATGAAGAAAATGATAGTACTTAATACAGATAACCCTCAGTATCTTGAAATAACAAAGAGAACAAGAATATTAAAGCCTCAGGAGATTAAACAAATGTCAAGATTTGATGATGCTCATGCTCATAAAAAAGAATTGATAGAATGTTTGCTGATCCAAAAAGACAAACTTATGAAGCATCAACTGAACAAAGGCATATTCTTGATAGTTCAAGAACAACTGGAGACTTGGTAAGAACATATTGCAAAAAGGACAATCAGTTGTTGAACTGTGAATGCTATGATTGCTCCAATTTTACCAACCAAGTAAAGATCATTGCATGGAAGTATGATGAAGTGTTTGATGCATTTTGATAAAAGAGTAAATGCTGTGTGTGATGTTTATCATTTTTACTCCAGTATCATAAAACTTCCAGTGAAAGATTTAAAAGAGCTGAATAGATTACCTCTGATCAATCCTTCTGATTCAAAACGTGGAAAGATGTTTGTAGAATTATTAGAAGAGGATTGGATAGATCGAGTAATTTTATTAACACAAGATGTGATCAAGAGATAAAGAGTACTTTGCTACTATGAAGAAAAACAAGAAGCTTAATGGAGTACATTCAGAAGAAGAACATTCTTTGATAGAATTTTGTGACAAATATTTTGAGAAAGTTACAACTCCTGGACTGAAAGTGATAGATTGTAATCAAAACTCAAAGCCATTCTCAGATGGTTTTATAACACTAAGACATTTGAGCTGAAGTTAGTCCGAAATCTAGAAAGATGGGATGAGGACATGATTACTTTATTTGGAGTTTTTGAACTAAAACTCTTACATCCAAGTTATATTTCATTTTTGTCAGTACAAAAATTTGAGAAAGTAACTCTTGAAGTAGCTGAGCAAGATAAGAAATATTTCATTTCTATTATTAATGTGATGAATGTTGCCATGGAAAGAATATCTTTGAGAAAAGCTCTTGCTTATGCCAACATAGTCAAGAAAGATATTAAAGATATTGAATTCATGAGAATATCAAGGAAAGGAGTGTTAGAAGTATACTCAAAAGAAAGTAACAAGCCTACTGAGTTATATGCTAATATTGATATTTCATGTCTTTCAAAAGACACATTGGAAAGAATGAACAAGTTGGAGATTAAAACAAATGAAGCTAAACCCGAACAAGGCATTTTGCAAGTAAATTCAAGTCTGCAATATCAAAAGCTTTGAAAGAATTAGATATGTACAAACAGAAGCCAATGTTCAAAGTCAAAGAAGAACCAGAAGATTACTTTGAATGATAAAGTCAAAGGTTAAAGATAAAATTGAAGATAAAGTTAGCAGTCAAAGCTTGAAGAATTTGAAGACAGAAGACCATGTCAATCTTAGGGGGAGTATTGTTAAGTGCTCTAAGAAATTAACATGTTGTCTTTATTTGTCTTTTAATAGTTTGTAATAGTATAGGGACTATTTGTGTAATTTGTTAGTTCCTTTACTTTTTGGTTTCAGTATAAATAGCTTAGACTTGCAGATAGATAGTAACGAATACACAAGATATTCGAATCTGCTTTCATACTTGTAATTGTCTTAGCTTGATATTAATGAAAACTTGAATTTTATTGATATCTTGTTTTGATTTGATTACTTTGTGTGAATTTCATTGAATTGTGTTCATAAATCATCACAGATTGAGTCATTTGATCCTATCAATACCACAATCCAAGTGTAGGTGTACCCTTCAGATAATAAAATATCCTTTTGACCCTGATAAGATGGTTTACTTTTGGTTTTGCCTGATATCTTGAACAAAGACACGTTGCATACATGATATCAGGTCTTGAGGCAGTGAGGTACATGAGATATCCAATCATTCCTCGATACATGGTGGCATCAACCATATCACCATTTTCGTCAGGTGCTACATCATGATTTGTAGCAAGTGGAGTCCCAGCTGCGGAAGCATTCTCCATGACAAACCGACTGAGAAGATCTCCTACATACTTGGTCTGATGTAGAAAAATTCCCTTTGGTGTTTGATCCACTTGTAGCCCGAGAAATACTTCATCTCTCCCATGGCACTCACTTCAAATTCTGCTTTCATCACTACTTCAAATTCTTTACATAATTCTTTGTTCTTGAAACCGAAGATTATGTCATCAACGTAAATCTGAACCAGCAGCAGATTACCATCTTTCTCTTTGATGAACAGTGTACAGTCAGTTACACCTCTACGAAATCTGTGTTTCACCAGGTGAGTGGAGAGTTTTTCATACCATGCTCTCGGGGCTTGGTGAAGCCTGTAGAGAGCCTTATCAAGTTTGTAAACTTTGTCCCGATGATATGGATCCTCAAATCCTTCAGGTTGACTTACATACACTGTTTCCTGGATTTCACCATGAAGAAAGGCACTCTTTACATCCAATTGATAAACTTTAATCTTCATGTAAGAGGCATAGGCTAGGAAGATACGGATGGCTTCCATTCTCGCCACAGGTGAACATTTTCATTATAATCTTCCCTCGACTTGTCGAAATCCTTGAACTACAAGTCGAGCCTTGTTCCTGATGATGACACCTTGATCATCTTTCTTACACTTCACGACCCATTTGGTACCAGTGACTTTAGCACCTTTAGGTTTATCAACCAGTGACCATACACCTAACTTCTTGAACTGAAGAAGTTCTTCTTGCATGGCACTAACCCATGCCTCATCATTTAGGCTTTACTGACGTATTTTGGCTTGAACTAAGACACAAAACAACGATAAGCACCATCGTGAAGGTACCCTTTCTCCATTACCGAGGCATAATCAGCTGAATACAACTGATTTCTTGTCTGAACTCCTGATCTGACATCCCCAATGACATTGTCCAGAGGATGATAGACATTTAGGCGTGATCCAGGAGTGGTGGGAACAACTACCTCAGAATCCAGATTGTGAACATTTGGTTCAGTGTCTGAGGCAGTAGGAGTGTGAGGTTCCGAAGACTCAGAGGCATCAATGTCAGATGCTTGTGGACTTGCAGTAGGAGGAACCTGTTGTTCTTGAGTGTCCTGATCATTCTCCATGGCTTCATCATCAGAGGAAGAGTCACTTACCTCGAGTGCTCCCCCTGAGATGGTTGGTGATTCACCTTGTGAGCCAGAAGATGTAGATTCCTGTGATGGTGTGTTTAGAACATCATACATCATTTTGGCTGCTAACTCATCATCAGATGTGGAGAGAGGGGTGTTGAAGGACTTGAAGAATCTGTCATACTCGAAAAAGAAAGCAGGTCCTTTTCTAGCAGGAACGGTGGTGTATCTCTGAACATCGACGTTGCACCACACCTCCACTTGACCCGTTGAGTTGTTGTAGACTCTCTTATTCGGTATGTTGTATCCTAGAAAGATGCCATCTTCAGCCTTCTCGCTAAATTTCCCATCCTGAGTCTTCTTCAGCAACGTGCATGGTGCTCCAAATGGTTCGAGAAACTCCATGTTGGTTTACATCGTTGAAGTAACTCGTAACACGTCTTGCCATGACGTTTACCACCAGAACTTGATTTAACGTGTAACACGCATTTGCTATCGCCTCATTCCAAAATTGGATAGGCAGTTTCGAGTCTGTTAGCATTGTGCGTGCTGTCTCTATTAAGTTGCAGTTCTTTCTCTCAGCAACCCCGTTCATCTGAGGAGTGTAGGCGAAGTGAACTAGTGCACAATTCCGTTTTTTTTCAGAAAGCCTCCATCCATTGGTTCTTGAACTCTGTGTCGTTGTCTGAGCGTACTTGTCTTACCTTCAGCTTGTAGAGAGACTCCAGTGTAGTTACTAATTCTTTGAATGACCCAAATGTTTCTGATTTTGATTTCAGAAACATCACCCAAGAAAATCTTAAGTAGTCATCTGTAACTACATAGCAGTACAAGTCGCCTGCGATGCTTCTTGTACTGACTGGACCAAACAGATCCATGTGAAGAAGCTCAAGAGAAGTTCTATAGAATTAACTTTCTTTGCCTTATAGACTTTTTTGTCTGTTTGCCTTTCTTGCGGGTGACACAAAAATGCGGGAGTTGGAAGTTCTTGACATTGACTCCTCGCACTAGATCATTCTGGATCAAGTGGGTCATCTTCCGTGGATTGATGTGCCCCATTCTCCTATGCCAAGAGATAGAATTCTTCTCTGTAGCTTTTGACAAGAAGCACTGAACTTGATGATCCGTTGTGGAGGCCTTCGATAGATCCAAGACATAAAGGTCATCATATCTTGAGGCTGACATTAATACTTGTTCCTCCGGAATCACATAGTCCTTTTTTAGGACATAGCACTTCTTATTATCGAAAACTACCTTAAATCCTTTTTCACAAATTTGGGACACAAAAAGTAAATTGTTTTGTAGTTGTTGAACGTAGTTTACCTTATCAAACTTTACTTTCTCGTTCCCTATCTCCCCTTGAGAAGTAATGTAACCTCCTTTATTTCCCACAAGGGAAACATGACCACCTTTAATTTGTTTGACGTTTGATAGGAGTGCCCGGTTTCCAGTCATGTGCCTTGATGCTCCGCTAGCTACAATCCAAGTGTTTGTTTCAACACTATAGCGAACACCCTGCACATTCAATTGAAAATATTAGTTAAGGTTAGGTACCTAAGCCTTAGCTGGCTTGGGTGACCCAGAGGCATCACACATCCTAAATTCCACCCATTGACCTTTTGAGGGTGAGGGATGATCAACTGTCTTATTGTTCTCATTTCCAGACAGAGCCTTTTCTTTCCATAAGCCAGTATTGTGTAAGGCCTATTTGTGATAAACAGACGACTGGCTGATATGTTGAACTTTAGGTTCACTGACTCTTTTTGGTGGAGTCATTGATCTTCTTTTGAAAGAGCTTGCCTTAGCATCATAAAGTTTAATCCTTTTCTTTGGTGTCTGATAATAAGGGCAATAAGACGCAAGGTGTCCATACTTTCCACAGTTATAGCATGATCTGCTTTCAACTTGACAATTTAACTTTCTCTGTGGAGAAGTATGTGACACACATGTGACATTGGTTTGTTTGGGTTTTGGCATTTCTTGCTTAGATGTTTTATTTGGTTTAACAAAATTAATTGTTTGAACATTTTAACATCTTTACCTTTTTGTTTCTCTGGACTTAGACATGAAGCACGTGGGTGGTTAATTTGTTTGGTATTTTTGGGTTCAGTATTAGACTTGGTTGACCCAAACTTAACTTTAACCTTTTCAAATTGTTTGTCTAGATTGACACAAGGCATCTTACCTTTTGATTTTGTAGTGGCCTCCTTTTGTTTAGTACTAGATTCATTTGGTTTACATTCGAAATCTAGATCACTTACAAGAGGAGTGGACACCACATGATCCTTGATTGGGTTATTATTTAATGGTTTACTTTTTGCATTCATCAAGGTCTCATGTGGTGGTGGTACCACTTTATATCCCAAACCCTCCCCATTGTTGCGCTCTCTCACTAAGTGTTGGACAATGTGAGAAGAGCTTGTCCAACTATGCAGTTTTTGTTTTAGTGAATTTACTTCTACTTCCAAAAGTATATTTTCTTTTTAGTTTCTTCTAGGGAGTTCAGATATAACTTAATGTCGTTAGCTTGGTTAAAGACTACAACTTCAGTTTCCCTAAGCTGTTTGTTCAAGAGTTCTATCTTTTCTTTATAGCTGTGCTTATTTTGTTTTAAGACTCTATTGGCTTCAGTGCACAGTTGTAAGTCCTTTACTAAGTTATCATTATGATCTAATAACCTAGCAAATTTCAAATCAATACTTTCCCTAAATTTATTACAATCAGAACAAGCATGATAATTGAAAAGCTAAGTAGTGGAACTTACCTGAGAGGGTGTGGTTGAATTAGCCATTAAAGTAGTGTTTCTGGACTTGTTGTACTTGTCCCTTCTTCAGGTAGGTGATCAACTACTGTTGCAGTTTCTTCAATACTTGTCCCTTCTATAGTGAACGCTGAATATTGATCCTTCATTGCTATGAATTTTAAACTTTGAAACAAACTATTTAACTTGTGCGAATGAAGGTATACGATTGAACACTTCGTCCGATTGAACAATGTGGTTGACTCAGACGTGTGAATGAGCAAATGTGGATGGTTCAATCGTGAGTATGGACAGGTGCGAATGAACAATGCGAATGGGTAATTCATTCATACGAATGGATGTGCAAATGAGTCCAATCGTGCGTATGAGGGATGCGTATGAATTCAGTCGTGCGATTGAGTCAATCGTGCGACTGAAGCTGCTGAAACTTGAAAATTCGTAGGTTTAAGTTATTTTGACGCAAAAACACGAATTTTTCAAGAATCCTAATTGCCGTATGCCGGAAAAACTTTAACTTTACGATCTGGAGATGTCCAAAACAACTTTTGACACAAAAAGATTGCGTTTTTAGTGGAAAAACACAATTTTTATATCAAAAACGATTGAATCACACGTAAATCAAGAGCCAAAGCTTTGATACCACTTGTTACGATCATGTATTGAACGAAATACTAACTGACATACATGTATACCAAGTGAAATAGTGCAGAATCCTATTTATTTGGCAATCCATTCAGGGAGAACGCACGTAGAAACAATTGTAGATTGAATCTAAATGTTAAGAACGATTGGTAATCGATCTAGTGCGATCTATGAACTTGGAACAGGTTCTTAGAAGTCTCTGGACGGATAAGGTACGATTTAGTATGTAGGTTTTCGAAGTGTTATGTTTTTCCACGATTTAAGTGGTATTTATAGGTTAGGGTTTCTCATTCGCGCGACTAAACCATTAGCATGGTTCATTCGTGCGATTGAGTCATGCGGTTGATCCATTCGCACGACTGAGTGTTTAGTTGTGCGACTGAGCCAATCTCATGTTACAATCATGCGACTGATCCAGTCTCCTGGTTCAGTCGTGCGACTGGTTCATTAGCATGAAGTTGTTCATGCGTATGGTCCATTAGCATGGGCCATTCGTAGGAGAACTTCATATGATTAAGTTTGAATATGTTTCACAATCATTATTTGACTTAGATCTATTCAGACAACCACAAACCTATATAGTTAGTTCAATAAGCGTTAACCTATTAATCAATGAAATAATAAACATTATAAGCATAAACCACACCTTGTATTTTATTAAGTACCCATTCTATTACATATGTGTAAGACAATAAAGACATTTTACATTAAGCTCAGAACTAGGTACACATGTATCTACACCAACCACTTATCGTGATGCAATGTCCAATTTGGATTGTGATAAATGGCTTGAAGCCATGAACGTTGAGATGCAATCCATGTATGACAACCAAGTATGGGACTTGGTTGTACCACCTCTTAACTCCAAGGTAGTTGGAAGTAAGTTGGTTTTCAAGAAGAAAACCAATATGCATAGAAACTTGGATACTTATAAAGCTAGACTTGTAGCAAAAGGTTTCACTCAAACTCAAGGGGTTGATTATGATGAGACATTCTCACCGGTTGCAATGCTAAAGTCTATTAGGATATTATTTGCCATAGCTGCTCATTATGATTATGAGATTTGGCAAATGGATGTCAAAACCTCTTTTTAAATGGATATCTTGAGGAAGATGTCTATATGGTTCATCCAGAAGGTTTTGTCGATCAAAAACATCCTAACAAAGTATGCAAGTTAAAGAAATCAATCTATGGATTGAAGCAAGCATCAAAAACATCAGTCAGAGTAAGAGTTTTGAGATTTTCAGTTCTCTTGATCACCACACAGTAGTGTGTCCATTGCCTAGGAAGTGAGGACATGAACTTCCTTACAATATCTCTGTTTTCAAGAGAAACTTCTCCATCCACTAGGGTATCCACTATCTCAACATACCTGAAGTACTGCTGAGTCATGGTTTCACCTGTTTTGAAGGTGAAGTTTTCAAACTGCTGCTTCAGGAGATCTTTCTTGTTCTCCTTGGCTTCAGAAGAACCCTCATACATCAGTTTCAGTGCATCCACAGCTGCTTGGCTGTTTTGCACTTCTTGAAACCTCGGTATACAGAGTTTGGAAGGGCAGTTTGAAGAGCTGTCATGGCTTTTCTGTCTATCTCTACTCTCTTCCTATCTTCATCAGAGTAGTTAGCCACATCTTTGGGGATCATACCAGCACCAGTAGCAGAAGGTGTGCTGGGTATGAAAGGTCCATTCTCAATAGACTCCCACATTCTTGAATCAAGAGACCTGATGAAACCTTCCATTCTTAAACACCAGGTGTCAAACTCATCAAGAGTGATCAGTGGGGACTTGTTCATGGTTCCAGTTCCATATCAGTTTTGGAAATGGCTGCCATTTGAAAAGTTTAGTATTTGTGTGTGTGAGGGATCTAAAGATGGTGAGATCTTATATCAAGAGCCTGGAAAGCTCTGATACCAAATGCAGGATCGTTGAAGGGTATGAGTTACAACACAACAACACAAAGAGGAGATAAACTAAACTTAGATCAAACAGTAAACTGGATTAACCAAGAGATGACACTAAGAACACAAGTAGTATATGAGACAGAACACAAAGAGCACAAGTGTTTGGTTTTCAAGAATGTAGTATATTGCTTTCTCTATGTTATATTACAAGTGTTACAAAGCATAAATAAAAGATACAAGAACATGAGATACTTATACAACATCCTACAGTCGGCTATACTTTGAAAGCCAGCTGGATACAATTGACTAGACACACATAAAATCAATTGTAGAGTCAAAAGGCAGATTGCCTTTTGACTAGTGACTATGACATGCCATAGCTCACATCCTTATCTATTATAAAAAGGATAAAGTACATAAAGTAGAAAGTTACAGACTCAAAACTTCAATGTACAGTTACCAAAAGCATGGACCTTTTCACCAAACCATGTTAGTTGGTGACTTGCAGAGTTGCAGCGGAAAGGTGTCCAGCTTTATGGAACAGTACATCAGATAAAGCATGTTACTAAAAGTCTTCGGAAGAAATCTATCTTCATGAACTTGAAGCTTCGGAAGACTTTGTCTCTAAGGCTTCGGAAGACTTCATCTTTGGCTTCGGAAGATGTTGGTCTTGGCTTCGGAAGATTTCACACTTAGAGTATTTCTGTTGCACATGTGAAACTTCCGAAGCATTCCACTTTAATGCACTTGTGCAGCATGCAGGAAAGACTAAAGATGTTTAGGTTGCATCAGCCTCTTCATTAATCTCTACACAGATAATGCACCATACGTGGACGTCCTATACGCAACGTATAGGGCTATACGCAGCGTGGCATATAGGGTGTGGGTGAGTCGTTTTCATTTTAAAAACTTTCTATTTATATTCATTTCTTATGCAGACATGTCTTCCGATTATGATATTAAGGCTGATGTTGACGTTATTGCCGATCATCCTTGGCTACAGGTTGAGCCCAAGTCTATTGAGCATGCGAAGTGCTCAAAATTCATTCGGTCATCAAAAGGCAGTCGATTGGTATGTGATGGCCGAGCTCGGAGAGCACAATAGACTTGCTGTATTATCGGCGATGATACGCCATGGAGTCGGTTATTTGAGCTCGCGTTCTTACCTTCTTATCGGGAGCTAACGATGGAGTTTTTATCCACCTTTACTTATATTCGTTCTAATGAGATGGAGCAGGACGATCAACGTTTCCAGATTTTGTTTATGCTATTTGGACGTTTACATCAGATGTCCATTAAGCAGTTTGTCGTTTTCTCAGGACTTTATTTTGAGCCGAACACGGTTACCTCTCTATTCACCGAGGGTATTACTGAGATTGAGGAGACTCAATTGAGAGATTGGTGGCCTCAGATTACCGGAGGTCCGTTTCAGAGGACTAAGGACAGGGTCACTGGCATTAAAGATCCTCTTATTTGTTACTTGCATTGCGTAATCGCCATATCCATCACGGAACGTGGCAAGAGTCGGGAGTGTTGTACCATTTCTGACTTATTTTACTTATATTATTTGCTTACAGGGACCAGTGCAACCTGGCGAGATGTTTTGCAGAGTATTTTGCTTTGTATTATCATTGCACGTTGTCTTGGTTATCTTCCTCGCCATGTTGTTGATGTATCTCCTTCAATCGAGCCGGTGAGATTAGATCGTCGTACATTATTCGGCATGCGTATTATACATCAGTTTCCGGGTGCCATACGATTCTCACGTCGACCCGGTGAGATCTGACAGCTGGCACCTGTTCAACAGCTTGGCGTTGACGATTCACAGCAACAGCAGGAGCATATTCCGTATGATCAGCAGCCACACGACTAGCAGGCACATGGCGAACCGCTAGCACATCAGCTGCCATCTCAGCCATAGTTCCCTCGACATATTTATAAACATGTGAGGCTGCTTGCACGCATGAAGACATTTATACATGAGATTTCTACAAGTTTACGGGACAAGAGTCGTCGGCTTGATCGATTTGAGGATCTTATGGATTGACACATTTAGCTTGAGATTGCGTGAGCCCGTGCTGCTAGTATTGATCCTTCAGACTAGCCACCGTCTCGAAATTACCCAGATTCATCATAGTTTTTATATTATTAATTGTAAATATTATTATGTTATGTATTTAACAACTTCGTTATTTATATTATAATTTTATGTTTGTCTTATATGTTTTATTGTTTAATTGAAATTTAAAATTGTCGGTTAATAAGTTACAAAACATAATTTATACGTAAAATCTCAAGCTTAACATACAACTATAGTCGACACTATAGCCTATACAAAATTTTTTATAAGAAAATGTAAGTAAAAATAACACAATAAACTATACGCCACATATAAACCCATACGCAGCGTATAACTTCATCATGCTACTCATCTAACTTAAAAAAAGAATTTGGAAGCTACACGTGACGTATGGTACCATACGCCACGTATAGCCACCGTCTAACATTAAATCAACACCTGGGTACCCTATACGCCACGTATAAAATGCATTGTCAGAGAATGTTTTCATTCTTTGTACGCGGCATATGGGTCCATACACGACGTACAGGGAATGAAAACATTCTCTGACAATGCATTCTATACGTAACGTATGGACCCATACAATACATATAAGATACCCGTATGTTGATTTAAAATTTTGAAATGTTTATTTAACCAACTCTAATATGAACACTAATTAGTAAACGGTTGTTTAAAGCTATAAATATGAGCATTTGCTTTGTTTAGTCACATCACTGACAACACTGTAAATTGACATTTACAGAAGCCATAAGCGGTTGTTTATTTCTTGAAAAACAGTCGTTTGTATTTGTCTAACATAAAATGTGGAACTATTTGTATACGAAGTAACCCTGTTGCTAAACCAGGGTCCAGTGCACCCGTACGAAGTCGGTCTCCTCTCTCGCTCTGCAATCTCGCTTGTTCTGTCTCACAGATGGACTCTCCTCTCTCGACATAGAGTCAATAAATTATCCTGTCTCAAGGTACATTCAATCTTCTATTACATACAATAAAACCTCTGCTAATTCTTTCTTTTGCTGAATTGAATACCTATCCTTAGGAACTCAACTATATCCTCTCTTCTTACTCTATTTCTTTTCTTTGCTCTTGTTTTACATCATTTTTAGCATCACCTAGCTTCATGGTTGATTCACAAGTGACCCTAACCCTAACCCTAACCCTAACCCACCCATCATTCATTGAAATAACATATTTGACGTGCAATTTTCACAATAGGTGTGCCCTTGGTTCGTTGTTGTACATTTAGGATCTTGTGGTGGTAGATGAGATGTTGATCATGGATATCTGTAAACAACTTTTGACTGTGCATTCTCTAGATATTCGACCACAGCTGTAGGGTCATTTTATTTTTGTGTTGTAGAACAATGTTTTGCTAGTTTTTAACAAACCCAATCTGCTATTTAGATTGTATAAAAAGAAATATACAAAATCGGAGCCAACGAGCCAGGTTCGACATTGAGTTCATGTTGGCTTGGCTTGTATCGAACGTGTTAGTTCTAGAACACCAACCTTAAGCTGTAGAAGCGCGAAATGGATTGTGAGGTTTCAGTTCATTGGTGTGTTTTTCTGTAATTCAATTGATGCTATACATACGCTTACAATGCTGCACCACTATTTTCCTTTTGTTGCTTGCCAACTTACTTTCAAACTTTATTCTAGAATCAAACACAACTACAAAACTTAATCTACTACGCATGTTTTTACTTGGAGTAACAAAACTACTACTTTGCTAATAGAGGAAAGTATGGCAACATATCATGAAATGTACAACTTGTAACTAAAAGAAGTAATCACTTACATTAAAGGTTGAGAGGCTTTGCTGTTGCCCAAACCAAGTAGAGTTCATGTAGTGCGGAGTAATAATAGGGTGGCGTCAAGAAGGCAGAAAGTAGTGGCAACAAGGCTGAGGGAGTAAAGGTAGAGATGCTTTGAGACGAATGCTAAATTCAAAACTAAATACGTGTAGAGAAACAATAGAAGAGTCATGTGTCAAATTTTGAACGAATTAGTAGTGTTCTTATGTCCATATATTAGGTCTCCAACATTTCAGTTAAAAAAAATTATATTTTATCTATAAGTATATCTGTATGTTTAAGAAATAATGAATGCTCAAGATTTAGTGGTGTTTGGGTAAGTCCCTAATTTTATAAGGTGTAGGTCCTTCAAGGCAGATACTTAAAAGTTAAAACCTAGACTCACATACACGAGGTGCATGTTATCCAGAAATACTTACAAAAAAATTTTAGATAACATTTTCTTTATATTAATTCTCTAAAAACCTAAAAAGAAGTACACATTATTAAAATGCATGAACCAGCTTACATACGAGATTTTTATCCCTTATGTGTAACCAAAAAAGCTATTTACAACCAAGCAAGCTCAATATACAAGCAAACAAACTATATGTACAATCAAAGAGGTTCAAGTAGGGTGTTCAATACTCATTTGGATAGGACTCAGAATCTTACGAACACAATTGGTGATCAAGAACATTAAGAGCTAAAGATAGAAGAAGAAGAATCACTGAGAAGAAGGAGATTAATCTCAAATCATTAGCTATCCTATTCATTCATCAAATTCGTTTAAGTACAAACACGTTAGCTAATTGTTACACAATAGCCCTTTGAAAATACAACAATTACAAAATGAACCCTACACTATTTGTCACGTAACACAGAAAAGCCAAAATCCTTAATTTCGAATTCCTTTTTTTGACTTTTGGTTCAACCCAAAATTTTCTTCATAAACAACCAAATCCGTGAGCATCTTAGGTGCCGTTTGTTTTTTCTGCAGGAAAACGTCTGCAGTCTGCGGACCACATCTGCAGACATGTGCACCGGAAGAGGTGGACCAAATGTCTGCAGTCTGCAAGAAAAAAACTGTTTGTTTTGTTTAACATCTGCAGAATGCTAAAATATTATGTAATTAAACTAGATTTATTTTTTAAACTTTAAAAACAACTAATACATTAATATATAAATAAAAGTCATAGAAATACATTAAAATATAAATAAAAGTCATACAACACTACAATAATATTCATAAAACCATACGATTACATTTATAAATCGTTTATTTGACATTCTGCATTATCTGCTCAGCAATTTCATCTCTTAATTGACTCATATATTCTCGATCGGATGCGGTACCATATTCTTCAACATCATTTTCTTCAGCATCAACGTGCATATCACAATTTTCAAAGGACACATTAGGTTGATCGTATTGTGTAAAAAAGTCATCGCTAAGACCCTCTTTCCTTATAAAATTATGCAACGCGAAACATGCAACGGTAATGTTCCTTTGTGTAACCAACAGAAATGGTGCCATCCTCTTCAATATAGGGAATCGTGCTTTCAAAACACCAAACGAACGCTCAATAACGTTTCGTAGTTTTGCATGTGCATGGTTAAATTTTTCTTTATCGGTCAATGCACGATTCCTACGAAAATCTCCAAGCCAATACCTTACATTACGATATGGAGCCATAAATCCTCGTATGTGTGCATAAGCGGCATCACAAAGATAATATTTATCTGTAAGGATATATAAATAATTAGGAAATTAAACTAAAATACCAAACATTTAAAAACAATTTATATACCTGATGGTGGTAACGGGAATGAAGCATTTGTATCTGATAAGGCCTCTGATAATATTCTGGAATCATATGCTACCCGTTCCCAACCCGCCACAATGAATGTAAAAATCATGTTGAAGTCACAAATTGCTAATACGTTTTGATAACGCTCTCTTTTTCCTCTTCCTCTATATAAATCTTGTTTACTAGCAGGGACAACAGCATGTATCAAAGTACAATCAAGTGCACCAACCGCTTTGTTAAAAATCCGCTGAAGTCTTTTGTTATGTCCCGGAATGTTTGGATTTGGATTGAAAGAAGTTTGTACTATCATATCTTTGGCAAAAAAGCATCATTTTATCTAACACTTCATAAAAGAATTTATGAATGGTTTGCTTTGAGTGTTGAAATCTACGCTTTATAACCACGTAACGTTGATTATGACCAATTATCATTAAAAACGTAGCCATCTTCTCCTCAACCGATACATGTTTACTATCCTTTAACGAATAATTTATTCTAAAATGTGCACATAGTCGGACAAAGGATTCACGAGACATACGTAGCAATTCAATGCATTGTTTGGGATTTCCTTGCAATAACTCTAACGTGTATTTTTACCGTGTCATTTCTGAATCATTGTCTCGCATTCGTTTCAAACCTCTTCTCCATAAAAAACAAACATACAAGTACATAAGAATTACTAGAAGGAATTTCTTATTATAATCCATATGTGCCTGTGTTAATAATAAAAAAGGCAACCATTAAACATAAAAATATCATCATAAACATTAATCATAAAACATAACAAAATGTCATCACCACCAAATACAACCATAAAACGTAACAATGTCAACACCAACCAATACAACCATCAAAACATAACAATGTCAACACCAACCAAATGCAACCATCAATACATAACAATGTCATCACTAACCCAATACAACCATCAAAACATAACAATGTCACGTGCACAATTATATTAGTTTCATACTTTTAGCAGTCATTGTAATCCAACCTTTTAATACTTCTGGAATTTCTGGCGGTGTCGTCCATGCCTCTCTCATGGATGAAGACACTCCAAAGATATGAAAAGCAGCTAAAAATAAAGGATCTAACGAGTCTAACCCAACCAATTTTAACCTCTCAGAACAGTCAAGTACTGTTGGTCCATCTTTTCCTTTAATCAAAAACTGAAGTGCCTTTTGCATATCAGATGCTAAATCATCAGATGTGATAGATGATTTCGAGGTTCTAGCCCTTTTGTTTGGAATAGGGTTAGGGGCCGGATCCTCGGTAGGCTCGGGGGTATCCTCTGGAATAGGCTCGGAATTGTGTTGTTTAAAATCAAAAGAGCCGGTATCATCTTCTATGTCATGAAGAATTGTATTTGTAATCATAAGTGGTTTGACACGTTGAGCAGAAGATGATCCAGCAACTGAAGTTGTTGAGTTGAAGTCCACTTGTAATTTCCAGTGGCAGTATTACCATCAAATAATTCTACACAAAGTTCTGGAAAAGGCAATGGAGTCGTTTTCAAAGATCCAGCCTTCGGATGCCCCTAAACCCAAAATATAAAATATTATAAGTATATGTTTATATATAGCCTTTAAATATATATATATAATATATATATATATATATATAATATATATATATATATATAAGTATATGTTTATATGTGAACATACCTTCTTAAATTCTTTCCACTCCTCGTTTGTTAGGGAAAAAATATTTGTTTGAGGATTATATATATTTCCTGTTTTGTTTTTCAAATACAAAAATCCGACGTACTTGGCTTTCAGATTGTCATAGGCGTTCTTCATTTGTTTTTGATTCAATTCAAGGTTAAACTTTTCTTTAAGAATTTTTCCTAATCTATTCCAAGAGTCTTTTTGCATACTTAAACCTTTCCTACCCACCTTATTTATTTCTTCAACGTAAGTTTCTAACAAACATTGAATTTGCTCGCTTGACCATTGATGTTTCTCACCCATTTCTATTAACAATAAAAACATAATCACTAACCTTAAAAACCAATTACTAAACCAATTTATTCTTCATACAAACTATAACAACCAACTAAACCATATACAAACCATGTACCAACCATATACCAACCAACTAAACCAATTCATTTCTCATACAAACCATATACAAACTAATCATACAAACCATATACCAACCAATTAAACCCATTCATTTCTCATACAAACCATAAACAAACTAATCATACAAATCATATACTAACCAACTAAACCAATTTATTTCTCATACAAACATATACAAACTAATCATACAAACAACTAATCATACAAACAAACTAACCGTATACAAACTAATCATATAAACAACTAATCATACAAACAAACTAATCATACAAACAAACTAACCATATATAAACTAATCATACAAACAAACTAATCATACAAACAAACTAACCATATACAAACTAATCATACAAACAAACTAATCATACAAACAACAAATCAAAAAAAAAAGAAAAAAAAACAGACCTGCAGTGGGCGACGGTGAGGGGGCCGAAGGGGAGGGGGGCCGAAGGGGAGGGGGGCCGAAGGGGAGGGGGGCTTCAGGGAGGGGGGCCGAAGGGGAGGGGGGCCGAAGGGGAGGGGGCGAAAGGGAGGGGGGCCGAAGGGGAGGGGGCGAAGGGGAGGGGGCCGAAGGGGAGGGGAGCAAAAGGGAGGTGTCGCGGTGGCAACAGTGGTGACGGAATGGCGATGATGGTGAGCTGGTTGTGAAGAGGAGTGGGGGGTGGGTATGTAGGGATTGAAGATGGGTGAAGGTGATGTTAGGGCTCAAATGAATTCAGAAGAGAAGAGGTTAGAAGAGGTTGTGAAGACATTGTTCCACCTCTTCTTCGTGCAGAGGTGAGGGTCTTTCAGAAAACAAACAGTTTGCGAAGTAAAAACCTCTTCCCGCGTCTGCGAGCGCGCAGACGAAGAGGTGGGGAAGAGGTTTTTTCAAAAAACAAACACCCCCTTATTCTCATATATATGAGGAGTCTAATATTTGTAAAATCCTAATAAACTAATTCTATGCAACATTAGTAAACTTAAACATCCAAAAATAAGATGACAAAAGAAGTACAAACATTGTAATGATATAAAAAACAACAAACAAGTTCTATACAACTACCTAAGAACACATGAATTTAAAATTATTTATATACAAAGAAAATAATCAGAATAAGTAATCTTCATATTCTTGTATTGTTTGAATTCTGTTTCAAATTAGTGAACACTTTAGTTTTACACTATCACTCACACCTTTTTTCTTTGTTTGTTGGTTCTATACTTCACATGAAGTGAAAACAAGACTCCCACCATTCGCAAATATCAACAAAAAGGAATAACAACAAGAAAAGAAAACAGATCTGCTTTTCTTCCTCTCAACCCCCTTCCTTTCTCTCTACCTTAACTTGCAGGTATCTCCTACTGACAGCTTCCCCACCTGCACAAGAAGAGCTAATCGCCTTTGAAGCGTTTACCACGTCAACTCACATGATAAATAAGTTTTTGGTTTTCATTGCCACTTTTGTTAGTAAAAATATTCATGGGTTACATATACCTGATCATTCTAGTTTAACGGCTTTGCTAAAAGGTGTTTGGATTTTCTCTCATGTTGGAGCTACTTATCTGGTTATCACTTGGCTTCATACCAGCTACATCACAACTTATTATCTAACGTATTTAGCACTTTTTTGAACCTAAATTGAGGGACTGTTGTTTCCATTTGATAAATGTCTCTCATTTTACACCAAAATGTCATTTTTTGTTATTTATTTATTTTTTAAACTGTTAGAATTTGTGAAGGCTCAAACACATGGCTGTTATTTAGTATATAGTATTTGATGATCAATTTTGAAACGTACATTTACAACTGAGTTTTTTTCTCATGCTCACACAAATTTGTTTCTCTTGTATGCCAGATTTGAAGTACTTGTTTTGCCACGATGAAAGATAAGATAGAGGTAAAAGATGCGCCCAATCGATTTTCATCACAAGAATCAGATTCACTCCTTCAATGGAGCAAATGGCAATTGCTCGATTCCATACTTCCTACAGGGGGGTTTGCTCATTCCTTTGGTTTAGAGGCTGCAATGCAAGCACGCATAGTGTCTAACTCTGAAGACCTTCAATCATACATCATTCATACCTTAGAAAACACAGGAAGCTTACTTCTTCCTTTTGTCTACTCAGCAACCACATCACCCGATTTCCAAACATGGCAGCAACTGGATATGATTTTAGATGCAACACTAACAAATGATGTAAGCCGTAAGGCATCGGTTTCACAAGGATCTGCGTTATTGAGGGTATCCTCCTCTGTTTTCTCAGAGATTCCATCATTAAAGATGATGAGAAATCTGTCTTTGGGCAACAGGGATGCATGCTTCCACCATGCACCTGTTTTTGGGCTGGTTTGTGGACTCGTTGGGATGGATAGTGAAACTTGTCAGAGGGCATACATGTTTATAACAATGAGAGATATTATATCAGCTGCAACCAGACTGAACCTGGTGGGACCCCTTGGTGCTGCGGTACTGCAACACCAGGTATCGTTGTTGCTGAGGAGCTCCTGAAGAAATGGAAGAACCGTGGAGTGGATGAAGCATGCCAAACGAGCCCGCTGCTTGATACTGTGCAGGGTTGTCATAGTTATCTGTTTTCAAGACTTTTTTGCTCATGAACCGCAGCTTGGTGGGGGATTTTGGGTCGTGGAAATGGGTGGAAGTTAAAATGAATGATTTCCTCAATCTAACGCAAGAAATTAGAGCTGATTATATTTATAGCCCATACAGCGCATCCTCAAAGCATGCTATACAAGTCGGCTATGCTTACTGCTTCAATGATTTTACGAAGTTTTGAAACCCTCCCCGTTCCCTTGCCTGCTGTCTTTTTGTGCTTGAACATCCTCTCCGGTTGTCACCTTCTGCTGTTGTTCCGGCTTGACGCTGCTGACTTTGAAAGCAGGTCAGTAATATTTTTCCTCTTCGTTGTTTACTCCCACATTTGGGTGCTCTGGTTCTGTTACTTCTGATGTAGTCGTCGTTGTTGGCCTTTGTTTTGATTGTAATCTGCACTCACGTTTTTGTTGATTCAGCAAAACATCATCCCTTTTAGAGTCTTTCGATATGTTTATGTGCATTTGTTTGCATAGAATGTTATTTAAACAATGTTAGATTGGTTTTAGTTTGATCTTTTTTTCCTAGTTCATGTTATCACCATTCGTTGAGTTGTGAAAAACCAAGGGGAGAAATAATTATTCACCCATGACTTTCAAAGAAAATTAGCGCACGACGTAACGTAGCATCTTGGTAACTCATGAAACAGTCGATAACGCAAATCAACTACTCATAAACCTGTTTCCAAAAATGAAACATCCAAGTCTTGAGAATAATTGAAGCCAGAAACTAATCTTATAGGAGTCCGGGAAAGTAAGACGGGAAAGTAAGAGGTTCTAGTTCCAACTCATTTAGCACACTTATGCTTGAATTAGTAGGGTGGTAAGAGTGCTCATGTCACACTCACCAATCACAAAACATGTCATCTCACACCACATTACATCATATCAATTTAGGATGGACGTTTACATCACACTACAACACACTACAACACACTGTTTTATTATTAATTTTAAAATGAGTAACTAAAATTAAAATTTACATTAAAATAAAAAGCTAGTTTAGAATTAAAAAATACAAGAAAAATAACAACAATAATAAATCAGATTATTATTTGTCATCCGAAACCATGATATCCGCAATATTTGCAACGTGTTCCCGTTGAACCCTTCTTGGAACCATGTTGTTTCGTATATATTCAACAATGCGTACAAATAAATCTTGAGGTAACCGAAATCTATTTCTAAACATCTTGACTGTGTATTTTTTATTCTCCACTAAATAACCGTTCATAGTACAACACGATCACTTTTCAAAGTTTTTTTTCTTGAATTTTTACCTTCGTCGACGTGTTGGGCAAAAATACTTAAAAATTCCAGCCCATCAGAAATTGGAACAGTAATTTTTTACAAAAGTTAAATACAACAATACAACAATATTTTTAATACATAAAAAAATCCTACCCATTAGTTTTAATACAGTAGAAAAAACCGACCCAAAGAATTTAAAACATTAAAAAAACATTTGTTAGTCACGATCTAGTAATATTTTTATTTTTTAAAACTTTTTTCTTTAACTTTAAGAAATGTTCTTTTTTAACTATTTTTATTAGATATAAAAACATTTGTATAAGTCAATCATATCAAAACAAATTAAATAGTATTTCTAGAAAAGTAGAAAAAAAGTTATATTTGTTGATACGTATGTCCCTAGTTTATGCTTTTAATGTAAAAGTCTACTATATCTTACACATATGTAATGAATGAGTTGAATGAAATATAATATGTGATTGATGTTTATAATGTTTAATATTTCATAGTATTATTGTGTGTTAAAGTATAATAAACTTATTATATAGGTTTGAAGTTGTTATATGATGATTCATGCTAATGGACCATACGCATGAACTTATCATGCTAATGAACCAGTCGCACGACTGAACCAGACGACTGGATCAGTCGTACAAGTGAGACATGAGATTGGCTCAGTCGCACGACTGAACCTTCAATCGAGCGTATGAATCAGTGGTATGGGTTAGTCACACGACTAAACCATGCAAATGGTTCAGTCGCACGAATGAAGACTGCAAACCTGTAAATACCACCTAATTCGTAGAAAAACATAAAAATTGAGAGACTTCTGACACATACTCATAACCTAGCCGTCCAGAGCGTCCAGAAAGCCTATTCCAAGTTCATAGTTCGCATCCGATCTTCTTCTACTCGTTCATAACGTTTCTTTAATCGTTAGATTGATCGGGATTACGTTCTCACTTATTGGATCGCCAATCAAATAGGATTCCGCACTATTTGATCCGGTTTCACGCATTATCAGTCAGTACACCGTATGTACATGGTCCCTAACAAGTGGTATGAGAGCCTTGACTCTTGATTTTGCGTGTGATTCAATTAGTTTCGGTGTAAAAATCACATTTTTCATTAAAAAAAGTCACCTTTTGAGTAAACCAGTGTTTTCGACGTCTCCAGGTCTCAAAGTTTACGTTTTTGGCATACGGCAGATTAGGGTTTTTGAAAAATCGTGTTTTTGGGTCGAAGTGTCAAAAACCTTCGATTTTGCAATAACAGCAGCCTTTAGTCGCACGATTGGCTCAATCACACGACTAAAATCAATCACACACCCCATTCGCACGATTGAACTCAGTCGCTCACTCATTCGTATGACTGAACAACCCCATTCGCTTGTCTCCAATCGCACACTCCATACGTACGACTGAATCCAATCACACGATTGAATTCATTCGCACGAGTGATCCATACGTATAAGTCCATTCGCACGAGTGAGCCAGTCTAGTTTTAAAGTCCAAAGTTTATAAAGATGGAAGATCAGTTCTATGCTTTTACTGCCGGAAGAGACTCTCGCTTCCAAAACCTTCTACTTCTGGAAAATAAAATTGGGAATCACAATAAACCACCAAAACTTATAACGTTAGATGATTACCCACAATGAAAACAGCGGTTCGAGATCTATCTAAATAGAGTTGATCCTAATCTTTGGGAATCTATTGAGACATGTTATAGTATGCCAGTCGGTGCTAATGGTGTTAAGCTAACTTTGGGAGGTATGACTGACATCCAGAAAGCTAAGTACAATGCTGAAAAGAAGGTGTATGCTCTGTTGACTCAGTCAATACCAAAAGATATCTTTTATCAATTCTCTGAGAACAAACAGGCGAAAAAGTTATGAGAACCTTTGGAGAAACAATATGATGGGAATGCATCGTTAAAGGCATTGAAGGCAAAGGCTCTCAAGAAGGAGTTTGATAACTTCTCCTCAATAGGGAAAGAAAGCTTGGACGATATTATCGATAGATTCTATGTAACACCTGGTTATTTCCTTTGAAGCTAAGGAAAGACGAAAAAGAAAGAAAAGAAATAAAACCCAAAGTCAAGGGACCAAACTTGCCAAAATGGGAAAATCTTTGGAGGAATAAGGGTATAAAAGGGGCATGGCAGCCCATTCTCCCCTTTTCATTTGGTTAGAGAGAGAGAGAGAGTGAACGGAGAAAAAGCAAAACCTAGGGTTTTTAAAGAATCGAGGTGCAAAAGTCGAAGGCAAACGAGGTTGTGAGAAGCTCTACTCGAAGATGCTTTCATGGTGAGTTCTAGGACCCCTCTTTTACACGTTTTCAACTGATTTGGGGCTGGAACACATAGTAAAACCCCCGTTTTTGAAGTGTGTGTGTTGAACCCGTTTGTATATGTATGTGTATGATGCGGGTGGGGTTTGATTTCGGGCTTGGTTGTGCTTGAATGGTGTTGTGGTATGTATTTGTAAGGTTTAGGATGGTTGATTTGGGCTTAGAACAAGTTTGAGAGGGTTTGGAGGCCGAAAAGTGCAGATTGGGTTCGAGATGAACTGCATTCTGCACTTAGCTAGGGCTCATGCGACTGGAGGTCCATGTCACACCCCCGCTGAGAGCGGAAACATGAGGATGTAACGAGACGGGAATCGTCATAACACATGGTAAGCGATAGAGATGCACTATAATAAATGATAACAAGCGTGTCATGATGACACCCGACAACAAGGGGACTTGTGTCGTGTATAGTCAATGTTCACGACAACATAGCCATAAGCATACGCAACCAAATGATCACACAAATACGGATATCAACTTTGTAATGTATTTTTCCCACAACCCAGGAACAAGTAACAAAAAAGTAATTGTTGATTTAAAACAGACTACATTAAATGTTTTCAAAATGACAAGTTAGCCACAAAATGCATCCTAGGGTCTCCACTAAGGCAGCACACCTAGATCTTCAGCTAGCATGATCACCTGAAAAGATATGCTCAAAATGGTCAACAAAATTATTGGTGAGCTCGCAAGTTTAAAAGTAAATAAGTAATGATGCTGTATAAAGTGTTGTAGAATACCGTGCATACGGTTATAAGTAAGCAAAATCACATGACATGAGCTTTACAACCAAACCTAACGACGTACACAAAGAATCTTGTCAGAATATATTCACCCAAGGCCCGTTTCTGGCATCTGTTGGTACTAACTAGTATACCAACACGAGGGTGGGGGTGTCAACCCAAGTAGTACTACCAATACCTATCCGTCGGTTCCACACTGGAATTAAATGGTTGTAAGAAAGAACCACATAGAAGACGCAAGCATGTATCAGATAAGTACCCACAAAACAGTAGCACATTGATTCTAAGTATGTAAATTGTATGTATGTTGTACAACATGAAAATGGGTGAGCATACTTTTCCCCCATATTTGTAAATGTTTAAAAAGTTGTATCAGCATAAAAAGGGGCCACGAAACTCACATGTTAAGTGGTAAGTATGAATGATCAAGGTTCCCAATAGTTGTATGCAATGAACAGTCAAACATCTATTGACAGTTATTGTTAAGCATTAATGATATGTATAAAGCATATAATAATATTTGGTCGGTTCGGGTTGTATCGGTTCGGTCGTGGGTAACACACACACAAGCGGACACACGTATCAGACCTTATGTAGATCCAAGTATTAAGAGTAGTTGTGATTGATAATGACATCCGTATAAAGATCCTATTGTTATAAAAGATAGTACTTGTTAAATATTTGTAGTCCTAAATGGGTTGTCGATAATTGTAAAATGTTAGGTTGATTTAAATTGAAATAGTATGTGCATGTTGATAGCGTTGACTTTAATCTTTGTGGTCAAGCAATGACACTTTTATTGATGTTACCTTATCATCACAAGACATTTAGGAAGGGAATTCACACACACACACACACATCAGTCACACAACAGGACCAGACGCTCGACTCAACACTCCATTCGTACGAATCAACCTTCAATCGTACGAATCAGCTTCATTCGCACGATTGAACCTTCATTCGCACGACTGGCATTCAGTCGTACCACACAACACCCAATCGCACAACTTAACCTCCATTCGCACGAATCAACCTTCAATTATACGAATCAGCTTCATTCGTACGACTGAACCTTCATTTGTATGATTGGCCTTCAGTCGTGCAATACATGCATAGTCGCATACATTCATTCGGTCGTAGGACTCAATCGCACACCACATTCATCCGCATTGACTCAATCGCACACAACATTCATCCGCATTGACTCAATCACACACAACATTCGATCGCACGACTCAGTCACATGACATTCCCATTCGCACGACTCAGTCGCCCGAATGACATAGTCGCATGACTCAATCGCACGACTCACCCAGTTGCACGACTCAGTCGCATGACAGACCCAGTTGCCTGGACTGCAGGTTTGCGAATGCTGAAGTGCAGAGCAGCCTTCGGCTACCCCGATCACGGGTTCTACACAACAAGGACTTCCAGAATCGCACAACAAACACACATGAACAAGAAGCACACGCAGAAAGTCATCACACACACCCACACAACCTCTTGTGTTCGGGTTGACCCGAACACCCAAACCCTAGAAATGGATAGTAGTAAAACAAGCAAGAAATGGACAGCCAAGGTCGTCTACCTGCAAGGATGGAGTAGACTAGGTTGTAAACGAAGCCTAGACAAAGAAAACGAGACCAAATGGAGCATTTTTGGTGCAAAAGTGAAGAAGATAGGTGATGAAGAAGAAGTAAAGGAGAAGTGAAGAAGATGAAGAAAATGATTGGGAATGGGGTTCTTTATACCCTTCCCAAGTTTGCAAAATGTCAATTTTAGTCCCTGCACTTAGCCCCCGAGTTCCTAAAGTTTGTTTTGGTTGAAAACGACTTTAAGCGTGTTGTTATATCGATGTTAAAAGTGTGTTTAATGGTAATTGATGATTTAAAATGGTTTTATTAATGACAATGGTTATAAATAAAAAATGATATATTTGGTGATAATGGTGATGAAATTTGTAAAAGGTTTAGGCTTAGCACACGTTCACGAAGGAAGTACAGGCACAAGGGTAATAAAGCAAACATGATTTCTATAGCAGGAGTTCATGAAGAAGAGGAAGAACAATTAAGAATAATTTGATGGTTAAGTATGTTGTTTGACGGACCTTAAGGTGACGGATGTCACAGTCCATGCGTCCGAATGGCAAGCAATCGGAGGCCATACGGCCGAAGGGCATGCGACTGAAGTCCATGCACATGAATGTCATGCGACTGAGAGTCATACGCATGATGCCCGTGTGACTGAAGGAAATGCGGATGAGGACCATGCGACTAAAGGAAATGCGGATGATGCGGATGAAGGTCATGCGACTGAGGTCCATGCGCCTGAATACTATGCGACTGAGGTTCATACGCATGGGAGTCATGCGACTGGAGGCTATGCGACTGGATGTTTATACGCCTAAGTGTTCAATCGCCCATAGGGTCCATTCGCCTAAGTGTTCTCATATGCATGGAAGACCATGCGACTGAATAGGGTCCATGCGCCCGAATGAACATAGTTTTTATCTGACTTTTGGGGAAAGTGCAGATGTAGGTTTTTACCTTTGGGGTTAGAGGTTATGTTGGGCATGCATGATGATGTATGATGCTGTATGATGTTGATGTTTATGCATGATGGTTTATATGATGTATGTTATGTATGTATGATGGTGCCATGTACGACGATGTTTGTATGTTTATGTTTATGTTCCTGTTATGTATGTTTATCTTTCCCGTGGCTTTACGTGTTTTAGTTATGAATGAAATGATAAAGTATTATGTAATGTAAAGTGAAAGATAATAAAAGAGGAACATAATGATGGTGTGCATGCATTAATGAAAGAGAAAGTATGGAAAGGCTTACAAGCAATATGTACAGAGATGCACGACTTTAAAATGTTATAAGCTCAACTTCGTGTGGTTTAGCTAACCCTTAAGGATACACACAGGGGTTCCAGTCTTTGTGACTGACCAACGGTGTGGTACATGGTGTATAGTGGTTACCCACCTCGATGCTGGTGCCAGGCTATGTGTAATGTGAAAGTCATTTTATGATCTTCAGCCCAGTACTCGAGTTATGCATAATGTGGGGGTGTTGTATACAGTGGTTACCCACCTCGATGCTGGTGGCAGGCTATGTGCAGTGTGGAAGTCATTTTATGATCTTCGGCCCAGTACTCGAGTTATGCATAATGTGGGGGTGTTGTATACAGTGGTTTATAGTGGTTACCCACCTTAGTGCAGGTGCCAGGCTATGTGTAGTGTGGAAGTCATTTTATATTCTTCGGCCCAGTACCCGAGTATGCATATTGTTGGGGGTGTAGTATACAGTTGGGATCTTTGTCGCTTACCCCGGTGCTGGTGCCAGGCTATGTGCAGTGTGGAAGTCTGTTAAGTGCTCTAAGAAAGATTAACATGTTGTCTTTATTTGTCTTTTAATATTTTGTAATAGTATAGGGACTATTTGTATAATTAGTTAGTTCCTTTACTTCTTGTTTTCAGTATAAATAGCTTAGACTTGCAGGTATATAGAGAGAGAATCGAACCTGCTTTCATACTTGTAATTGTCTTAGCTTGATATTAATGAAAACTTGAATTTTGTTGATATCTTGTTTTGATTTGATTACTTTGTGTGAATTTCATTGAATTGTGTTCACAAATGATCACATATTGATTCATTTGATCCTATCAAATGGTATCAGAGCAGTTGGTAAGCTGTTAGTGATTAATTTTTGAAGTTTATCGAACTTGAAAACCTCAAAAATCTCACTGAATCTGTGATTGGGATCCAATTCAATTGAAAATCTGTGAATTCCGGTTGTGTTTCATCATTATAAACATGATTTGAAGCACAATTAGCAGTTCAATTCATCAAATTCAAGTAAATTTGTTGAATTTGTTGTTCGAAAAAGAGTTGAAGTTTTCAAATTGAAATTTCAAAATTGAGTGATTTGTTGTCGAAATTGAAGAAATTGATATTAGAAGAATGTTTATCGGCATAAAACTCACTTAATTGGAAAGTTTCAATTGATTTCATCAACATTTGAAGAATTCAGAAGATTTGAGTATGTTATTTTCATATGAACATGATGAATGTGACGCATTAGGGTTGAAGTTTGCTGAAAACATGTTCAAGTGTTAGGCATTTGACAACTGTTTAGTCGCACCAACACTGTGTAGACGTTTTCAATTCAGACATTTGACCACTGTTCGAGAGAGTCCAGACGTATCATTGTTGAGAAGTATTTGAACTGTTTAGATGTTTGACAACTGTGTAGGTGCATCAACACTGTATAGACGCATCACTACTATTCAGACGTTTTACAACTGTTTAGACGCTTTACAACTGTTCAGACGCATCAATTTTAGTCGTTTTGGAAAAATTTTCTAAGGCATTCCCTTAGACAACTCTTAACTTAGACGCATCAACTGTTGAGGCGTTTGAATACTGTTCAGACGTTTCAACCTCGATACTTAGAATTTTTTTTTGAAGAAAATTCTTTGAAAACTTTTTCAATTTTTTTAAAAATTCAAAATCTAAAACAACAAAAGTATAAAAAAATGGTGAAATCAGAAGATTCTGAAAACAGAGTTCCAAAACTTAAAAATAGAGCTGATTTCAAAAATTGGTCTCTTAGGCTAAAACAACATATTAGTTCCATTGACACTGATCTTTGGAAATGTATGGAAAAAGGACCATACATTCCTATAATAACTGATGGACCTGACAAAGGGTTTGTGTACACTAAAGATTCTCCTGATCCTTATCCAGAAGATGATCTTCAAGGAGATGATCTGAAAAGAGTTAAGAATGATATTAAAGCCTATTCATTGATGTGTAAAGGACTACCTTTGGAAGTTTTTACAAGGCTTGATGCATATCAAACTGGATATACACTATATAAAGCATTGAAGATCATTTGTGAAAGAGATAAGGAGATTCAAAATCTAAAGAAACAAAAGCTGAAAAGACAATTAGAATTGTTTCAACATTTGTCTGGAGAGACAATAAATCAGATGATGAACAGATTTGTTCAACTCATAACTCAGATGTCAACAGCTGGTATCAAACCTGATCTTGAAGATTTAAATCTCAGGCTACTCAATGCTTTACCATCATCATGGAAACAAATTTTAACCCTACTAAAGCATACTGAGAAGTTTCCAATGGATCTAGATCTTCTTATTGCAAAAATAGAATCAGTGGAGATTGATGAAAGCTCAAGAAACAATGATAGAGCAGCATCAATGTCTTAATATCAGTTTGTTGCTTCTCCTGCAACCACTATAGAGAATGCATTCATGGCAAAGAGTGAGAAAAGTTCTAAAGAAGAGCGAGATCTGTTTGTTGGAGCAGGATTTTTCACTAACTCATCATTTACCAGTGCACATGCTTATACAACTTAGTCTCATTCTCAATCTACTCCTAAACCATAGTCCCAATCATCAAATATTCAAACAGAGACTTCTTTATCATCTAACTCTGCTAAATCTAGTAAAGTTAAAGATATGATTAATATCCTATTAGAGGATGAAGAGTCCAAAACTGCATTCACTGCGTTTATGGCCAGTTTTCAAGCATATCAAGGTAGCCATTTAACTCAACTAGATTTTGTTTTGCAGGATTTATTTGAGACGGATCCTGAATATGTTAAAGAAATGGACCTGAACTGGCAGATGGTGATGATTGCCTACAGGACTCAAAAACATTCTTATGTCAATAAGAAATACAAGCCAAGTGCAAATAAGACTGTTGGATTTGACAAGTCAAAAGCTAGATGTTTTAATTGCAACAGTTATGGACATTTCTCAAGAGAATGCAAAGCTCCAAGGAATAATGGAGGAAGTGCTCCATCAAGCTCAAACAATCAAAGGTTTCAACAAGCTCAGAAGACTTTTCAAAAGCCTTATCAAAGTCTTCCTATGCCAGAGCTTAAAGATGAAACCAAATCATCTGATGAAACAAAGAAAGCTCTAGTAGTCAGCATAAAAGATGGATATGATTTGAGTGCATATGCAGATCAGTTTACACATGAATTAACATCAAGTTTATCTCTTATTGCAGAAATTCAGGGAGAAGATTGGTCAGAAAACTATGACCCGAAAGTGGAAAGTGATGAAGAAGAAGATGACTATGATTGGAGCGACAAGTCTAATCCTATGGAGGATACAGATGAAGTAGCTCTAATGGCACAGTCTAATCAACGAAGGTGACTCTTCAACTTCAAAGACTGAAACCACAGTTCTAAAATTTCCTGAAATCCCATCAGAAGTGAGAGAAAAACTTTGCACCAAATCATGCTATGAACATGTTGAACACTACAGGAACTATTCATTCAAAATCTGTGAAAAGCTAAAACAAGAAGAATCAATGCATAACAAATTGAAAGCTGATCATAAAATAGCAGACCAAAAGATTATCTCTCTCCAAACTTCATGGATCAAAACAATAAAAGATTTAGAAATTGTTTCTAAACAATTAAAAGAGATGACCAAGAATCCTGAACAGGAGAAAATAGCACATGCTGCTACTCAAATGGATCTGGCAAAAGTAAAAAGTTCAAAAATGATAGTAGAAAAACTGATCAGTGAGAGGAAAGATAAACAAAAAACAGGGTTAGGTTTCACTCATGAACCTATACCTGAATCTATTACAAACACAATACCAGAGAACTTCAATACTCATGATCATTCTCCTAAAAATAAAGCTAAACTTAAAGCTTTGATGATCAAAAACCAGAATGCAGCACAAGAAAAAGAAAATGTTCAAGTGTTTGTGGAAAAAGATCAAGAAAAAATCAAAAATGGTCATCCAATCAAGATAAAATCATATGAACCAAAACAACCAAAGCAAAATATTTCTGATCAAATTCATGATGTAATAGAAGAAGTGAAAGTTCAAAACAAGGATAAACAACAGATAGGAACATCAGAAGATTCAAACACCATCAATCTGAAACAAAGTCAATCAGAAAAGGAATCTTCTTCTGATGATGTTCAATCTGAAAATAAACCAAGTTCTTCTAAATCAAAGAATCAAAGAAGAAGAAAGAAATCTGCAAAAGCAACATCTGAACAAAACAAAAGTTTAGAAAATTTGATTAAAGCAACAAATCAAACATCAAAACTTAAACCAATGAAATTTATGTCAGCAAGTATGTTAAATATGAATTCTCTTCCAAATAATAAGGCAAATATTATGAACAAATCACACTCTGATCTAAAATCTAGTTCAGATTCAAAGACTTCCGCTGTAGCTAAAAGATTTGTTCCTAATACATTCAAGAAGGAAGTTCATGTTAAACAAATGCATAATAATCTGACACAAAATCAAACTGTGAAAAATAGAAGACAACAGTTTAACTATTTGACACCAAAATCAAACATTGTGTCAATGTCAAAAGTGAACAAAAAGCTATTTTTAACTCCACAAAAATATTGTGAAATTTGTGATATGATAAATCACAATGCTGCTGAGTGCTACTTTAACAAGTACTGTCACATATGTGACATGAGAAATCATTCGACAACAGATTGTTATTATAACAAATATTGTACTTATTGTGATGAAAAGACTCACAACACTGCAAATTGTTACTTTAGAAATAGATCTCTCACTAGAAACTTTGCAAAATCAAACATGAGCAAATGATTTGTTAATCCACAATATTTAAGAAATCAAACTAATGGATTTCAAAAAGTCATTAATAACCTACTTTAGGTTTGAGATCTTTTCCTAAGAACAATTATGTGAGTTCAAAACATAACATGCAAGAATGCTTCATACCACGATCTGTAAGGATGACTAATAAAAATGATAGTCATCATTACATTTCAAAAGATGATCAATTAAATAACATGAACGTTCTCAAAAATAAATCAAAAAATTTTCAAAATAAAATTGGTAAATTCATCAAAAATAAACCTGATTTGAATAATCTTCATTATAAACAATTTACAATTGTTGATAAATTTGGAAAGCTCAAGACCATCTCGGCTTGGGTAGATATCTCAACTTAACTTTCTTGTAGTGCAGGTACGCCCAAAAAGACCAATCAATACATGGTATGTGGATAGTGGGTGTAGTCGGCACATGACAGGCAATACTGCCTTGTTACAAGACTTTAAGTCAAAAGATGGAACTCACGTCGGCTTTGGTGGTGATGCTGGAGGAAAAATAACCGCAGAAGGAACAGTATCAAATGGGATAATAAGCTTTGATAAAGTCAACTTCTGTTCACAGTTGAACTTTAATCTTTTAAGCGTATCTCAAATATGTGACAAATCATATTCTGTTCTATTTGATGATTCATTCTGTTATGTTTTGAAGCCAGGTTTCAAAATAAGCGAAGATTGGGTGATTGTTATAGCTGAGAGAGACAGAGATGTATACAAATTGGATATGTCTCAAGTTGATCCTTCAACTGAAACAACATGCCTATTTGCTAAGGCATCAAATGATGAAAGCCAGCTTTGGCATAGACGTCTCGGTCATTCAAATTTCAAGAATACGAACAAGCTTGTAGCAGGGAATCATGTCATTGGACTTCCATCTAAGAAGTTTGCAACAAATGATCACTGCTCAACATGTTTGAAGGGAAAGCAACACAGAGCGTCTTATAAGTCCAAGCCTATAAACTCAACATCCAAACCTCTTCAGATGTTACATATGGACCTTTTTAGACCAACAAACATCAAGAGTATTGGACGAAAATCATATTGTTTAGTTATCATTGATGACTACACAAGATTTTCATGGGTTTTCTTTATTTATGCCAAATCTGAAACAACTGATTTACTAAAAGAATTTATCATTAAAGTTGAAAATCAATTAGACAATAAAGTGAAAATAATAAGAAGTGATAATGGAACAGAATTCAAAAATGCTAACATTGAAATGTTTTGTGCTCAGAAAGGGATAGCTCATCAATTCAGTGCTCCCAGAACTCCTCAACAAAATGGAGTTGCTGAAAGGAAGAATAGAACACTGATTGAAGCTGCTCGTTCTATGTTAGTTGATGCAAAGATTTCTATAACATTTTGGGATGAAGCAATATAAACTGCGTGTTTCGTTCAGAATCGAATTTTAATCGTGAAATATAAATTGAAAACTCCTTACGAGTTAATGTTTGGCAGGAAACTGAACATAAACTTTTTAAAATCATTTGGTTGTCCTGTTATGATTCTTAATTCAAGTGATCAATTAGGAAAATTTGAAGCAAAATCTGATAATGGATTTTTCGTTGGATATTCATCTGTTTCAAAGGCCTATCGAGTTTACAACTCTAGGACAAATGTAATCATTGAAACATTCAACGTTAAATTTCTGGAAAATTCTTTTCCATCAATTTCAAATGGTCCTGCATGGTTATTTGACTTAGATTCATTATCAAACTCTTTTCAATCTAACTTGTTTGATCAACCAAATTGTCTTGATTCTACAGGTAAGAAGAACTCAAAAGGAGATCTTGGATCTTTTAAATGGTCCTGCATGGTTATTTTAACTATTCTTAAACTTAATTAATTTATTTTATCTTTATTAAACCAAAAACAATTCATTATTTTTTTTGTAATTAATTAAACCCCCAAATTTCCAATTGAAACCCTAGTTCACGTTTATTCATTAATCTTACCTTTAAACTTAACCTTGGAATCTATACGTTTAGGCAACTTGTAAAAGAAATTGTTGGAGCCTCGTCTACGTTCTTATCATCATATATTTACCTCTTGTGAGTTTTCCATATGAATTTCCTTGCCCTTTTTTACATCTTTCACACTATTTTAGGGTGAAACATGATACTTATACATCCTACACTTATAAACGTTTGAGACTTGTAATGCACTTACAATTCATCTTTACATTTTGTCATGGTTATTTGTGTATTGTAAGTGATAATATGAGATACATAGTTTGTTTACAAGCATTAACTATTGCTAGCCTGGCGACGTCTTAGATCTTTGGGCCTGACAAGCCTATTTGGTGCTAAAGCCGAGGTATTGCCGGCTCCTGATGATGTATGCTTGTTCATCATGGGAACCAAATACACTTAGCTAATCTTATATACTTGTAATCAAGTCGAGGTTTGGTTGTAACGTTATGTGTTCTATAACCTTACTAACTTATAACCTATGACATGAATTGCTACTTGTAACCTTGTTATATTATGTATAAAAACCTTGAAAACTCACCAACTATTTTTAGTTGACCTTTTATTTTCATCATGTTTCAGGTTTGATGCTTGAAGATCTTCTTGTGCTCATTTAGGACTTGGACCTAGTTTAAATTGAAAGTCTTATGTTATTGGTTGTATCTTGATTGTTTTGTAATTAGTTAATTGTATTGTAATGTTAAATGAATAATGACATTTAATATTATTTCAACTTAATTAGTTTCATGTGCTATGAGCAATCGTCTCCCATTCTTCCGCCCCGATGATTCCGCCGTCGGTCGGGATGTGATAGATTGGTATCAGAGCCATGGTTATAGGGATTTAGGTTATTAGAAATGGAATGACCTAGATTATAACTAAGTACCCTTACACATGAGTCCTCTCATGTATTTTATATGCTTAGATAGGATTTTATGTGCCTTATGTGTTAATACTTGATTATATGATTATATTCCTTATGTGTTATTCTTATACTTTGAATCTTATCAATGCATAGATGAACCTTAAATCATATTCTAAGGCATTATGTGCTTAAATCAAATGGTGTTCAAAATGAACTTTGAATCATTATTCGTGGTTTTTAAGTCTCGTCAAAGTCTATGTCTGATGGGTGTGGATAGTATATATATTTTGATAAAGATTTATCGCACAGATTCAGTTTTAATTGGTTATTACTAATACTAAATCACACACACAAAAGGAAGTGTACCTGTCGTGTGGTAATATAGTGTTGGTAAGAACCGAGTATCAATCCGTGGAGACACCTAGCCTACTCAACAAACTTGATGTTTGACTATCAGATTTGGTTTTTGTTAAAGAAAACGATAATTGTATTGGAAAGATTTTTAGGATTAAAAAATAAACAATAATAGAAAGGAAGTAAACTAAGATTTGAAGCGTTTGGATTTAAAACCAGGGAATAAAAGTTATCATCCTAATTAGATTCCACTTATGTAACCGTGATGAATTGGTGGTGTGATTTAAAGATATGGATTAATTATGGATTTATGTTAATGTTTATAAAGATGAGCTGGCGCGATTTCTCGTCTATCCTGTTGCCGTAGTGACTTGATCCTGTCAGGCTGAGTTTTACTACTCAAATCAAAGCCTAGTAATGTAGGTAAATCTTTTGTGACCTATTTGACATACGATTTCTGAAAACATAACTTAATGTCAAAAAGAGAGTTTAGAAAACCGTAACAATTACTGAAGTTTCCGAACTAATAAAAGGGAACCCACAAATGATCAGAAAGTTAAAGTGATATGATTTCTAATAGCCATTTCTAGTTCATTAGCCACGAATTTATTATGAAGACTGGTTTCGCGAATGAAAGTTAATCATACGGTTTTTCAACTTTGTATGACGATCACAATCACAAACCATAAATTTATAACTTCCCGTTCAAATGTAGATGCTACCCATCAATAGTTTTCCCAAGACCACCATAACATTAACATAATATTTATCACACCATTAGTTTATCACAAATAACATAAGTTTCATCCGATTAGGATGATAAAAAGAGTTTAGCTCATAATGAGCTTGAACATAACACATATAACAAAGAAGATAGATATGTAATCATCGGTGAAATGGAACAATCAAACTGATAATCCAAGTGTAGTATGCACCTCCCGAGCCTCCAAATGATCTTGAAGTCTTGATTCCCGAGAGAGTTCTGCAGAGTAACTCTCCCACCAAAGCTTACCAAGAATGGTGAACTTAGGCTTCTATTTATAGGCTTTCCGGAGTGTTTAAGCACGGCCCCGTGCTAGTACAATGCTTACAAAAGTTGTTCGGCTCGTACATGCAGGTTGTGTCGGGCATGGCCCCGTGTTGGAGGTGGGGCACGGCCCCGTGTCTACTTTTAGGGAACAGTACTTTTGTCCTTGTCAGATGTCTAAACACAAGGGTGTGTTAATTTAGCATGGGGGTGTGTTTCTGGCAAAGCATGGGGGCGTGCTTAAAGAGGCACGGCCCCATGCTTGGACTCCAAAGCTCGGATTACTTCAATTTTTTGTTAAATATGCTTCTTTTGTCCATTTTGCCCTTTTAAACACATGAAAACACAATTTTAGACTTTTAAGTACATTTTCATCATCTTAAGAAAGATATTAAGGAATAATTGATGTGCTTTTGATAGGATTTTTATGTATAATTTGGAGCACATCAAATATCCCCACACTTGAACTTTGCTTGTCCTCAAGCAAAAATCACTTAAAATGACAAATCCACCAAAAACCAAATAAGACAAATTATAAACATGTGTTTCGAGAAATACGCAAGTAAACATTATTTTCATCCAATATAAATATTCAAAGTATATGTAAAATGATATCCTAGCAAGCAATAGGTTAGCAAAGATTATAATCATGCAAAAATCCACACTTCTCACAAGGTGCACTCACACTCGGCTCAATATATGGAGTCATAATTAAGATTAAGTATGACTAATACACTCAATTTCCTAGTATGAATATGTGTGAAATCATATGCTTGTTAAGGAATCAAATCTCCACCTACTTAGATATTTACTTGCATAAATCATTAGGTCTTTGATGGTTGTAATTTGGCTCGTGCTCAGGTATGGAATATTTAGAAAAAGTGGCTAATTGCTAAAGACGACAGTCTTGGCTTATTTTTCTAACATAAACTACAAGGAAAGCACTAAAAGTTCTCTATACAATACTTCAAGCTAGAAGGGATATGCTAGCTTGAGGACTCGTTTAAGGTCAGATTGTCAAGATCGTATTTTGCTTTCAAGAATCGTACTTCATCTTTTACCCGAAGATACATAAAACTTTTCCTTCTCAAGGATCGTTCGGCTTGAAGCCTAATAGCACCCAATCAGATTAGTTCTGTGTATTCATATTGAGATTTAGTTTGATTCTTTTTGCATTTTCCATTATGAGACCAATTTCCACAATTTGGGCATCTTTCATATCTTTTTTCCCGTCTCTTTATAGCACTTTTTGAAATTCCACAAAATGGTGGAACTTGTTCCTTTTTTCGCCATTTCTTTCTTGCGTCAAACGTGAGATTGAAAATTTGTTCGCGAATTTTCGGGGGAAGTCCCGGTTTTGCGTGATGAAGGCAACAAAGCAAATTGAAATAAAAAAAATGCATTCCAGTTCTTTAAGGTCTGCCGGTAAAAGACCATTTTTTATATATATAAGCAAAAACGTGTCTTTAACGAAAACGGGTTTTGTTGAAGGCTTTTGGTTAAGTGACTTGGTGGCTCGGGTGATTGAAAGATAAAAACGTTTAAGCTCAACGAGGCTCACTATGGTTGACGTTCGAGTAAGGAAAATTTAAGACAATGGTTGGGGCTCGAATGGTTAAGGTTTCATAGTACCTAACTCATTTTATGCAACAAATACTAATTAAGGTCTTGAAATGCATACCCAAAGCAAGTTCTAGTTACACGTATCATATGACACCCTCAATTAAATCCAGAATAAAAGTAGAATTGCAATTTTGCAAAAGCTGTTTAAGGCTCAAAATGAAATCATAAATGGATGGAATTGGGTACAAGTGCTTTATTTTACATGATTAAATATTTTAATAGATTAGATTATTGCTTTTAGGGATATCACAAAAAACATTTTCAATTTTATTTGGACGTCATGAGTTTACTTCTTTATTTCCCGAAAATGTATATTTATAATTGGTTTATCAAAAATTTAATTTTTGGCTTCTTGTCACAAAAATTACTTGGTAAGTGATCTCTTCTTAAAAGTCTTAAATTTGGACCTTTTTAGCAAAGTCAAATGCATTACTCCCATCCCCACACTTGAAATTCACATTGTCCTCAATGTGATTAACAAAATCAAGATCGAGAAAGGGTAATGAAATAACTCCCCTAAAAATGATGAAATTTTCAGTTGTGTTTGGTTGGCCTCGTGTTGCTACAATCCTCGGTATCACCTGAAATGTCACTAATTTATTAAAAGCGTTAAAGTCCTAAACACACAAAATAAAAACAAAACGACATAAACTAAAAGATAGATTGGCACAAAACAACTATGCAGGGTCCCTAAAAATGATACGGTTTTCAAAGGCTTTGTGGGGGAATATCCCCCCACTCATGGTACATTCGGTTCCTGATGTATGTGATATCGTTGCTGAGGTCATCGACCCGGAGTGCAGACTTTCGACTCGGTTGAAGGCTTGTTGGGCATATTCAAATCATCGCCTTGCATGGTCGCTGTGTAAGGCCCCGTACCCGGGCACCTCACAATTGGTTATTCATTACACTTAAAACATTATAAAATGTACATTAATTTTGCAGCAGAATATAAAACATTCATTAATAACTAAAAACATGTCATTTACAACATTTGTTTCTATCTCAAAATACAGGACATGTCAAAATACGGATGCCAGCCTCAAAATGCTCCTAGTAGCTTATGCATCCATGCCTGCAACTCCTCAGCATCAACATATACCTGCCAACTATCATGCGTACAAAAGTCAGCGATGCTGAGTGAGTCCTAGTTTTATAATAAAACACACTTTTCCCTGTTAAAAGTGTTCTTTACTTTATTTCAAAACATACTATACTTTACAACCGTTCGTGATCATGCATCATACGTACATACAGATAATATCATCATTATATTCATCATTACATTAATTAACTTTGTTCATTCAACGTATTACATTATCGTTCACTTCTCTTTCTAGATCCGGTCAGACTTTACCCTCTTCGTGGCACTCAGCCACGATTACTGAGGTCGAGTGACGAGGATCCTGTTCTGTACTTTATTACGATAATTCATTTACGTTCATTCATACGTTCGTTCTTTCATACATGATCTTCTCTTCATTATCTTTATCACTCGAATCTTGTCTCTAGCGATATCCCCGACTCATGCTTGAAGCTGATGCTGTGCCAGGGCAGGCTCACAGACCCCCGACTCATGTCCGAAGATAGACACAACACCGGATACGCGACAAAGATCCCATACGAGTCAATCACAGGGGTTGAACTCCATCTGAGTCTATTGCAACACAAAGTTGCTCATCTCATTATCTCGTCTCATGGTCAAAGACCTCTATCGAGTCTGTTGCAACACAGAGTCGCTCCCCTCATATCTCGTCTCATGGTCAAAGACCTCTATCGAGTCTGTTGCAACACAGAGTCGCTCACCTCATATCTCGTCTCATGGTCAAAGACCTCTATCGAGTCAGTTGCAACACAGAGTCGCTCACCTCATATCTATGCTTGGCCTTATGCCACACCCCCAAAGTTATACATTTCTCGGGTAACAACGCCCCCACCAAAGTGGGTAAACAAACCCCCACCAAAGTGGGTAAAAACACCCCCACCGAGTGGGTAACAACACCCCCACCGAAGTGGGTAACAACACCCCCACCGAAGTGGGTAACAACACCCCCACCGAAGTGGGTAACAACACCCCCACCGAAGTGGGTAACAACACCCCCACCGAAGTGGGTAACAACACCCCCACCGAAGTGGGTAACAACACCGCCACCGAAGTGGGTAACAACACCGCCACCGAAGTGGGTAACAACCCCCCACCGAAGTGGGTAACAACACCCCCACCGAAGTGGGTAACAACACCCATAGAAACGGGTAACACCCCCATAGACATGGGTAACACCTCTGAAGGTCAGTCACAATGACTGGAACCCTTGCGTGCACACTTTAGGATTTGCTGAACCTCACGCGGTAGAGCTTAAGGCATTTAGAGCGGTGCACCTCTGTACATATTGCTCTCAAGCCTCTCTATACGTCTCTCTTGATTCATTAATTCATGCATGCATTCATTCATTACGTTCCTCTTTTCATTATCTTCCACTTTACATTACATAATTCTTTCATTACATTTATTAACGTTCAACGCAAGCCAAGGGAAGACATACATACATAATAAGGAACATACACATAAACATAAACATACACCATCACCAATACAGGCACATCATACATGCATAACACACATCAAACATAAGCCATATCATCATAACAAGGCTTATCTCCCCATTATACCCCTTAAAAACCACATAGAAAACCTCAAGTCCAAAGTGGGCGCATGGGTCCTTCTAGGCGCATGAGCATAAAAATTCTAAGTGTAAAACAATCTGGGCGCATAGGCACTGTTTGGGCGTTTCTGCCCTGTTCAGGCGCATCACTAATCACTTAGCCGTTACAAGCACTTGGACGCATGGCCAATACTTAGCCGTTTCTTTCACTGGGACGCATGGGCACTGTTTAGGCGCATGGTCCACACTTAGCCTTTTCATCACTTGGGCCCATGGGCACTATTTAGGCGCATGGCGAACACTTGGGCGCATGGGCACTATTTAGGCGCATGACCCACCCTTGGGCGCATGGCCAACACTTAGGCGTCTGGTCTCTCATGCTGGACGGATGGACAACTATTTGGGTGCATGAACCACACTATTCATGTTTATCAAACATTCTGCAATCTTTTCTATGCTACCAATTTCACCCGATTCTCATTCTAAGCATACCCAAACACGGATCTAACATACTAAGGCCATCTAAGCATGTTAAACATCACCTCTAACCCATAATCAACACTATAACATGTATACACACATACAACATTCGAACGTAAAGCTGTAAAACCACGGTTTCTTTCAAAATGTTTACTTAGTATGCATAATGGCCCCAAATCAGTTAAAAATCAGTAAAACAGGGGTTCTAGAAACTCACCTTGAGAAGCCTTTGAACAACACTCTTCCAGTTCAAGACCCACTTCGATTCAGCTCTTTGAATCCCGAAAGTAAACTCTAAACAACCAGAACTTCGGTCAAGAACTCAATACTCAGTTGAAACCAAGCTCAAACAAGAGAAGACTTACCTTTTTCAGTTTCTTCTTCCTCTTTCTCTCCAGAACAGGGCTCTCTCTCTCTCTTCTTCTTCTTCCGAGATCAAAGCAGCTTTCTGCTTGATATGGGCGACCATGCCCTTAAATATCTTAAAATAATAAGATTTGTACTTTGTACACTTAATCCCCCTCCACTTGTGCCCAATTCTATTCCTTCCACTTACTTTTCTTTTCCTTCCGTTTAAATAGAAATTTCTCCCCTTAAAGAGGTTTAGTCCCCGAAACCTACGCTTCTCGAACAGTTACGGGTAACACTATCTCACGTCTTCTTGATCTTGCATTTAAACTTAGATCTCTCTAGGCTTTACTGCAACTGCACAAGTGAAACCATCATTCTCCTTAGTTTATTCTCTTCTTCTTATTAGTGATGGTCACCAGTTGCTCCTTGTGGTTGGATACTCTATCCATCCCCGTATTCTCTAGTAGCATGATCATATCCTTATCGGTTGAGCTCTTTCTTAGGCGAGATGCATGGAATATCGGATGAATTCCACTTAACTCATCAGGTAGCTCCAGTCGATGTGCCACTTCTCCTATCTGAGCAACAACTGAGAATGACCCTCTACACTTTAATATTAGCTTTACTTGATTTCAAATCAAGCAATCTGCTCTCCTGGTCGAAGCCTTCCTCATACTTCATTGTCGTAGGTCATCACCGAACTCTATTTGTGCACGGTTGATCAATCCATCTTCTTGCAACACTTGGGGTTTGAGTCATAGACTACTGATCAACTCACCCGGAGATGCATGTCTACCTACCTATGTCTGTCTTGAACAGCCTAGCAGGAACAACCGCTCTCTTTCAATTCTATCGTGCAATCCTCTAGGGCATTAGGTAACCTGATAGACTTACTAATAGCAATTCTTACATCAAAGGGCTCATCGATCTCCCTACCCCTAACGTGCAGCATCACAGAAAATAGCGGCAACAAAACTACTACTAGTGTCACAATTAAAGCGTAGATGCATAAATCTAAACTTGCAAGAACGTACCTTTCGTTACCTTGGAGTCTGACCTAGCCTCCTCCCGGTCATTGCGAAGGCTCTAGCCTTCACCCTCTGTTCTCCTTCCTCGTTCCGGAACTTCCTACCCTCGACTTCTTGCAGTCTCTGCTCATGTGTCTGTCTTGCCACAGTCGTAGCATTTAGCCATTTGCCTCGCTCTATGGCCCTCCTTTCCACACTGGAAACAAACATTCAGTCCCCACTTGCACTCCCCCTCATGGCCTCTTCCACACTTTTTGCAAGTTTCTCCTTTTCTTTCCATCTCTCCCGATCATCATCCCTCGACACCGTACCTCCATACCCAAATCCACCATCATTGTCTCGCCTTCCTTTCCCCTTCTTAACATAGGCTCGCTCCTCCCCTTCGTCTGTCATCACCATCGCCCCCCGCTCGTCGTACAATCTTCCCGCCAGGTCAACTGCTGACCTAAATGTGCTCGGTCGGGCGGCGATCATGTGCCTATGGATGTCCGCCGGCAAGCCCTGAATATACCTCTTGATCTTTCGTGAAAGAGGTGTCGCCTGATCCGGCACCAGACGTGCCATCTCATTGAATTTAGCGGTATATTGCTGATGTGTCATCGTTCCCGCCTCCAACTACAAGAACTCTCTTTCAACTTTGTCCATCTCATGGTGAGGACAGAATTCCTCAATCACCAGCCTTTTCAACTCTGGCCATCGCATCTTCCCGATAGCCCTGCTTCCCTCAACCTGGACGATATTGTCCCACCAACACAAGGCTGAGTCCATAAAAGAATAGGCAGCAAACTTCACCTTCCAATCCTCCCGGCACTCACTGATATTCAATACCGCTTCCATCTCTCTCACCCATCGGTGAGTAGTAGCAGCAGTGTCGTTTCCATCAAAAGTTGGGGGTTTGCATCGTTGACATGCCCCATAATTACAGCCTCGTGCTGCCTCCGGCGTAGGCTCTTCTTCTTCGTCCTCTTTGTCATTGAAGAAAACCGTTTCAGTCTCTGTTCGTCTTCTTTCGCCCGAAGGTCTACCCATTTCCTGTCTCTCCTCGTCTCTAACAACCTTTATAACTTTGGTCATCACAGATGGTAGGATCGTCTGCATGACCTGGTGCACTTCCTCCCTGACCGCCTCTCTCGTCGAGGCTCTCTGATTAGCATTCTCATCACCACCCTCCTGATGAGGGGCCTCGGGTTCCTCATGAGCTGCTCCTTCAGCCCTAGACCTTCCTCTTATGACCCGTGGTTCAGCACCATGTCCACCACCACGTCCACCTCGTGAAGCTTTCAAAGATCTACCCCCAACCATCTTCTAACACACTATAAGATTCAAACACTAACATGGTCATTCAAGGTAATAACTCAGTTTATGTCAAGTATAGTAAGTCCCTAATTACAGTGGCCAGTTGTGATTAGCCACTTACTTTACTCTTCGTACCCCAAGCATTTCCTATCCCGACTACATCAGTATCTAAATCTACATATTAGCACACAAGCCACATACGGCGCACATAATACCGGTTAGCATTAACTTAATAAAACGTTTACATAAAACCTTTACCTGCAGGCACGTAGCTACTAAGACTGGCATCCCTTTTCCTTTTAGTCCCATTCTCAGTATAAGATTAGTTTTTCAAAATATTTACCCAATTCACTTAAACTTTTGCTCTGATACCAACTTGTAAGGCCCCGTACCCCGGCACCTCACAGTTGGTCATTCATTGCACTTAAAACATTATAAAATGTACATTAATTTTGCAGCGGAATTTAAAACATTCATTAATAACTAAAAACATGTTATTTACAACATTTGTTTCTATCTCAAAATACAGGACATGTCAAAATACGGATGACTGCCTCAAAATGCTCCCAGTAGCTTATGCATCCAAGCCTGTAACTCCTCAGCATCAACATATACCTGCCAACTATCATGCATACAAAAGTCAGCGACGCTGAGTGAGTCCTATTTTTATAATAAAACACACTTTTCCCTATAAAACCGTTCTTTACTTTATTTCAAACATACTATACTTTACAACCATTTGTGATCATGCATCATACGTACATACAGATAATATCATTATTATCTTCATCATTACGTTCATTAACTTTGTTCATTCAACGTATTACATTATCGTTCATTTCTCTTTCTAGATCCGGTCAGACTTTACCCTCTTCATGGCACTCAGCCACGATTACTGAGGTCGAATGACGAGGATCCTGTTCTGTACTTTATTATGATAATTCATTTATGTTCATTCATACATGATCTTCTGTTCATTACTCTTTATCACTCGAATATTGTCTCTTGCGATATCCCCGACTCATGCTCGAAAGCTGATGCTGTGCCGAGGCCGGATCACAGACCCCCCGACTCATGTCCGAAGACTGACACAGCACCGGGATACGCGGCAAAGATCCCATACGAGTCAATCACAGGGGTTGAACTCCATTCGAGTCTGTTGCAACACAAAGTTGCTCATCTCCTTATCTCGTCTCATGGTCAAAGACCTCTATCGAGTCTGTTGCAACACAGAGTCACTCACCTCATATCTTGTCTCATGGTCAAAGACCTCCATCGAGTCTGTTGCAACGCAGAGTCGCTCATCTCATATCTCGTCTCACGGTCAAAGACCTCTATCGAGTCTGTTGCAACACAGAGTCGCTCACCTCATATCTATGCTTGGCCTTATGCCACACCCTGAAGTTATACATAACTCGGGTAACAACGCCCCCACCGATGTGGCTAACAACACCCCTACCGAAGTGGGTAACAACAGCCCCACCGAAGTGCGTAACAACACCCCCACCAAAGTAGGTAACAACACCCCCACCGAAGTAGGTAACAACACCCCCAACGAAGTGGATAACAACACTCTCACCGAAGTGGATAACAACACTCTCACCGAAGTGGGTAACAACACCCCCACCGAAGTGGGTAACAACACCCCCACTGAAGTGGGTAACAACACCCCCACCGAAGTGGGTAACAACACCCCCATCGAAGTGGGTAACAACACCCCCACCAAACTGGGTAACAACACCCCCACCGAAGTGGGTAACATCACCCCCACCAAAGTGGGTAACAACACCCATAGAAATGGGTAACACCCCCATAGACATGGGTAACACCTTTGAAGGTCAGTCACAAAGACTGGAACCCTTGCGTGCACACTTTAGGATTTGCTGAACCTCACGCGGTAGAGCTTAAGGCATTTAGAGCTGTGCACCTCTATACATATTGCTTTCAAGCCTCTCTATACTTCTCTCTTATTCATTAATTCATGCATGCATTCATTCATTACGTTCCTCTTTTCATTATCTTCCACTTTACGTTACATAATACTTTCATTACATTTATTAACGTTCAACGCAAAGCCAAGGGAAGACATACATACATAATAAGGAACATACATATAAACATAAACATACACCATCACTATATAGGCACATCATACATGCATAACACACATCAAACATAAGCCATATCATCATAACCAGGCTTATCTCCCCATTATACCCCTTAAAAACCACTTAGTAACCCTCAAGTCCAAAGTGGGCGCATGGGTCCTTCCAGGCGTATGAGCATAAAAATTCTAAGTGTAAAACAGTCTGGGCGCATGGGCACTGTTTGGGCGTTTCTGCCTTGTTCAGGCGCATCACTAATCACTTAGCTGTTACAAGCACTTGGGCGCATGGGCGCATGGGCACTGTTTAGGCGCATGGCCAATACTTAGCCGTTTCTTTCACTGGGACGCATGGGCACTGTTTAGGCGCATGGTCCACACTTAGCCTTTTCATCACTTGGGCTGATGGGCACTATATAGGCGCATGGCAAACACTTGGGCGCATGGCCAACACTTGGGCGCATGGCCAACACTTGGGCGCATGGGCATTATTTAGGCACATGACCCACCCTTGGGTGTGTGGCCAACACTTAGGCATCGGTATCTCATGCTGGACGCATGGACAACTGTTTGGGCGTATGAACCACACTGTTCATGTTTATCAAACATTCTGCAATCTTTTCTATGCTACCAATTTCACCCGATTCTCATTCTAAGCATACCCAAACACAGATCTAACATACTAAGGCCATCTAAGCATGCTAAACATCATCTCTAACCCATAATCAACACTATAACATGCATACACACATACAACATTCGAACATAAAGCTGTAAACCCACGGTTTCTTTCAAATGTTTACTTAGTATGCATAATGGCCCCAAATCAGTTAAAAATCAGTAAAAGAGGGGTTCTAGAAACTCACCTTGAGCAGCCTTTGAACAACAATCTTCAGTTCAAGACCCACTTCGATTCAGCTCTTTGAATCCCGAAAGTAAACTCTAAACAACCAGAACTTCGGTCAAGAACTCAATACTCAGCTGAAACCGAGCTCAAACAAGAGAATACTTACCTTTTTCAGCTTCTTCTTCCTTTTTCTCTCTAGAACCAGGCTCTCTCTCTCTTCTTCTTCTTCCAAGATCAAAGCAGCTTTCTACTTGATATGGGCGACCATGCCCTTTAATATCTTAAAATAATAAGATTTGTACTTTGTACACTTTATCCCCCTCCACTTGTTCACAATTTCCATTCCTTCCACTACTTTTCTTTTCCTTTCGTTTAAATAGAAATTTCAGGGTGTTACACGCTAGTTGTTTGTATTGACTCGTAAAGGTCTAACATGGTCCAGAATTCCCTTGTACGTGAACTTGAAGATCCAGCTCCGGCTCCTTCCGGATGTATGGCATGTCGAGATCCATAATTTTCTTTGGGGTCCGCCGGATCCCAGATTTGTCCATTCTTATCCATGAATCTTGGCTGCCCATTGATAGCTTGTCACCATGTACATACTTGTGCAAATACTCAAGTCTAATAGTCCCGGAATCACTCCTTCAGTTCCCTCAGTGTTATAACTATAGCTCTCGTATGAGTTCAAAATCCAGCTTCCTCCAAACATAGTGTTAGAGCACCTGCAATCGTATACCTGGAAAAAAGATTACAAAACAAATACCCAATATTACATGGAAACTGATTAACCATACATGTAAAATGAACAAGTCCCTGAAGTCACAACTCCCTCGCTTTGACCACGAGCTGTTATGGAATGACTAAGTAATCGATGAATGTATCACAGCAGCGGGTCGGTATCTGATTGCTTTTTGTTTTACTCGAGTTGAATCCTCCAGTTCCAATCCGCTCCAAAATGCTTTCCTCATTGCACCACTTTTCGCATCTTTACTTTCTCATCCGGGAAGGTATGGTATGCCGACATTCCAGATACCGCTTCCTCCCATTTCCTATTCCGTGTAGATCCCGAGATAGACACCAAACAAGGCAATGGATGTTTTGTGCCAATGTCCAGCAAGTTTGAATGAAACTGCATTATTATCCCAAGGATCAGATTCTTTCATGCTAAATTTGAAAGATGCTAAAAATTCAAGAGTTAGTTCATAAACGGAAGGTCTATTTTGTGAGAATAAACGCTTCCATTGGACACTCAATAATGTATTGTATCTTTTTAGTTGTCCGACTGCCGCTAGTGTTTTTCATCTGCTTGTAAGTGGGATCTTTCGACCCTTTGTAGCAGTCTTTGAAGTCTATCATGACACCATCTTTCAGGGTCCCTTAAAACGTAAGTAGGGATGATCATGATGAAATTTCAAAATATGTTATCTGTAAAACCAATTTCTTGAGTAGTTTCATGATGTTAGTGAAAATCATGTGTTTTTCAAGACATAACATCATAATGATTCAACTCATGTTCAAAAATAGTTAAAATTTATCATCCAAGGAAAAATTGTTGAACATGGGGGTGCGGTAAACATGGTAAGGCATGGAATCTGACTCAAGCACACGTGGTTATGTTTGTAAATCGTTGATTAAGCATGGGTTTAACATTTTCTTGCTTTAAAAATCAAAGATTGTACGTTAACATTTTAATCTTGTTAATAATTCAAGATACCCAAAAATATATTTTAGTTTAATACCACTTGGGAACTCTTGAACATGATTAACAAATATATTTCACCATGAATTATGAAGATAGTCTTGTTAATGATAAGAAAAACAAACTAATTAGCTAACTAGACAAACTAATAACTAACGAAACATACTAATTAACACTAATCTACTTACAAGAATAAACATGAACAAGTAGGTTGAAAGCATTCATCATTCCATAAAACGTTTAAGAACAAGTTTTACACATAGTTGCTAGGATTTTGGTTGTTTAGAGACCTAATCACCTAACTACATGTAAATGACTTTCATAATCAAAGGAATTAGTATACTAACCTTTTGATCAAACACTCTTGAAAGAACTCTTGAAAAGATGAAAGAAAAATGGAAAACAAGAGAAAACTGAGAGTGGATACGACTTTGTAGGCAATTGAGGTTGGTATTTATCATGCAAAATTGAAGAGGAACAAGACAAAAGGCTGAAATATGTCAGCTTGTGTCATCTTTTGTCGAACACGGGGGCGTGCCTACTTGAGCATGGGGCCGTGTTCATGTGTTGTTGGTTGGTTATAGTCTTTTGTTGTTCCGTTTTGCGCGTTATGTAATTTTCCCGGTAAGTTTGATCACTTCCAAATCATCAGAAAAGATACAAAAATAGTCCTAGAGTTAAATAACACAAGTCACAATGAAAATTACATTTCCTAAGGTCCAACGGTTACATGATACGTTAAATCCAAGAATCTGAAACAGCAAAACCAGACTCTTTAACGCGCAACAGCGCACTTAGCACAAAATGCTTTTAAAAGAAAACCTCACACATTTTGTGTGGAAGGTTAGGGATGGGATAGTGAGAAGTGCGGTTGCTCAATTCCGCAAGCTGCCGGTTAATGGAAATGAGTCCTCGCTCATCTGTTGAATGTTTGGATAAGTTAGCTAAGCGTGGGATGCAGCGAGGTTCATTTCAGTCAGTGTTTGATTAGTTCATGCATCTTGAAGAAATATTCTTGAGTCGTTGGCTCTCGTGTTTCAGAATGGTTTCTTCGCAGGATTCCAGTTGGAACTTCTGTGACTTGATTCTTTAATTTTTCAGATGTTTATAAACAGAAGTGAGTGTGATGAAAGAATGGAACAAGTGTGGTATTTATATACAGGTCGTGGAAAGTGGGCACGGGGGCGTGCTGGCTAGGCACGACCCCGTGTTTGTCAGAATTCATCTTAAATTCGACGTGCAACGTTCTAGAGTCATCAACGGAGATCGTGTACAGAAATTGTTAGAGACACGGGGGCGTGCTTGATGAGGCAGGCCCCGTGCTTGTGCTTGTGGGATCCTAAAATTGTTAAAAAGTAAAAATTCTATGTATAGGTGCCGCGTTAAGTTTCAGGTCTTCGGGATGACCCTTCCCCACACTTAGTTTTTGTCAAGATGGAGGTGTAATTCCTCCGAGGGAATTTTGGTTGGTCCATCATTATATGGTTTCAAACGATGACCATTTACTTTTAAACTTAAACCTTCGTGGTTATAAATTTCAACGGCACCATTCAGAACACGTTTTTGATCGTATAAGGTCCAAACCAACGTGATTTCAATTTTCGAGAAACAAACGTAAATGAGAGTTATACAATAAGACACGCTCTGCTACATGAAATCATTTTGTTTTCTTTAATCGAGCGTCATGGAAATTTTTTTAATTGTAAACCCTAGCGTTTTCGTACGCTTGTTCTCTCAATTCCTCCAATTCATGGATTTGTAGGAATCGATTCTTTCCTGCAAGGTCTTGGTCCAGGTTTGTTGCTTTAAGTGCCCAAAAAGCCTTGTGCTCTAGTTCCACAGGTAGATGACAGACTTCCCATAAACTAGTTTAAATGGTGTTGAGCCAATGGGAGTTATAGGCTGTTTGAAAAGCCCATAATGCATCATCTAACTTGATAGACAGTTGTTGATTTTGACCTACAGTTTTCTCAAGGATTGTTGATGCCTCGGTTAGTGACTTCAGCTTGCCCATTCGCTTGTGGATGGTAAGCAGTTGTAAAGCGATGGTGAACTCCATAACGCACCATTGCTCGTTCAAGCCGATTGTTACAGAAATGAATTCCTCGGTCACTAATTAGAGCTTTGGGGGCACCGAAATGAGAAAATAGTTTTTAAGGAAATTGACAACGTTTCTGGCATTTTAGTAGGCAGGGCTTGAGTTTCAGCCCATTTTGAAACGTAATCCACTACTACCAAGATGTAATGATTCCAAATGACACCGGGATGGCCCCATGAAATCAACACCCTATATCAAATATCTCGCATACTTGAACTTGTTTCTGAGGCATCTTATCCCGTGTTGAGATATGGTTGCTATTTGACATGCATCACAGGTGCGTACCATGTTGTGAGCATCTTTGAAGATCGTGGGCCAGTAAAATCCAGAGTCAAATACTTTCTTAGCTGTTAAGGTTGCTCCATGGTGTCCTCCGGTGGGTCCTTCATGACAGTGCCTTAGATTTGATCTGCTACTCTTCCATATACGCATCTTCGAATGAGTTGGTCTGCACGACTTTGAATAGATACGGGTCTTCTCAATAGTAATGTTTGATATCCGTAAAGAACTTCTTCTTTTCCTAGTAAGTCATTCCTTTGAGAAGGATTCCGCTTGCTAAGTAATTTGCAAAATCAACAAACCAAGGATGTTCATCGATTGAAGATTGAATGTGCATAAGGAATTCGTGAGGAAAGTTGTCGTTTATTATGGCTTCCTCAGTTTGTAAAGGACTTGAATCCTCGAGATGCGAGAGATGATCAACCGCTAGATTTTCTGATCCTTTCTTATCAAGAACTTCGATGTCAAATTCTTAAAGCAGAAGGATCCAACGAATCAATCTCGGCTTTGCATCTTGTTTGATGAACAAATAACGAAGGGCTGCATGATCGGTGTAAACAATTGTTTTCGAAAGGATGAGATACAATTGAAATTTGTCAAATGCAAAAACTACCGCAAGAAGTTCTCTTTTGGTGGTGGTGTAGTTTTCTTGTGCGTCGTTTAGGGTTGCTCGCATAATGAATTGGGTGGAATTGCTTGTCTTCCTTTGTCCTAATACGGCTCCTACCGCGAAATCGCTTGCGTCGCACATGAGTTCAAATGGTAGCGTCCAATCTGGGGAAACATGATGGAGCGGTTAGCGTTACCAGCATCTCTTAAGTAATTTGAATGCATTAATACAGTCGTCAGAAAATACGAATTGAGCGTCTTCTTGAGAAGTTGAGTCATTGGTCGAGCGATTTTGGAGAAATCTTTAATGAAACGGCGGTAGAATCCTGCATGACCTAGGAAACTTATGATATCTTTCATGGTTGTGGGATGTGGAAGTTTAGAAATAGTGTCGACTTTGGCTTGATCGACTTCAAGCTCTGCTCGAGAGATTTTGTGTCCTAACAGTATTCCTTCCGTAACCATGAAGTGGCACTTTTCCCAGTTTAAAACAAGGTTAGAATCTTCACATCTAAACAGCATCTTTTCTAGATTTTCAAGACATTGCTCAAATGAGTTTCTAAAGATGGAGAAATCATCCATGAAAACTTCCATTGAGTGTTCAATCATGTCATGAAAAATTGCTACCATGCATCTTTGAAATGTAGCAGGAGCATTACATAATCCAAAGGGCATTCGCCGATAAGCAAATGTGCCATATGGACAGGTGAATGTCGTCTTCTCTTGATCTTTGGGAGCAATAGGGATTTGAAAATAACCTAAGAAAACGTCCAGGAAACAATAGAACATTTTTCCAGATAATCGCTCAAGCATTTGATCAATGAAGGGAAGAGGGAAGTGATCTTTCCTTGTGGCGTCATTGAGTTTGCGATAGTCTATACAAACTCTCCATCCAGCAACCGTATGAGTGGGAATAAGCTCATTGTTCTCGTTAGTTACAACAGTCATTCCTCTTTTCTTTGGAACAACTTGGAGGGGACTGACCCAAGGTGAATCAGAAATAGGGTAAATCAAACGGCATCTAGCAGTTTGATTATTCTTCTTCACCACATCTTGCATGCTCGGGTTAAATGTATTTAAGGTTGAATGACGGATTTGAAGTTCTCCTCCATTAATATTTATGAGTGCAAAAGGATGGATTGATTCTTTGATGTCCATGATTTCTATGCAATTGCTCGTTTGTATGCCTTAAGCACATTGAGCAACTTGTTCTTCTCATCAATTGATAAGGCGGATGAGATTATGACAGGAAGTTGAGTTGTGTTCTTAAGAAAAGCATATTCATGATGAGATGGAAGTTCTTTGAGCTCTAAAACAAGAGGGTTTTCTATAGAAGGTTTGGCTTTCGGTTCTAGGTCTTGCTTAATGATCTCAAATGCTTCTTGATGAAATGATGTTTCATCAACTTCAAGTTATGAATGATTCGGTTCTCACAATGGGTTCGGTGATTTGGACTTCTATTAATGAGTGTTGCAAGCTTCATTTTGAAGACTTTTCTCCAAATGACAACTTATGATCGAATCGCAAGCATCAATGTAATAGAGTGAGTCATCATGATGTTGAGGGTGTTTCATGGATTGGCCTTATCGAAAGTTACTTCCTCTCGTCTACTCTAAGCATGAGTTTGCTTGTACATACATCAATGAGAGCTCGATCAGTCGCTAATAAAGGTCGACCTAGGATAAGTGGAACTTTTTGTCTTCATCCATGTCAAGGATCACAAAATCAACGGGAAATACGAATTTGTCAATTTTAACTAAGAGATTTTCAATGATGCCCCTCGGATATTTGACAGAACGGTCAGCTAACTGGATGCTCATACGGGTAGGTCTAGGTTCATCTAGGTTTAATTTTTCAAAAACCACATAAGGCATAAGGTTAATGCTTGCACCAAAATCAGCTAACGCGTTACTGACAGAAAGATTTCCTATTAGGCAAGGTATGGTGAAACTTCCTGGATCAGTCATCTTTTGAGGTAGTTTGTTTTGAAGAACTGTGGAGCATTCCTCATTCAAAACTACGTGTGATAACTCTTCCAGTTTCTTTTTGTTTGACAAGACACCTTTTAGAAACTTAGCGTAGTTTAGCATTGTGCTAAGGCCTCCACCAAGGGAAGATTGATGTGGAGTTGCTTGAATAACCAAGGAATTTGCCATATTGTGCCTCCATTCTTTGTTGTCTCAAACGTCCTGGATATGGAGGTAGTGGAACATAAGGTGGTGGTGGAACATATTTTTTGGCTAGTTCTTCAATAACAACAGGTTGCTTTTTCTTATCACTCGCATTACTTGGAGTTTCAGTTTCTACCTCTTCAAGGATGGGTTGTAATGCAGGTGCATCACCTTGAGTGGTTTGCCACTCTTGTGGTGATGGCTTTGACTTGAGCATTAGGTTTGTTTATGTGTTGCTGGGCAAAGCTCCTTGAGGTCTTTCAGATAGCTATTGTGCTATTTGACCTACTTGGTGCTCTATTGTTTGCAATGATGCTTTGTTGCTTTTGATGTCAGCTTCGTTTCTTTGGAACCTCTCCTCATTTCTTCGATCAGATTTCCGGATGTACTCATCTATGGCTTGTGTGGTTAACAACAACTGCTGCAGTAAGTCTTTTATTGATGATGCTCCACGGTCTTGGTTACTACTGCTTGGACCTTGGTATGGTGGTTTCTGTTGTTGGTAACGTGGCCTTCGGTTGAATCCAGACGATTGTTGGTTATTACCAGCATCTCTGTAATTCGAGTTGCTTCTTCCAATTTGAGTTGTTGTTGTATGAGTTGTTTGGCCTCCTACGTAGTCAACATCTTCAACCATCATAATGCCTTGTGGGCATTTGTTGGTCTTGTGTGAATTTCCACATGTGTTGCATCGTGTTGGAGTTTTCCTTAGCTCGCTTTGCAATTGTTCGAATTTTTTGGTTAGAGCTTCTAATTGGGCTGCAATTAGGGTTTTCAGTGTCTACTTGAAGAATACCTTTAGAACTAGGTTTGGTTCTTAAGGGATTGTAAGCGAAGCTCTTCTTAGCTGCTCTTTCTAAGGCTTCGTATGCTTTTGTTGGCGTGACACTTCGAAATCTCCTCCCGCACTTTGGTCTACCGCTTGCTTGTGGGCTCCGCTGATTGCATCATAAAAGGTTTGACACTGCAGCCACAGATCAAGTCCGTGATGTGGGCATCTTCGAAGGAGACTTTTATATCTCTCCCATGCTGCGTGTAATGATTCATCGTTGTCCTGGCAAAAACTTGTGATGCTGCTTCTTAGTTTGGCAGTGCGATCGGGTGGAAAGTATTCAAAAGGAATTGTTCAGCCATTTCCGCCCATGTGGTGATGGAACCAGGCGAAAGTGAATCAAGCCAATCGATGGCTCGGCCTCGAAGTGAAAATGAAAAAAGTCTTAGTCGAATGGCGTCGTCTGAACAGTTATTGATTTTGAAGGTAGCACAGATACGAAGGAATCGTGATATGTGAGCATTAGGATCTTCGTCTTGTAACCCATGGTACTGAACAAAGTTTTCTACAAGTTGGATAATACTAGACTTAATCTCAATGTTGGCGTTATTGCTGGTTGGACAACACTAGACTCATAACCATCTATTGACGGTGTGGCATAGTGTGTCATCTTCATTTCCTCATCTTGGTTAGTCATGTCTTCTTGAATGGTATATCTTCCAAAATGTCTTCTTCAATGACTGGTGCTATTTGTTGTGATCTTTTGCGCAATCTTTGACGTAAAAGTCGTTTGGTTCGGAAGAGGCGGAACAAGTTCAGAACTAGACGAGTCGGACATACACTAACTTAAAGAAGCATAAACTGACTAAGGCTTAAAATGAATGAGGCAAAGTAACTAAACTAACTAGGGCAAACTACTAAAAATAAAAATGAAGTTTAAACAAAAATATATTAACAAGTTATATACAAGATAGTCAAAAATTTAGTTTGTCTTTCAAACTGCCGTATGTCCCTGGCAACGGCGCCAAAAACTTGATGGGTATGGATAGTATATATATTTTGATAAAAATTTATCAGACAGATTCAGTTTAAATTGGTTATTACTAATACTAAATCACACACACAAAAGGCAGTGTACCTGTCGTGTGGTAATATAGTGTTGGTAAGAACCGAGTATCAATCCATGGACACACCTAGCCTACTCAACAAACTTGATGTTTGACTATCAGATTTGGTTTTTGTTAAAGAAAAGATAATTTGTATTGGAAGGATTTTTAGGATTAAAAAATAAACAATAATAGAAATAAACTAAGATTTGAAGCGTTTGGATTTAAAACCAGGGAATAAAATCCTAACTAGATTCCATTTATTTAACCATGATGAATTGGTGGTATGATTTAAAGATACGGATTAATGTAATTATGTTAATGTTTATAAAGATGAGCTGGCGTGATTTCTCGTCTATCCTGCTGCCGTAGTGACTTGATCCTGTCAGGTTGAGTTTTACTGCTCAGATCAAAGCCCTAGTAATGTAGGTAAATATTTTGTGACCTATTTGACATACGATTTCTGAAAACATAACTTAATGTCAAAAAGAGAGTTGATCAGGTTCCTTCCTAACATACCATTAATTTTAGAAAACCGTAACAATTACTAAAGTTTCCGAACTAATAAAAGGGAACCCGCAAATGATCAGAAAGTTAAAGTGATATGATTTCTAATAACCATTTCTAGTTCATTAGCCATGGATTTATTATGAAGACCGGTATCGCGAATGAAGTTAATCATACGGTTTTTCAACTTTGTATGCTGATCACAATCACAAACCATAAATTTATAACTTCCCATTCAAATGTAGATGCTACCCATCAATAGTTTTCCCAAGACCACCATAACATTAACATAATATTTATCACACCATTAGTTCATCATAAGTTACATAAGTTTCATCCGATTATGATGATAAAAAGAGTTTAGCTCATAATGAGCTTGAACATAACAACATATAATAAAGAAGATAGATATGTAATCATCGGTGAAATGGAACAATCAAACCGATAATCCATAATGGATGGTGTTTAGACGATTCCGAGCTTCTTCCAAGTGTTGTACGCACCTCCCGAGCCTCCAAATGATCTTGAAATCTTGATTCCTGAGAGAGTTTTGCAGAGTAACTCTCCCACCAATGCTTACCAAAAATGGTGAACTTAGGCTTCTATTTATAGGCTTTGCGGAGTGTTTAAGCATGGCCCCGTGGCTAAAAGGCACGGCGCTGTGCTAGTACAATGCTTACGAAAGTTGGTCGGCTCGTACATGCAGGTTGTGTCGGGCACGACCCCGTGCTAAATGGGGCACGACCCCGTGTTGGAGGTGGGGCACGGCCCCGTGCCTAAAAGGCACTGCCCCGTGTCTACTTTTAGGGAACAATACTTTTGTCCTTGTCAGATGTCCAAACACGGGGGTGTGTTAATTTAGCACGAGGTGTGTTTTCTAGCAAAGCATGGGGGCGTGCTTAAAGAGGCACGACCCCATGCTTGGACTCCAAAGTTCAGATTACTTCAATTTCTTGCTCGATATAGTTCTTTTATCCATCTTGCCCTTTTAAACACCTGAAAACACAATTTAAGACTTTTAAGTACATTTTCATCATTTTAAGGAAGATATAAGGAATAATTGATGTGCTTTTGATAGGATTTTTATGTATAATTTGGAGCACATCAATGTCCTATAACTTGAAACATGTAATGCTGGAAGAGTGGGATGCCTATATCTCGAGTGTTCTGTCTAGGCAAGGTATTCATATAAATCTAAATCAACCGATGGATCCTTTTACCTTACCTGGGAACCCTTGGGGTGAGTGTCTACTTATAGGTACACATGTCTTCATTAAAGTTGTAGTTGACTTAATACTTTGATAAGTCAATGTAATGTTTAGGTTGGTAAACCGAACGTTACACTCGAAACATCGTGATATTTTGACTCGTTTCTTCATTGATTTTGTTCCCTTGAATCTTAAACTCATTATCCAAAATCTCTTTTTGACCCTTAAAATCTTTCTAAACGCCTTCCCCTCAAAAGCGCACTTATCCTGAAAACCTATTACAATGATGCTTTCATTCTAAATTGAATCCTTAATCTTAACAAACACAATTTTGATACGGCTTTAAACTAATGTAACTTTGAAACCTCAATGATATAGTAAACAAAAATTGAGCATCTAGAAACCCCGTTAAAGTTATATTGCTTGAGAAGCTCCTATGAATTCATATCCCATCCAAAAGTGTCCTGAATATATTTCTCATGCTCGTTAAGCTGAGTCTCGTGTTGATCTAAACTTGATGTTGTGTCAAAACCTTCCTAATCGTCTTGAACCGCTTGACATGTAAAAGCCTATCAATTGAAATTCTAAATTAATAATCTTACACCCCTTTGCCATAAGAACATAAATTCATAAATTATGAATTTTAACAAACTTAAGCATAGTAAAACATCATAACTAAATTATTCAAACGTGCAAGTGTCACATGCAAATGTGACAAGGAAATCCAAGTCTTCTCGTCTCCTTGAAATTAGTCCCCTCGTGATTAAATTTCGGGACGAAATTTCTTAAAGTAGGGGAGACTGTAACATTCACCATTTTCTAGTCATAAACCCGAATTTTTTTTCCTATTATTAAACTGTTATAATAATTTTTAATGGACCAAATGTATTAAATGTGCAATTTATATTATGAAGTGGGCTATTAAAAATTTTAAGTAGTTTATTGTTTAATAACTGGTGATAATAATGATACTTCATAATTTTTTTTATAAATTTCAAATGTAAATAATAAAATTAACCATTAAAACAACTAATTTAAATTACAAGATGTTATTTAATACACCCATTTAAAATTATAAAATTTTATAAGATATTTGTTATATGAGAACTTTATGGGGCTAAAATGTAATTTAAGAAACTTTGATTTAAAGGTTTAGTACATAAATGATGAGTTCTTAAAACATCAGGGACCAAAGTGTAAATTTATTAAAAACAACCCAAACTGCCCCCTCACCCTCGTTTTTCTGGTAGTCGTCTCCGGCGACCTTAAAAACACTAAAAAGTTCGATTTTCATTTCAAATAACTAATCCATATCAACTGCATATCAGTTCGAACTTAAATTCGGTTTTTATTGAACTAAAACGGACGAGTAAAGTTGAGAACTCAAAACCGAAGCATCGGCTTTAAGTCCTTACCCATTCGTTATGGACAACTTAATTGAGCCTAATGAATGATGTTAAAACCTCCAAATCAACTCCTTTAAACTGTCTGTAACACCAATTTCATTCACAATGCACCCACACCTCGATTATGATCATCACTTTCACTTCGAACCTGCAACTCAACTAAAATCCATCTTCTGACCATCATTAAACGAAATTGATAGAGGGCTTTTGATCTAAATGACTCGAGGAACCTATACGTGAAGTTAATTTGATTTTCATCAATGTTTGCGTCTCGAATCATACTCGACCGAGGGCGCGTCTGGGTCTTCACATTGTAGCATCGAATCGATTATCATTCTGGTAATTAAACCCTCTTAGACAGTCGGTTTTTCATGGGCAATCAAAGCCTAAGATTGATTCCATTATCATTATCGAATTGATGCTCAATTGGATTCAATTTGAATCTAGGGTTTTTGTTGGATTTGGGGATTTCGGTAATTAATGTTTTTAAACATTGTAATTGTGCTTTTAGTCAAATATGGGCTTCTGCCCAACTGGTTACAACATCATGCATACACACAAGAGACCTGGGTTCGACCCTAGGACCCCTCATTCTTTTTAAATATTTGATTTTTTTAGTTTCTTTTAGTTGCATAAGATTTTAATATATTGTTTAGTTAGAATTATAATTACTTTGTTAACTAAAATATTTCTGAAATTATTAAGCTAATTTTTGAAGATTTTAAAAACTTATAATTCTTAATTTAGTTATTTTTAAAGAATAAAAAGTTATAAAAAATAATACTAAGTCATTTATGTTATAAATATATTATAGTTCAATGATTATTTAAATAATTAATTATGCAAATGATTATCTAGATGATTATTTAAATAATTAATTATTCAATGATTTATTTAACCATGTAAATCATAAATAGTTAATAATTTACTTGTTAACTTTTATTTACTTTATTCTTGTATTTTAGGGTTTTGTATTACAAAACCTTTGTGTTAAATCATGTTAAAAGCCCAAAACTTTATAAATCACTTTAAATAATTTTATAGTCATTTAAATAAGTATTTTATTAATTCTCATTAACAAGCTTTAAATAATTAATTATTAAATTAATTACTTCTTTTCACATATTATACTTAATTTTTATTAAATCAATAACTTAAATTGTTGAGACGTTTTTAACTATTCTTAAACTTAATTGATTTATTTTATCTTTATCAACCAAAAACGATTCATTATTATTTTGTAATTAATTAAACCCCCAAATTTCCAATTGAAACCCTAGTTCACGTTTATTCATTAATCTTACCTTTAAAATTAACTTGGAATCTATACGTTTAGGCAACTTGTAAAAGAAATTGTTGGAGCCTCGTCTACGTTCTTATCATCATATTATTTACCTCTTGTGAGTTTTCCCTGTGAGTTTCCTTGCCCCTTTTTACATCTTTCACACTATTTTGGGGTGAAACATGATACTTATACATCCTACACTTATAAACGTTTGAGACTTGTAATGCACTTGTAATTCATCTTTACATTTTGTCATGGTTATTTGTGTATTGTAAGTGATTATATGAGATACATAGTTTATTTACAAGCATTAACTATTGCTAGCCTGGCAACGTCTTAGATCTTTGGGCCTGCCAAGCGTATTTGGTGCTAAAGCCGAGGTATGGCTGGCTCCTGATGATGTATGCTTGTTCATCATGGAACCAAATACACTTAGCTAATCTTATATACTTGTAATCAAGTCGAGGTTTGGTTGTAACGATATGTGTTCTGTAACCTTACTAACTTATAACCTATGACATTAATTGCTACTTGTAACCTTGTTATATTATGTATGAAAACCTTGGAAACTCACCAACTATTTTTAGTTGACCTTTTATTTTCATCATGTTTCAGGTTTGATGCTTGAAGATCTTCTTGTGCTCATATAAGACTTGGACCTAGTTTAAATTGAAAGTCTTATGTTAGTGGTTGTATCTTGATTGTTTTGTAATTACTTAATTGTCTGGTAATGTTTAATGAATAATGACATTTAATATTATTTCAACTTAATTAGATCCATGTGCTATGAGTAATCGTCTCCCATTCTTCCACCGCGATGATTCCGCTGTCGATCGGGGTGTGACACAAACCACTGCTTCAGGACCAGAAACGTCAGGGTCATCTCCTACCCAATATATAGTGTCGGAAACCAATGCTATTAAGTTGAAGACCGAGAATCTCAGAAATATCACTATGGAAGTTCCAAAGGAGCACATGGATCTTCTGGCAGCTGTTGTCCATTCCTATGATGGTCTAGTTGCAGGGAAGATTGGAAACTGCCATCTTGTAGATGAAGATTACAAGCATGTGGACGGAAGTGAACTAGAGAGAATGGATATAATGTGGGTGTTGGCTAGTGCTGTCAGAAGGGCAAACAAGTCTGTGAAAAAGAAAGGACAGAGCTTGGTAGCCACAAAAGACACAACCTTTGGTTTCGACAAAACCAATGTTACCCACATTAAATATGGTGAAAAAGGGTATTTCAAACGTGATTGTGTAAACCCAAAAAAATAGGTAACAGAAATCCGTTCACCAACTCATGTAAGTCGGTGACTTTATAAAGATGCAGCGGAAAGGGGTCTAGCTTTATAGAAAAATACATCAGATAAAGCATGTTAGTAAAAGTCTTCAGAAGAAATCTGTCTTCAAGTGTGGAGCTTAGGAAGAATTTGTCTTTGAAGCTTCGGAAGACTTCATCTTTGGCTTCGGAAGATATTGGTCTTGGCTTCGGAAGATTTCACACTTAGAATATTTCTGTTGCATGTGTGAAACTTCCGAAGCATTCTTCTTCAGTACTTGTGCAACATGCATGCAGAAAGATTTTGGTTGCTTCAGCCTCTATGCATATTCTCTACAAACTCCCCCTAGGATGATGCAACCAAAACTCTTGAAGATTTCAGATATCAACAGTCCTCATCAGGATGATAACCAGCCCTTTCTTCATAAGATGATCAGGTTCCTTCAGACTATCAAACTATCTTCTCATGTCAAAGAGATCATGCAAAGGAAACTAAAACATGTCTTACCAAGTGTAGATATTCTCAATGCCATGATCTTTGATGACATGCCACCTTTCTGGATTTGTAGTGTATGTCCAGGACAGGATGGGTCTTTCTAATGCAAGAGGAGCTATTGGAATGGGAGATCATGGAGCATCCTCTGGCTGCACATCCTCAGGATGTTCTGACTCATCCAGAGGTTTAGAAAAAGATGCAGTCTTCTTCTTCTTCTTTGGCTTGGTTAGAATCCATCCTTTTCTTTTTCTTTACAACTTTTAATTGAGAAGACTAGCTTGCAGTACCAGATTGATCTTCATTTTCTTTCTTAGTTGGGTCTTCTACTCTCATAGGTTCAGATGAGAGTGAGTCTTACCCTACTGTGGATCAGAAGATGAAGCTTGCTGAGATTCAGTTTGAGGTCTTGGTTGTGATGTCTCTGGTTGTTCAACTTAACCTCCACTTCAGGTGGGGCTTGACTTGGAAGGGAATGTAAGTCAACCAACTCTCCACTCTTGATCTTCTGCTTGATCACCCTGATATGCTCATCCATAGTGGGTAGAGACATGGGGCCAAGTCTCCTTCCGGAGAATCCATACAGCTTCAAGAAGCTCATCATCCTCTATCAGTCAGCAGAATTCTTCATGCTTTTGTGGATGATCGCTCTTGACTTAGCAGCTTCTTCCCTCAACTTTCTTTTAGTTGTCTTTCTTTCTCTAACTATCTCAAGTTCAAGTTGTCTAAGATACTCAAACTCAACATATTCATAAGTCAGGGAAAGAAGTGCTTCTACCTGATAGAGTCCTGTGGTACTCAAGTAGTTGATCATCTTGATCCTTTCTTCTTCTTAATCTACCTGAGGTTCTTGTTGAACCAATCCTCTTGTGTAGGACTTCTTGAACTGGGGAGAGGGTACGCACATGCTTGTACAATCTTTTCTTTCTTCTTTCTTCTTTGATTTGTACTAGAAGCTATGCATCTCCTGCCTCCTTCTTTTCCCTGACCTTTCTAGGTCAACCAGTTCATTTAACTATTCCAAGGGGAGAGAGATGACATTGTCTATGTCATAGTTCCTTGTCTGCAGATAGTTTATCCTCACTGCCCTTAACTCATCATTTTGAGTATCTGGTCTGGGGGCAGCCCTGATTGCAGTCTCCATGAGTCTTGTAGACCTAGAAGAGGAACCTTCTCCCCTAAGCTTCCTTTTCCTCTCTCTTTTCTCCTCCTCAATCTCCTCAGATGTCATCTTCTTTTCCCTTTGTCACTCATAGACCTTTGTGACTCAGGGTGGAGAGAGCTTTGGCCTTCATTGCTTGATGCAGCTTCTAAGCTCTGGCCAGAGAGAGGTTGAGAAGCACCTTCACCAGCAGGTGTCTCGAAAAGGGCATTGATCTCTATAGCAGTTGTTGGTGATAAGACTGGGCTCTCAGGTTTTGTCACTGGGCCTTCACTCAAGGTTTCCCCTATGAAGCTAATCTTAGGGTCTGCCTCAACATCCATTGACCGATGACATTGCCTGATTGCCATAGTCTTCTTCTTAGACTGAACTCTGCAGTGATCATGTCTTGGATTCTTTGTGCCAACTTGTCAGCTTGTCTTGATTGGCTTGGATTGACAAGTGGCATGTTGACTAAATCCAGACCTTCATAGAAGTTCAAGGTCTGAAAGTTGAAGATCTCCTGCTACCTTGAACTCTTATGATGATTAGGGCTTTCCTGTTGTTGTCATACCTCCACCCAATGATGTGATTGGTAGATGGTGGAGATGACATAGCCCTTGGTATCCCATCCTCAAACAGACTCTGTATGAAGGAGTTTGTATAGTCCACATCAATATGAATTTGATGAGCTTGTTGAGAATGCACAATGGCAAGTGAGGATGGTGAGTCCTCAGTGTCCATTCTCTCTGAAGAACTCCTAGGTTCTGTAGCTGTAATGACTTTCTCCCCCTTTGGTAGCATCACCCACTTGAATAGGTGAGCCAGGAGTTAGGTCAATCACGTCCATAGGTTGTTGTGTTCCTGGTTAAGCTCTTCTTAAAAGTCTCCTAGCTTGTTTTTCCTTAAGATATGAAATCTAAAGTTGCTGATCATTTACCGTGTTATGCAAGGTAGTCACTTGAGATTCAAGGTGACTAACCTTGGAGACTAAATAGGTGCATATTTTAGACAGTTTTTGCACCTTTAGTCTTAAATTCCCCTCATCTTCATCAGAAGAATCATTAGGGGATGAGATGATTGGACCAACATCCTCACTCTCACCACCAGCTCAGGTTCTTGGCTGCAGGATTTCCTCAGCTCACTGGCAATCTCAGTTGAGATGTCAGTGGGCTGAGTTGCCATGGTTGAGGTCTAATGATGTAATCACTTTCAAAAGTGAGAGCCTCTTCCATATGGACATTCTGATGTTCAGAAGTGTCCACCTCAGTTGTAGGTGACTGATGGGGGCTAGAAGTAGGAGACTCAGGAGCACTCATCTCTCTTTGAGTAGGGGAAAGAAGAGAGAATCATGGTACTCATTGAAACCTAAATCTTCATCTGTATAGAAGTCAACGTTAGGGATAGGTTGATTTAGATCTAAAGGCTGGGGATGGTAACTGTCCCTGAAGGTTGATCACTTGAGTGTTGAGACTCAGAGTGATGGCTTAAGGCAGTTTGGGAGAGGTGGCTAATGAGCTCATCAGGCTGAGCATAAGGAACCTTAGCACTGATCTTTGAAGAGATAGGAGTGGTCTGCTCCTCAGGAGAAGTGGGAGCTCTAGTGTCCACTTCCTCCTGTATTGGTGAGTGTATGGGGGCCTCCATAGACTGAATAGTCTGAGCTGGTGCTGCTAGGTTGTCACCTTGAGCAATGAGCTCTAACATTTTTGGGACCAAGGATGTTTCTACCCCTAAGAAACCAACAGTGGGCCTTCTCAATATTTTAAAGATGTCGGGATTCATCTGTCCCAGTTTAAATATGTTACTTGTTCCCTTTAACTGTGGGCCCAATTCACAGTAAGAATGTATTGGATATATCTAGGAAACATATAATATTCTAAGGAGTCTAAGTTTGCAAGTAAGTTAGTATAAACAAATTGAGAATACCTAAACTTGACCCCCTAAATCATTCCATGGATAATGAAGGAGAGATCCTCAGGAATCTGGTCCCATCCACCATGCTTGTTTGATAAGCTGTGGATAACCACACGAAGTAGGAATCTCCATTGGGATGAGACCTTCCCTTTCCTAAAGGTCTTGACAAAGTAATCTCCTTTATACCCATGTGCTCAAAAGAATGATCGGCAGCTTCCTTTGGGAAGAACACCTCACCTTCTTCATTATCCAGCTGAATATGCATGTTGATGATGGCAGAGTGATGAAGACTGTTCTCCCCTGCACTATGACAGACAATGCCTTCTCCCCATCCATTATGACCTCTTGGCAGGTCTTCTAGAATTCAAGCAGATGATCCTCATAAAGTGGAGGATCAATGGTTAGGGAGGTGAAGTAGTTGGACAAAGCTAAGAAACGACAAACCTTTGAGAAATGAGGATCTTTCTCAGAGCTTAACAGAGTAACCTGGTTGTGTTGCCTGTGGAGCTGCATGGTAAAGTTCGGGTCATTTCTGTGAATGGAGTTGGCTATTGTGAGGTAGCTTAAGGATGAAGAAAGAAATTTCAGAGAGAAATTTAGGATTTTAGGTTTGGAGGAAGTAGCAGATGATAGAAAGAGGGGGGAACTGTTGGGTTTATATGTGAAAAGAATTTCAGATAAAGTTTAATGAAAGAGGATAAACTTTGAACTCCGGATGCCCGTCCCACCTCTGAAAAAGTAGTTTTCTTGGAAGTCAAAAAGCTTTCGAAGGTAAATTATCTTCGGAAGTTTTAATGAAAAAGCTTCCGAAGCTAAAATGACTTCGGAAGAATTTCTTGAGAGTTTTGAAAATTTTGCTTCGGAAGAGAAATTAAGACTTGAATGCTTTGTATACAAAAGAACAAAGCTTCCGAGAATTAATTTTGCTTTAGAAGAAAAAGGTCCTTGAAAACATATAAGTGTCTTAGACAACCATTTAAGATTCAGAAAATATTTTAGAAATCTCTTCCGAAGGTAAAATTTCTTAGACATTCATTTGTTTTGAAGGCATAATTTCCTTCCGAAGTTAAAAACATAACTTCCGAAGGATGAAAATTTTCATAAATCTAAGGAAAGTCTTCAAAAGATTTTCATCCAAAGAAAAAAACGAGCTTATAAAAGTGATGAACTAGATAACTTAGGACACACATGTTATAAGAAATAATAAGAATTAGTTTTAAGAAAAACCTATTCAAAGTTGATCATCCCAATAGCTGATACAAGATATTTAAATCTCTGTTCATCAAAGGTCTTTGTAAACAGATCAACATATTGTTCATCTATGTGAACTTTAACTAGTTTAATTAATCCTTTTTCATAATTATCTCTTATTAAATGATACCTGATGTTGATGTGTTTGGTCCTTGTGTGCTGCATAGGATTCTCTGTGATTGAGATAGCACTATTGTTGTCTATGTGAATGGGAGTCTCCTTGAAGTTGAACCCATAGTCCAGCATCTGATTCTGAATCCAAAGCACTTGAGCACAGCAGCTTGCAGCAGCAATGTATTCAGCTAGCAGTTGATGCAGAGACACAGGATTGTTTCTTGCATTGCCATGAGACAACCCTTCCATCAAGAAACTGACATCCCCCAGATATGGACTTTGTAGTCATGTTGCATCCACCATAATCATTATCTGTATATGCATATAGATTGAAGTCAGAATTCTTAGGATACCACAGACCAAGTGTTGAAGCACCTTTAAGGTATCTTAGAATCCTCTTGACAGTGATAAGGTAAGACATCTTAGGGTTGGCTTGATATCTTGCATAAATACATGTAGCAAACATGCTATCAAGCCTGCTAGCTATAAGATACATAAGAGACCCAATCATAGCCCTGTATAAGTGTTCATCTACACACTCCCCTCAAGATTATGTCTAAGGGAATGGTTTCTAGCTAGGGTGTCTTAGAAATCTTACAATCAATCATGTTGAACCTCTTGAGTATGTCCTGAACATACTTTGATTGACTAATGAAGATGCCATCTTCAACTTGCTTCACTTGAATTCCAAGAAAGAAATTGAGTTCCCCTATGGCACTCATTTCAGATCTATCCTTCATGAGCTTCTCAAAGTCTTTGCAGAGCTTTGGATTAGTGGAACCAAAGATGATGTCATCCACATATACTTGAACTAGCAATATGTCATTTCCTTATCCTTTGATGAAGAGAGTTCCATCCATAGTACATCTCCTGTATCCATGTTTGCAAAGATACTTAGATAGTGTCTCATACCACTTCCTGGGTGCCTGATGTAGCCCATAAAGAGCTTTGTTAAGCTTGTAGAAATAATCAGAATGATCAGGATCTACAAAACCAGGTGGTTGTTTGACATACACCTCTTCATCAATCACTCCATAAAGAAAAGCACACTTCACATCAATTTGAAAGACCTTGAAGTTCTTGGATCCAGAAAATTCCAGGAATATCCTAACAGCTTCCAGTCTTGCTACAGTAGCAAAGACATCAGTGTAGTCAATCCCTTCTTCTTGTGTGTACCCTTGAACAACTAGTCTAGCTTTGTTCTTGAAAAAAATGCCTCTATCATCTATCTCGTTCCAAAACCCCCATTTGGTTCCAATGGTAGTCTTCCTATGAGGAAGAGGACAAAGGTTCCAAAATTTTTACATTGTGAATTGAAGCAGCTCCTGTTGCATAACTTCAACCCAACTTCCATCCTTCAGAGCTGTAACACCCTATTATTTTAAAAAGAAAGACAAGAAATGAAGAATAAAAGAAATAAAAACAATAAACCCAAGTTGAGGGGTTAAAAATGTAAAAAGGACAAAAGTACACAAAAGTTGGTGTGAAGGTTGGCATGGCCGCCCACCCTCACTTCCCATCACTACTTTTCTTCGGTTTAGAGAGAAGAGAGTAGAAAATCGGGTTCTGAAGAAAGAAGAAGAAGAGAAATTGAATTCAAGGTAAGAATTCAAGGTTATAAGTGTTTATGACGGGTTTTATCTCGGTTACATGCTTATGTGCTTATATGCTTGTGTGTGTCTCTGTGTGTTTGTGTTGGTGTGTATTTAGGTGTTTGAACTCATTTGCAAGCAGGTTAGAAGGAAGAAACACCCAAGTTGCACCAGGTGAGTTCTAGACCCTGATTTTTACTTGTTTTAAACTCTCTTTGGGGCTGAAAATGTATTAAATTGATTTTACAATGTTTATGTATGTATACCCGTATGTATTATGCATGTTGGATGATGATTCTTGAATGCTTATAGGTTGTTCCTATCTAGAATAGCCTTGGTACGCTTAGAACAGATAGGTTTGATGATTTTTGTTTGAAAACATCTTAGAAACATGTTACACAGAAGTTCATGCGCCTAGATAAGGCTTATGCACCTGGAATTGCCTTAAAAATGATAAGTGTATCTCATGCGCCTGAATAGTAGTCCACACGCCTAGAAATATTAGTCGGGCGACCAAGTGTAGGCTCATGCGCCACAATAGTGCCCATGCGCCCAAGTGGCCCATGCGCCTAAGTGCCCATGCGCCCAAGTGGCCCATGCGCCTAAGTATCCATGCGTCAGAATAACCCATGCGCCTAAGTGTTCATACGCCCGAATAGTGTCCATGCGCTTGAATTGTTCATGCGCCTAAGAGTTAAAGTAGTTGTGTGACTGATGCGCCTACATAGTAATGAAATGCCCAAACAGGGTTCATGCACCCAAATAGTGTCTAAGCACCCAACACTTAGAACTTATTACAAATTTCTTGGGAGTTTGTGCTCTTAGGGTTTTAACCGAGGTTTGACTTGGGCTTATTAATGATGGGTTTCATGCATGATTGTGATTGCCTTATGATTGTTCCTTATTATGATTATTGCTATTATTATTATTACTTATAGTGTGTGACTTTATGTGGTATGTTTATTATTGTAACGTAAAGTATATTGTAATAATAAAGAGAAATAGCAATAAAGAGGAGAAGAGGAACATTAATAAAATGTTAACAAGTCTTGCAAGCTTACAGAAGGTACACGACCGTGTTGTCGTTAGCTTAACTGTGCTGCGGGTTAGCTACCCTATTATGCACACAGGGCCAGTCATTGAGATTGGCAGGACCTCTGTAGCGTACCCTAGGTTGTTGGGTGGCAGTAACCAGAACCCTCTTAAGGGATATAGATGGCCCATCATCAGTTTTCATCATGCATACAGTTTAGGGTATTGCTCATTGGTCCATACAGATAGTGAAAGATAAAGGTAAAAGAATACATAGTAAACAAGGCATACGGTAAAGAGAATGAACAGTAATTGTTCATATAGTTAATGCGTGCTCGCATACAAAGTAAATAGTTGTATTTCATAGAAAGAGTATTTTCATATACAACATACAAAAGTATTTTATTACTTTTAAAACTAGAACTCACTCAGCAACGTTGACTTTTATACATTTTCAGTTGGCAGGTAATTATTGCTGAGGATGGCACGAGGGTGAAACTACTCGGCGGGGAAATACTGACATCCATTCGTATTTCTTATTGTTGTTGTTTTGTAATGCAGTTAAATAGTTCTTTTGTAATCGATTAAACAATAGTGTGATTCTTAACAACAGTCTTTTAATGAAATGAATGGTTTTTGTTAAAATGATTCCGCTACTTGAGTTGTATATTTATAATATATAATGCATTATGTGTAGTGATTGACCAACTGTGAGGTCTCCGAGAACGGGGCCTTACAAGTTGGTATCAGAGCCAAAGTTTAAGAGAATTGGGTTAAATAAAACTTTTAAAACCTAAACTTAAACTGAAATGGGACAAATGGAGGGATGTCAGCCCGAGTAGCTATGTGCCATCAGGTATGTCTTTTCTTAATGATAACCGGTATTATGTGCGCATGCTATTTGATTTATGTGCTCTTAGTAGATTTAGATACTGATTAAGTCAGGATAGGAAATGCTTGGGGTATGAAGAGTAAAGTAAGTGGCTAATCACAACTGGCCAGTGTAATTAGCGACTTACTATACTTGACATAAACTGAGTGTTACCTTGAATGACTGTGTTAGTGTTTGAATCTTATAGCGTATTAAAGGATGGCTGGACAAACATCTTCCAAGGCTCCTAGAGGCAGAGGCCATCCACGAGTGAACAGGAGTAGTGCTAAGGCTCCTGAGACGACCCGTGAGAACCCTAAGGTCCATGGCTGGATCAAAGAGAACGAGAATGCTAGCTTAAATGCCTCAGCTAGGGAGGCGATTGCTGATGAGGTACACTAGGTCATGCACACAGTCTTACCGTCTGTAGTGACTGAAGTCATCAGGGTTGTAAGAGGCGAGGAGAGGAAGGAGAAGGAGAATAGAAAGGGATCAACGGGTAAGGGAAGCAGAAGGGAGGAGGAACAACCAGAGCCTGAGGCTGTGTTGTCTGATGAAGCGGAGGATGTTGTAGTGCGGGCAGCAACTAGAGGATGCAGTTATAGGGCGTCCCAAAGGTGTAAGCCCCCAACCTTCAATGGCAATGGGAATGCTGCTGCCGCTCTCCGCTGGGTGAGGGAGATTGAAGCCATCTGGGAAATCAGTGAGTGTCGCGAAGACCAGAAGGGGAAGTTCGCAACTCACTCTTTCGTTGATTTAGCGCTGTGTTGGTGGGACAATATTGTCCAAGCTGAGGGTGCCAGAGCCATCAGGAAAATGTGATGGGAGGATTTTAATAAGTTGGTTATTGAGGAGTTCTATCCTTACTGGGAGATGGACAAGGTTGAGAGGGAGTTCTTGCAACTTGAAGCAGGAACCGTGACCCACCAGCAGTACACCACTAAATTCAATGAGATGGCGAGGCTAGTTCCAGATCAGGTGATGATGGTATCAAGGAAGATCAAGAGGTACATCCAAGGACTGCTGGCTGACATTCGCAGGCACCTGATTGCCGCTCAGCGAAGTACCTTTCGATAGGTGGTGGATTTGGCGGGCAGGCTGTATGATGAGCGAGGGGAGACCATGGTGGAGGTAAAGAAGATGAGTGGGGATGGTAAGAACTAGAATGGGAAGTGGTTTGGATGTGGTGGTTTTGCTCCAAACAACAAGAAGGTGAAGGTGGATGACCGTGGGGTGTCGTCAAGATCAGGGCTGAGAAGGTGTGGCAAATGTGGACGGGAGCATACTGGTGAGTGCAGGATGGGAATGAACGTATGCTTTAGGTGTGGCCAGCCTTGCCACATCGCTAGAGACTGTAAGAAGCCGAGGGTGGAGGGCTCTGGAGCGGAGAAGAAGAAGCCGGAGGAAGGAGGGCAGAGGGCAAGTGCTAGGGCTTACACTATGACCTGGGAGGAAGCTAGATCGGATCCCGATGTTGTGTGAGGTGTGTTTCTAGTAAACCAAACTTGTGCCTCTGTATTGTTTGATTCCGGTGCTAGCACGAGTTTTATTTCCACTACTTTCTGTGCTAAGCTGCCTGTTAGTAGTAGAAATGTCAATGAACCATTCGATGTAGAAACCGCTGTTGGTAAGTCTACTAGAATTACTGATGTGATAGAGGACTGTACCATAGAACTTGAAGGTCATAGGTTTGCTGCTAGGTACACGTGATGCCCCTAGGTGGATTTGATGTAGTACTAGGGATGGACTGGTTAGCAACCTATGAAGCGTATGTCGCAAGAAAATGATTCGATTAGGTGCGCCCGATGGGAGTTTGGTTACGATTTATAGAGATCGCGTTAGTACGATCCCGAAGATGATTTCGATGGCCGTGGCGGGGAAGTGTATGAGACGTGGATGTAGTGCCTACTTGGCCTACGTAAAAGAAGTGGATGTGTCGGTACCGCAATATCTGAGGTGCCAGTAGTGTGCGACTTTCCGGACGTATTCCCGGAAGACTTACCCGGTGTGCCACCGGATCGTGAGATTGAGTTCCAAATTGATTTGATACCCAGTGCTCAACCCGTTGCCAAAGCACCATATCGATTAGCTCCTACTGAGATGAAGGTATTCATGAGCCAGTTACAAGAGTTGATGGATAAGGGATTCATTCGACCGAGTATCTCTCCGTGGGGTGTTCCGGTTTTGTTTGTAAAGAAAAATGATAGAAGTATGTGAATGTGCATCGGCTACCGCGAGCTGAACAAGTTGACGGTGAAGAATCGGTACCCCTTAACAAGAATTGATGATCTGTTCGACCGGCTCCAAGGTGCCAGTTGGTTCTCGAGAATAGATCTACAATCTGGCTACCACAATTGAAAGTGAAGGAACAAGACATTCCTAAGACAATTTTCCGTAGGCGTTATGGACACTACGAGTTCCTCGTTATGTGTTTTGGTCTAACTAACGCGCCAGCTGCGTTTATGGACTTGATGAATCGAGTGTGCCGGCCGATGTTGGATATATCAGCGATTGTGTTCATTGATGATATCCTGATCTACTCGAAGAGCGAAGAAGAGCATGCCGGTCACATTCGGGAGGTATTGGAGACATTAAGAAGGGAGAAGTTGTATGCCAAATTCTCCAAGTGTGCATTCTGGTTGCGCGAAGTTCAATTCTTGGGTCATGTGGTGAATCCTGACGAGATTATGGTAGACCCCGCAAAGGTGGAGGCAGTGATGCAATGGAAGTCTCCGAAAACGCCATCCGAGATTCGTAGTTTCTTGGGGTTGGCGGGATATTATCGAAGGTTCATTCAAGACTTTTCCAAGATCGCTTCTCCACTAACCGATTTGACCCAAAAGGATGTGAAGTTTATATGGGGTCAAACTCAAGAGTAAGCATTCAAGGAGTTAAAGGCAAGGTTGACTCAAGCTCCTGTTCTGTCATTACCCGAGGGAAGCGAGGATTTGGTGGTTTATTCAGATGCTTCCTACTCAGGGTTGGGGTGTGTGTTAATGCCAAGAGGGAATGTTATAGCCTATGCATCTAGACAGTTGAAGGTTCATGAGGTCAATTATCCCACTCATGACTTGGAGCTAGCAGTCGTGGTCTTTGCATTGAAGATTTGGAGGCACTATCTCTACGGGATGAAGTGCACCATTTTCACTAACCACAAGAGCTTGAAGAACTTCTTCGAGCAAAAGATCTAAACATGAGGTAGAGAAGATGGTTGGAGCTCATAAAAGATTATGATTGTGAGATCCATTACCATCCGACCAAAGCCAATGTGGTGACTGATGCTCTTAGCTGAAAGGAGAGGCACAAGCCAATTCGGGTGAAAGCATATCAACTGATCATGACCTCTGATGTGATGAAGCAAGTCAAGGAGTTTCAAGATAAGGCACTGAAAGAAGATCATCTTAACTTTGAAAGGATGAGAGGTCTGGTTGGGGAATTGGGTGAAAACACACTTGGTGTTAAAACATGATTTGGACGGGTGTGGATTCCTCGTTTCGGGGATCTACATGTGAGGATTATGGATGAAGCTCACAAGACTCGATACTCCATTCATCCTAGTGCCACAAAAATGTATCAAGATATGAAGAAAGATTATTGGTGGCCGGGTGTGAAGCGTGATGTGGTGGAGTATGTGAGTAAGTGCCTTACTTGCTTACAGGTGAAGGCCGAACATCAGAAGCCATATGGGAAGGTCCAACCCTTGGATATACCGGAATGGAAGTGGGAGCACATCACCATGGATTTCATAACGAAGTTGCCACGTACTCCGAAAGGGTACAATGCCATATGGGTAATTGTCGACCGTCTGACGAAGAGTGCTCACTTCCTATCAATCCGTGAGCCATATTAATCTGAGAGGTTAGCGGATCTATTCATCAAGTAAATTGTAACTCGTCACGGTGTGCCGATGTCTATCGTGTCTGATCGTGACACCCGGTTTACCTCTAAATTTTGGAAGAAATTCCATGATGCCATGGGGATGAGGTTACATATTAGCACGGCTTATCATCCCTAAACTGATGGTCAGTCAGAAAGGACCATTCAGACATTGGAAGACATGCTTCAGGCATGTGTGATTGATTTTGGGGAAAGCTGGGATGACCACTTACCGTTAGCTGAATTCTCGTACAACAACAGCTATCATGTCAACATTGGTATGCCACCATATAAGATGCTATACTGTAGGAGATGCAGAACACTCGTTTGTTGGGGTGATATTGGTCAGAAGGAATTAGGGAGCGTCGAGGTAATCGAGGCTACGACTAAGAAGCTTGAGAAGATTAAAGCCTTCATGAAGGCAGCTAAAGATAGGCAGAAGTCGGTTGACAATAAACGACACAAACAGATCGAGTTCTAGGTGGGTGACTGGGTTATGTTGAAGGTCTCACCTTGGAAGGGTATTATCCAACTCAAGAAGCGGGGCAAGTTGAGCCCAAGGTATATAGGCCCTTTCCGAATAATTGCTCGAGTAGAAGAGGTGGCCTATAGATTGGAGTTACCAGATGAGTTAAGTGGAATTCACCTAACATTCTATGTATCTCATCTGAGAAAGTGCTTAGCTAAGGAAGACATGATTGTTCCACTGGAAGACATCAAAGTAGATGAAAGGCTCAATTATGTAGACCAACCAGTGGCAATCATCGATTGTAAAGAGAAGAGGCTAAGGAATAAAGTGGTTCCTCTTGTGCGTGTACAGTGGAAGGACATGAAGGGATCCGAATCTACATGGGAAACTGAGGAGGAGACGAGGCAACATTACCCTCGTCTGTTTGAGGAATAACATGTTTCGGGGACGAAACCTATATATGGGGGGTGGACTGGTAACCCTCGGTAATTTTAAAAACAAAGACAAGAAATGAAGAATAAAAGAAAGAAAAACAATAAACCCAAGTTGAGGGGTTAAAAATGTAAAAAGGACAAAAGTACACAAAAGTTGGTGTAAAGGTGGGCATGGCTGCCCACCCTCACTTCCCATCACTACTTTTCTTCGGTTTAGAGAGAAGAGAGCAGAAACTTCGGGTTTTGAAAAAAAGAAGAAGAAAAGAAATTGAATTCAAGGTAAGAATTCAAAGTTTTAAGTGTTTATGACGGGTTTTATCTCGGTTACATGCTTATGTGCTTATATGCTTGTGCGTGTGTCCGTGTGTGTGTGTTGGTGTGTTTTTAGGTGTTTGAACTCATTTGCAAGCGGGTTAGATGGAAGAAACACCCAAGTTGCATCAGGTGAGTTCAAGACCCTGGTTTTTACTTGTTTTAAACTCTCTTTGGGGTTGAAAGTGTATAAATTGATTTTATAATGTTTATGTATGTATACCCGTATGTATTATGCATGTTGGATGATGATTCTTGAATGCTTATAGGTTGTTCCTATTTAGAATAGCCTTGGAAAGCTTAGAACAGATAGGTTTGATGATTTGGGTTCGAAAACATCCTAGAAACATGTTACACAAAAGGTTCATGCGCCTAGATAAGGCTCATGCGTTTGGAATTTGCATTAGAAATGATAAGTGTATCTCATGTGCCTGAATAGTAGTCCATACGCCTAGAAATATTAGTCGGACGACTAAGTGTAGGCTCATGCGCCCCAATAGTGCCCATGCGCCCAAGTGGCCCATGCGCCTAAGTGTCCATGCGTCCAAATAACCCATGCGCCTAAGTGTTCATACGCCCGAATAGTGTCCATGCGCCTGAATTGTTCATGCGCCTAAGAGTTAAAGCAGTTGTGTTGACTGATGCACCTACATAGTAATGAAACGCCCAAACAGGGCTCATGCGCCCAAATAGTGTCTAAGCGCCTAACACTTAGAATTTATTACAGAATTCTTGGGAGTTTTTGCTCTTAGGGTTTTGACCGAGGTTTGACTAGGGCTTATTAATGATGGGTTTCATGCATGATTATGATTGCCTTACGATTGTTCCTTATTATTATTATTGCTATTGTTATTATTACTCATAGTGTGTGACTTTACGTGGTATGTTTATTATCGTAACGTAAAGTATATTGTAATAATAAAGAGAAAGAGCAATAAAGAAGAGAAGAGGAACATTAATAAAATGTTAATAACTTTTGCAAGCTTACAGGAGGTAGACGACCGTGTTGTCGTTAGCTCAATTGTGCTGCGGGTTAGCTACCCTATTGTGCACACAGGTCCAGTCATTGAGATTGACAGGACCTCTGTAGCGTACCCTAGGTGGTTGGGTCGGCCTTGTAAAATAGATGGCCCATCACCAGTTTTCACCGTGTATATAGTTTAGGGTATTGCTCATTGGTCCATAAAGATAGTAAAAGATAAAGATAAAAGAATATAGAGTAAACAAGGTATACAGTAAAGAGAACGAACAATAATTGTTCATATAGGTAATGCATGCTTGAATACAAAGTAAAGAGTTGTATTTCATAGAAAGAGTATTTTCATATACAACATACAGAAAGTATTTTATTACTTTTAAAACTAGAACTCACTCAGCAATACTGACTTTTATACATTTTTAGTTGGCAGGTAATTATTGCTGAGGATGGCACGAGGGTGAAGCTACTCGGCGGGGAAAGACTGACATCCATTCGTATTTCTTATTGCTATTGTTTTGTAATGTAATTTGTAATTGATTAAACAATAGTGTATTGCTTAACAACAGTCTTTTAATGAAATGAATGGTTTTTGTTAAAATGATTTCGGTGCTTGAGTTTGTATATTTATAATATATAATGTATTAAATGCTGTGATTGACCAACTGTGAGGTCTCCGGGAACAGGGCCTTACAAGAGCCTCATCAACTTTCTTTGGCTCTATCTAGGATAAGAAACAAGAGTGAATACAAACATTTACTTCATGGGTTTGTCATCTTGTTCTTACCCTTGTGACAACATCTCCAATGATGTTTGTGGTGGGGTAGGACTTGTGGATCCTTAGCCGAGGGATCACAACAAGTTGCTGAGAAAGATCTAAATTAGAGAAATTTAGATCTGCCATAGATGTTTCACCCACCACATCAGCACACTTATCAAGAGAGATTTGATCCAAGGAGTGTGTGACATCATTAATGTTGTCATCTATGGAGTGGTTATCAGCATCATGAAAGTGTTGATCACTGTCACCACTACCATCATTGTCTTTTGAAATTAAAGCATCTTTGTTTAGTTGTCGAGCCATTGAGCTATAATTTGAAGGCATCCCAAATGTATCACCTGAAGTTGTTATTTTTGTGTTGATAAAAACCTCATTTGCAGAAGTAGTTCCAACTGGAGCTAAAGATGTGTTACTTGAAGGTCTTCTCAGCTCAAATCTTGGATTAGGATCACTTGTGTTTAAATTTTTTGTAGATCCTGAAACAATCTTACAAGATTTATTAAAACAGTTGGCAACTAAATCAAGATCAAAGAGCCACTCAAGACCAGAACCAGCTACACAGGGTGTGTGTTCATTGAAAGTCACATTGGCTGACTCCTCAACAATTATAGTTCTGAGATTGTATACTCTGTAAGCCTTAGCTTGGGAAGGGTATCCAATGAAGTGTCCATCATCTGATTTCTCAACAAATTTGGAAATTTGATCCTTGTTATTCAAGATGGTGCAAGGACAACCAAATGACCTAAGAAAACCAATGAAAGGTTTCCTCTTATGCCAAAGTTCATAAGGAGTTTTGCCACGAGTCTTAACTACTAAGACTTTGTTCTGCACATAGAAGGCAGTGTTGACTGCCTCTACCCAAATAGTGATGGGCAGTTTAGAGTCAGACGGGATGGTTCTTGCAGCTTCAATCAGTGTCTTGTTTCTCCTCTCAGCAACACCATTCTGTTGAGGAGTCCTTGGAGCAATGTATTGTCTTGTAATACTTTTTTTCATCACAGAATGCATCAAGGATTTGGTTCTTGAGTTCAGTTCCCTAATCACATCTTATGATTTTGACCTTGTGATCAGATTGATTCTCAATCTTCAAGATGAAATTCTTCAGAATCTTAGGAGTCTCATCCTTAGTTCTAAGGAAGAAGACCCAAGTGAATCTTGTAAAGTCATCTGTGATTACTAAACAGTAAGAGGTCCTTCGTATACTTATTACTGCCAAAGAGATCCATATGTAACAAGTTTAGGGGTGTAGTGATGGTGTTCCTTTCCTTAGGCTTATGAGATACCTTATGTTGCTTCCCTTTCAGGCATGCAACACAATGGTCATCACTTTTAAACTCTTTCTTTGGCATTCGAGTTACCAAATCATTCTTAATCAGGTTATTCATGTTTTTAAAGTTTACATGGCACATTCTTTAATGCCATAGGAAAGACTCATCACTATTGGCTTTAGACAGAAAGCATGTAACTTCTCTAGAGGGAGAGGTTTCTTGCAAATCCATCTTGTACATGTTTCCTTTCCTAGAGGCTCTAAGCAGGATATGCTCAATGGTTCAGTCGCCCGAATGAGCAACCGTAACCTATAAATACCACTTAATTTGTGGAAAAACATAAGCATTCAATCCACTTCGACTCCGGACATACCCTAGCCGTCCAGAAGCCTCTAAGTTCGTACTCCAAGTTCATAGAATGCTGTAGATCGATTCCTAATCAATTCTTGACGTTAGATTCAATACATTATTGTGTCTACGTGTGTTCTCACTGATTGGATCGCCAATCAAATAGGATTCCACACTATTTGGTTTGGTTAACACGTCAATCAGTTGGTGTTTCGTTCTTGATTACGTGTTGATTCAATAGTTTTGAAACAAAAATTGTGTTTTTTTCATCAAAAAACGCAATCTTTTTGTGTCTAACGGAGTCTTAGACGTTTCCTGAACTAAAAGTTTAGTTTTTCGGGCATACAACGATTAGGGTTTGTGAAAATTCGAGTTTTTATGGCCAAAACACGTTTAACCTACGAATTATCAAACTTCAGCAGGTTCAGTCGCACGATTGGCTCAATCGCACGACTGAGTTCATTCGCATTCTTCAACCGCACGATTGGACTCATTCGTACCCTCATTCATACAACTGAGAACCTCATTCGGACTGTTCAGCCGCATTAGTTCATTCGAACGACTGAATTTTCCGCATTTGTTCAGTTGCACGATTGAACCATTAGCATTTGTTCAATTGCCCGAATAAGCCCAATCGCATACCTTCATTTGCATACATCAGCAGTTTGTTAAACAGTAAAGCTAGATGAAATGGAGGACCAATATTCAGAATACACATCAAGTAGAGATACAAGTATTCAGAATCTACTTCTGTTGGAGAACGAAGTGGGAATTCACAATAAACCCCCGAAGCTTATCACGTTAGACGACTACCCACAATGGAAGCAACGTTTCGAAATCTACTTAAATGGAGTAGATACAAATTTGTGGGTCTATGAGAGGAAGCTCCTCTTCACAAGTTCCACACCTAGGGGGTCTTACAGACAAGATTGTGTGTGGAGGAGCTATCTCATTTGATCCTAGTCCCTGTCTGTTTTGATAGCACACTTTGTTGTGCAGGGATGAGGATATCATGTTCTTGAAGGTCTCTTCTTCAAGAACACTCTTTTCTGCCCTGGCTTTGCTGATCACAAGCTCAGCATGGCACTCAGTTAGCTTGGTTATGAGATCTTGAATTTGAGTTCTAAAATCTCTGTGTTCATGTTTTAGAACTAAAATGGTTTTCTCTAAGTCCTCTATTTTCAGCTTATAATCATTTTCAGACGTTCTAAAATCAGATTTTAAAATGTTTAAGGACTCAACATCAGATCTTAGTTCCAAGTTATAGGACCTATACCTGTTTACTTTAGCAATGCATTCAGGAGTACAGAGATGTTACAATACCTTGGTTTCATCATGATCTGCCATCAGTGCTTGGTTTGGAGAAGCATCTTCCACCTGAAAGCTCCAGTCAAAGCCTCCTTCTGCAACAGCAACAACAAGTTGCTGCTTTGACCTCTCATTATGGAGAACTTTGTTAGTGTAGTTTGGTCTGGATTGTGTTTGGCCACTATTGGTTCTAGGTGCCTTACACTCTCTGGCAAAGTGGCCCATCAAGTTACAGTTGTAACACTTGACTTTGCCTTTGTCCAATCCAAACTTTCCACTGGTTTCATTGCTTGGGAACTTCCTTCCAGTCCTCTTGTAGAACTTCTTGGCTCTGTGAGTGAGAAGAGCCATCTGCTGGACTATTTCCATGTACTCCAGATCATCTGGATGGATACAGTCCAGGTCTTCAAGAGTGAAGAGAGAGTTGCCACAGCTTTCATCAGAAGACACAAATGCTTGAGAAGAGCTTGTCTCTTGGAATGGGCTTCCTTGAGTGTAGTTCTCCCTTGGTGTCTCTGGGAAGGTGATGAAAGGACCCTTGGGTGAGTTGTCAGGGTAGCATATAAGATGATGTTTGGGTTCTATGCTATCCCTTTCAACCACATGTAGGGCTGAACCCATTTGATTGTTTGAGTTGCTAGATGAACCCTGCATGTTCATCTCCATCTGGTAGCCACTGAGAATCCCATATAACTCTGTCAGAGTGAGAGTTTTAATATTTTCATCACCACACAGTAGTGTGTCCATTGCCTAGGAAGTGAGGACATGAACTTCCTTACAATGTCTCTATTTTCAAGAGAAACTCCTCCATCCACTAGGGTATCCACAATCTCAACATACCTGAAGTATTGCTCAGTCATGGTCTCACCTGTTCTGAAGGTGAAGTTTTCAAACTGCTGCTTCAGGAGATCCTTCTTGTTCTCCTTGGCTTCAGAGGAACCCTCATACATCAATTTCAGTGCATCCCACAACTGCTTAGCTGTTTTGCACTTCTTCAAACCTCTATACACAGAGTTTGGAAGGGCAGTTTGAAGAGCTGTCATGGCTTTCTTGTCTATCTCTACTCTCTTCCTATCTTCATCAGAGTAGTTAGCCACATCCTTGGGGATCATATCAGCACCGGTAGTAGAGGGTGTGCTGGGTATGAAAGGTCCATTCTCAATAGACTCCCACATTCTTGAATCAAGAGACCTGATGAAACCTTCCATTCTTAAACACCAGGTGTCAAACTCATCAAGAGTGATTAGTGGGGACTTGTTCATGGTTCCAGTTTCCATATCAGTTTTGGAAATGGCTGCCATTTGAAAAGTATGGTATTTGTGTGTGTGAGGGATCTTAAGATGGTGAGATCTTATGTCAAGAGCCTGAATGGTCTGATACCAAATGTAGGATCGTTGAAGGGTGTGAGTTACAACACAACCACAAAAAGAGGAGATTAACCAAACTTTAATCAAACAGTAAACTGGATTAACCAAGATAAGACACTAAGAACACAAGTAATGTAAGAGACAGAACATAAAGAACACAGGTGTATGGTCTTCAAGAATGCAGTATATTGCTTTCTCTATGTTATATACAAGTGTTACAAAGCATACATAAAAGATACAAGAACATGAGATACTTGTACTACATCCTACAGCTGGCTTTACTTTGAAAGCCAGCTGGATACAATTGACTAGACACACACAAAATCAATTGTAGAGTCAAAAGGAAGATTGCCTTTTGACTAGTGACTATGACATGCCATTGCTCATATCCTTATCTATTACAAAAAGGATAAAGTACATAAAGTAGAAAGTTACAGACTCAAGACCTCAATGTACAGTTACCAAAAGCATGGACCTTTTCACCAAACCATGTTAGTTGGTGACTTGTAGAGTTTCAGCGGAAAGGTGTCTAGCTTTACAGAAAAGTACATTAGATAAAGCATATCTTAAAAGTCTTCGGAAGAAATCTGTCTTCATAAGTTGAAGCTTCGGAATACTTTGTCCCTGAGGCTTCGGAAGACTTCATCTTTGGCTTCAGAAGATATTGGTCTTGGCTTCAGAAGATTTCACACTTAGAGTATTTCTGTTGAATGTGTGAAACTTCCGAAGCATTCTTCTTTAGTAGTTGTGCAACATGCAAACATGATAAGCCTTGGATGTTTGGGTTGCATTAGCCTCTTCATTAATATATATAATCTCTAAGACCTTACCAGAGGCAACTGCTAATGAAGGACATAATCCTGAGGAAGGAAGTCCCCAGTTCCAAGAAATAGGGGCACATGTGAATACTGATCTACACTCAACACATGTTCATCCTGATTTAATCAGGAGGTCAGATGATTCAGCAACGACTGATGATGACTTGGCTTTTCTTTGATGTTCTAGCCCACAACACCATTCTTGAGGCTGAGGTTTGCAGACTACAAGCACTGCTTGCTAAAATATCACAAGAATCAAGTCCATCTGCCCAAATTCACCCACAGATGGCAGTTTCTTTTGAAGCTCTCCCAAACACTAAGCCACTCCCACCAACAACAATGCCACCAGCCTCTGATTCAGGCACCATTTCTCAGGGACAGAACCCCTCTGAGCAAATGGTTGATGCCTTTCAATCCTCCTTACCTCTCATCACTTCCATCATCACTAACATTATGCATCAAGACATTAATGAGAGGCTTTCCTCAAATCTTCAAACCTTAGTTGATGGTGTTGTTTCTAAGAGACTTTCTGACATTCAAACTCCTGAACCAATGCAACCAAAAAGAGGGAGTCTAAGTCAATGAAAGCAGACAAAAGAGAAAGAGTTGGAGAGGAAGAAGAAAAAGAGAAGAAAGAAAAGGAGATGATCACCTACAAGAGAAAGAAGAGTGCTGAACAGACTGAAGGTCAGAAAAAGTTAGAAGAACTGATCAAAGAAGCTGATGTGCAACATAGCAGATCTATGGATAAGATCATTGATCAACTCTTCAGACAAGGTTTTGACACAACCAAACTTGACTCTGAAATCAGAAGGCTAGAGATTCAAGAGATTGAACATAGATGGGCAAGTTGGAGTGAGAAAGAAAGGGAAAGGCTGGAAGCTATGACAAGATTCATATTAATGCATTTGGGAAGATCAATCATTGAAGTGAAGTCATGGTCCAAAGACAGTATTTTGGAGATAACCACTAGAATCTGTTCTTCTGAAGTATGCAGCAAAGGATTGATCATAGAAGCTCTTGATGAAGCTGGTGCTGGGAAAAGGTCTGATATGGCAAAGTTATCCAAAGCTTCACTTACAACCAAGATGCTAGAGCAGCCTGCACAATCTCCAACACCAAAACAACCAACTTCACAACCCTCAAAACCAACTCCTTTACCCAAGAAACCTACTCAAACACTACCAATGATGCACCCAAGAGGAAGAGAAGGGTATTGAGGATGGAAGAAGAAGAAGAAGATGATGAGGATGATAGTCTGCCAATCTCTGCTGTTCTTAAAATAAAGATGCCCGAGCCCAGGAGTCAACAACCAAAAATCACACTGACATCCTAAGGCAAATGGTAAAAGTCAAACTTGAAGAAGAAGAACAGCACAAACAACATGATAAGCAGCTGTTAAGAATGGTTGATAAAAAGTTTCCTAAGTCTTCATCCATACAAGCTATGAAGAACATGCTCAGAGGTTGTATGCTCTCAGATTCACATTTCAATATCAAAAAAAGAGAGTGAGAATTTGGCCTGACCCCAGAGTAAGTGATAGAATTCATAAAAAGAAGATTCCAAGTAGATACAATGGCCAAGTAAAGAAGATTGTAGATGCTGTGATAATGCTGGTCATTGTAGTGTCACCCTGGGAAATCCTTGATGACTTCAAGAGAGCTTACAAGTCTAAGATGACTCCACAAACTTTACTAGAAAACAAAATGGTAAAGAAGGGGTTGATCTACAAGAAGCATGAAGAAATAAGAAGAAATGAGATCCAGTTGTTACTTGAAGGCACTCATCCTGATGAGTTTGCATACATAGAAATAACTACCGTGGAGCTGAAGAATGGAAAGAATGTTAAGTACTTATCAGAGTACTATGGGCCTGAGTTCTTCTTTGAAAGTGAGGCTGAAGAACTCATAATGGAAGAACAAGTTGTATTCCTTGAGGCCTATGTCAGAGAGTCTTACAGACTCATGATTGGGAAGTAGGTCTCATGGATGGGGTAGCAGCTCTGTGTCCAATTCCCCAAGACAGAGTTCCTATTCATCCTTAGCCAATCAGACTTTCTGAAACCACTTCCCTAGCCTGAGCTTATTTGAAGATTTCTGAGCTGATCCAGAAAATGTTTTTGCCAATAAGTGGGACTTCAATAATCTTAAAGGTTTTGGCTGCATTGGTTCAGGGGGAGTTTGTTGGACCAAAAGAACCAATGAGCCAGATCAGAAAAACCTTTAAGTCTCATAGACATCAAAACAACTGAAGTGGTCTACAACAGTTGAAGACAAAGTCTGAAGACAACTGCTGAAGACAAAGTCTGAAGTCAACAGCTGAAGACAAAGTCTGAAGACAACTGTTGAAGACAAAGTCTAAAGTCAACAGCTGAAGCCAAAGTCTAAAGACAAAGTCTGAAAACAACTGCTGAAGACAAAGTCTGAAGTCAACGGCTGAAGACAAAGTCTGAAGACAACTGCTAAAGACAAAGTCTAAAGTCAACAATTGAAGACAAAGTCTGAAAACAACTGCTGAAGACAAAGTCTGAAGACCAAGTTCTCAGAAATTGTCACAATAGCTGAAGTAGTTCTCTTCAGTAGTTGTGATGGTTTACTTTTCAGTAGTTTGTAATCAGTAGTTTTATATTATGTAAAACATCTGAAGTTCTTACACTTCAGATGTTATAACTTCAGTAGTTGTAATGTTAGCTTGTACTTAGCTTTTTGTGAAGGTGTCCTCAGTTGCTATGGACATCATTAGTAGTTTAGTTTACTTTTAGTTGTTTGTATAAATCAGTTAGCTGTCACTATCAAGTGACGTTAGCTGATGTCACATTCTTTTATAAAAGGAATGTTGATCTAATTTCCTTGTAACCGTGAAGCGTGTGCGTGAATGAAAACATTCTCTTTGCAGAAAACTTTCTCTCTCTATAACCGTCACTGTTTGATTGAATATTCGTATTATTCTTGCTTAAATTTCGTCTAATTCTTGTGCTATTCCGCTGCAAATCTTAATCTAATTGATCAAACTAGATCCCGATCCTTTCAATTAGACCTCATTGGTGATTTAAATTAAAACAAACTTGTTCAACTGACTGTGGGTTCCCATCTTATCCTTGGTTAACATAATCAACTCAGTTCCAATAAAGGGTGAAGAGCAAAATAAACGCTACAAATGTGTGCGGACGACTATAAAATTGAGCAAAGCATATGGAAAAATGCTAAATGCAATCAAGCTAACAACTTATGTTGTTGGTGCGTTATATGCAAAAAGATAATAAATTCTCTAACAAGAAGATAGGTTGTGTGCCACTCTGCTGTGCGGTGGTACTGACCTGAGGATAAACATAACCTAAATATTCCAGAATTCATTGTGGTTTGCACCTCTCTGCTATGCGATGGCACTGCCCTGAGGCATGGCATCTCACTAAAAGCTCTTAGAATAGTTTCTTCTTGTCAAAATGCCCGTAAACCGCTCAAAAATCTCTTTAGGAATGTTGATTACCATATAAGTGTGGCATCCACAAGTGCTTGTTGAAATAATCAAACCTAACTCGTCACCAATTAGTGTCAAAAATCTATGTATGGATTTAAGAGAAAAAATATAGTGACAATCATCGTGGCTACAACTCTTGACAGTCAAAATCATTGTGCTCATTTTATAGCTCTAGTAAGATTTCCTAAACTTGCTATTGATTATCGGTAAAGACAAGAATCGAGCATCAAAAGTTTTTGTTGAAATGTCTCAAATGATTTTGATATACCTGTATGATTCCAAAATGAATCATTCCATTTATGATCAAATTAACTTGAAGCTATGCTGTCTAGGAAGAAAAATCTGTTAGATACTTTTCCTAAGATTTCAAAGTACCTCAAATAAAAAATACAAAAATATGTTTTGGTTTTGTTTTAAATTTCTAGTTTTTTTTATTTTTTGTTTAGTCATTTGGTAGGTAAAACTCGGAATATACATCTGGATTCAATTTGAGAATCACTAACTAAAAGTGGTCCTGTCTGAGGTGACCAATCGGGTCTTAATTTAAAAAGGATCATGTTTGAGGTGATCACATAAGTTTTAAGTAAAAAGGATTACGTCCGAGGTGATCAACAGTTTTTCAAATTAAAAAGGTCATGTCTGAGATGATCATCGGTCATAACATCTTATCAATAGTTAACAGGATAAGTGTTTGAAAGTGCACAATGTCAAACTCTTAAGTATGGACCAATCGCACGATTGGACCATAAGTATGGGCCAATCACACGACTGGACCATAAGTATGGACCAGTCACATGATTGGATCACAAGTGTGAACCAATTGCACGATTGAGCCAATGTATGAGTCCAGCCGCACGACTAATCCCCAGTCGCACGAATGAAGCATGCAAGTGGGCCCAATCGTACGACCGAATGTTGACCTAGTATAAATAGCAGGGAGTCGGTCGCAGGGAGGCTCATCACCCCTTAATCGCTCTCAATTCGCACGAAAGCGAAGTTACTCTGCCCAAATCTCGTTTGAGTGATTTAGCATCTTGTTTGTGACTCTAACGATTAGTCTCTGTATCTACATGTAATGGGAGACGAAAATTGACCTTAATGTTCGGTTAATCAAACCCTAATGACCTAAATTGGTCAAAACAAGAACCGAGAAAAAGTTTTCAAAATAAACCACTAAAATGGACTAAATCATTAATTTAAAGATTATTAGGTGTCATTTTGTGCGGTTGCAAGTCTAACGAGCCTAATCACAACGTTGAACATCAAGTATAGACCAAAAGCTGATTTAAAAGTGTCAAACAGAAACTTATGTGAATGGACATGTTGATGAACTTCAATCACACAATTGAGCTAGGCATCTAACTCAATCGCACCAATGAACCATGCGTATGAGTTCAGTCGCACGACTGGGTCAACCGCATAGGACAACATACGACTAAACCTAGTCGTAGGCTCAATCGTACGAATGAGCTCAATCGCACGACTAAGACTCAGTCACATTATCCATTCGCATAATTGAACAAACTGATTAAAGCTCATTATAATTCAAATGCCATCCATTTACACAAATTCTAATGTATATGTATCTTGTGTTACAGAAATATGACTAGTAGATGGACTATAAGCACGAAGGACAACCTCTGTGCTCATCTTGACGTCACATCCCAAAACGCTTCTGAGTTCACGAGGATTATTGCCTTTTTACTGAGATCGAGGATCTTCAAGGCCATCTCTACACCGTGCACACCATACAGATCGATTCAACATGCTTTCTGGGAAAGCACTGTAGTAGACAGGTCCGCTGAGCCTCATCGCATTCGAAGTTCTATTTTTGGTAAGGAGATTGAGATCAGCAAGGATGATCTAAGGTGTTTTGGAGTTGGGCGAATATGGTGACTGCCCAATCAGACTGCATCCCCTGACGGTTCGAGGATGCTTTCTTTGGATCAAGTATGCTGGGGACGTTAATGCAGGTGTGCTCAACAAGAGCAATCTGTGCCCCCAGTTCAAGTACTTGGCTTATGTGCTCCTCAAGTGCATAGCTTCAAGAAAAGGAGAGTTTGATGAGATGTCTGATCAAATCCAGAATGCTTACGTAGCTCTGGTACTGAGCCATCCGTTCAGTTTCTCTCGGATGATCTTCCCTTATATGGTAGAGAATATAAAGGCCAAGGGCAAGGAAGGCTTCTGCATTTACCCTCGTTTCCTGCAGATGATTATTGACCAGAAGCTTCCTTTGCTACCCAAGAAGAGAGATGATGCTATCACTCTTGAGATATGGATGATACTATGCTTGGTAGGATGAAGGTGTACGGGGCAAGCAGGTGAAGCCCCCCGTTAAGGAGATTGTTTGGGCATCTGGCCAGAGAAGACTATGTGGCGCCAGGTCGTAAGAAGTGTCATCACGATGATAGTGATTTAGACACTGAGCCCATAGTTTTTCCCACTGATGATGACGATGACGATGACAGTGAAGCTGGTGGAGATACTAGCCCCACTCCATCTAGGGCCATTGCCACTGATATATCATCTCCACCATCCACTCAGGGTGGAACTGAGGGAGCTACGATCCATCAAGACTTCCAACCAGATAACGAGGAAGAGTCAAATAAGGAGCCACTGGTAAGGACAGTGGGTAGTAATGGTGTTGCTACTGACAGAGGGATTGTGACGGTTGGTGGATGCCATGGTGAGTCCAGGGATGCTGCTACTACTACTACTGATCCATCATACATCACTGACCATCCGATCAGCCCAGGGGGAGCATCCACCTCTAAGGGCTCGAGGACAAAGCGGATGGCTCAGCCCCATGGCATGAAGAGCAAGAGGAGGAGGATTACCCTGATTGCCACCACATCCCCACCGCTACCACAACTACCACCACCACTACCACACTCTCTACCACTACTACCACACCCCCTACCACCACTATCACACCCCCTACCACCACTACCACAGCCACCCCTTCACCATCCACTCCCATTCCACCTCCCATATTCACCATATCCACCACCACTACCACCACCCAACGAGCCGGGACATCTGCTCAAGTCCTAATAAGACATGGATCCACTCTGCCCTCTATCGGGGTAGAGAAACAACTAGCCAACCTCAACTAGATGGTGCTAAAGCTACTTGCAATCGATGAGCAAAGAGTTACACAGCTCAACCAGCTTATGGAGCTCCATGCTGCTTAGACTGAGCATATTACACAGTTGCAGGAATAGAATGCACATTCTGTTCAGAGGATAGAGGAGCTAGAGATAAAGAACAAGAAGATCATGCTCAGACTTAAAGGGTCAAAAGACGAGCCTTTAAAGATCAGGGAAGGAGATGATGATGATGATGATGATGATGATGATGATGATGATGATTATGGTGAAGAAGATGAGGGTGATGATGAAGGACAGAGTGCAAAGAAGAAAGGGGACGATGATGACAAAGATGGTGACGCTACTGCATTAATTTCGACTCAGGGTCAAGAAAGGCATATTAAAAGAGCACAAGATCAAGGACCCTCGTCTTCAGCTTCTCCAGCTAAAAAATTGGCCGATCAAGATAATAGTAAAGATTAGAAGTTTTGTATTTAGAAAACTTTTGTACTTGATTCTTATATTATGTTAATGTAATTTATGATTATCTATGTTTATCTATGTTTAAATGTCTTGATTAATTACTAATGATTGATGTGTTAAATGTTTAAATCGAGCACATAAAACTTCACAACAAGATGAATATGATATTGCTCCCCTTCAGCAAATCAAGTCTCAATTCACCATGATTCTTGATTTGCAAGGGTTCGTTAGAAGGTCAGTGAGCTACACTCCTAAAGAAGGAGAAATTATACATGATTTGACTGACGAGCAAATTGCTGAGATGTTTAGACTAAATCCTGATAAGCTCGTTAAAGACGCTCCAAAGGTTGATGTTATGAGTGATGTTGAGCTGAATGATGTTGATGAAATAGAGATAGAGGATGTCACGTCTGATCACTATCCAGAATACACTTACCAACAGGGAAATGTGATCCCCAACTTGGGTGACACTCTCGGCAGTGCTACATTTGAATAACAGGATGAAATGGAGAAAGAAAAGGATACGGATGAAAGCCAAGCCCAAGCCTCAGATGCAGATGTTGATTTAAAGAAGGCTGGATGGGCAGCTTGTTTTGCTGAAATAAGAGCCCAACACACAGCTCAAAAGAAAAATGCCTACACCAAACTCTACAAGGTCAAGAAACATCAGAAGGTGTCAGGCAAGATTATAGTGTGGGTGTATTTTGAGGACTTAAACATTTATGCAGTAAAAAGGGAGAAGGGAATAGTGTACTTCAGGTATCCTCATGATCTGAAGTCTCTTCCAGGCTTTGAGCTCAATCAACTGGCAAGCTTAAATATGTTGTATGCAGATTCCAGAAAGATGTTAGGTTGGTTTGAGTCTGCATAAAGAAGGAATACCACAACAGATGGGTAAACTTTAGACCTCAACAACCAAAGAGGTACATCCGTAGGTCTGAAGTGGATCCCATATCTGGAAAGCCTAAAGTAGTGTTGAAGTGGAGTCCCTCGCGTATGATGTTGAAGATTCCCTTACGGGCCATGCCTCAGGACTTCACTCCACATCTCAAATGGTGGTATTATTACTGGAGGAGGGGTGAAGCGGTCATAGTTCTAAACAGAGCGGGCAAAACGGAAACTATCAGGGTATTTCACCTAATGTGGCTTACCAACTTGTGAGCTGACGATGTCTACACTTTGTACAGTGGCCACTGTTCTATGACGCGTAGGATATTGTACAAGCTCTCCAATTCCAGAATGTGATACGACTCTACTTTGCTTTTGAAATACATGCAGGAGTCACAAGAGAGGAGAAGTACAAGAAATTTGAAGAGCTTATGAAGAATATTAGACAATAGAGTAAACTAGGTCCAAGGGGGAGTTTGTGATACATATGTCTGTAGTTTACATGCTTAATGTAAAAGTCTATCATGTCTTAAACATATGTAATGAATGGGTTGAATGAAATATAATATGTGATTGATGTTATAATGTTTAATATTTCATAGTATTATTGTGTGTTAAAGTATAATAAACTTATTATATAGGTTTGAAGTTGTTATATGATGATTCATGCTAATGGACCATACTTATGGACCATACAAATGAACTCATCATGCTAATGAACCAGTCGTACAACTGAACCAGACGACTGGATCAGTCGTACGAGTGAGACATGAGATTGGCTCAGTCGCACGAGTGAACCTTCAGTCATGCGTATGAATAAGTCGTATGGGTCAGTCGCATGACTAAACCATGCAAATGGTTCAGTTGCACGAATGAAGACTGCAAACCTGTAAATACCACCTAATTCGTGGAAAAAAACAACAATTGAGAGACTTATGATAGATACCCATAACCTAGCCGTCTAGAGTGTCCATAAAGCCTATTCGAAGTTCATAGTTCGCATCTAATCTTCTTCTACTCGTTCATAACGTTTCTTAATAATTAGATTGATAGGGATTGCGTGCTCACTGATTGTATCGCCAATCGAATAGGATTCCACACTATTTGATCTGGTTTCACGCATTATCAGTTAGTACTCCGTACGTACACGGTCCCTAACAATATTTATATACATTTTTAGAAATTTAAACAAATCATATGTTATGGAATTTAACATCTTTGAAAAGTATTCTTAGTCATAGACATAAGTAAACGAAGTATAGGAAATGAGAGGTAGCTAATCTCCAAATGTCCAACGAGGTCATGTCACACCCTGACCGACGGCAGAATCATCGGGGCGGACGAATGTGAAACAATTGTTCATAGCACATGAAACTACTAAGTTGAAATAACATTAAATATCATTTGTATCAAACGTTACAAGACAATTAAATCAATACAATACAAACAAGATATAAACAATAACATGAGATTTTCAGTTAATCTAAGTCCAAGTCCTATATGAGCACAAAGAGATCCTCAAGTATCAAACTTCAAAACATGTTAAAAACAAATGGTCAACTTTGAAAGTTGGTGAGCTCCCATGCGTTGAACATACATATATATAAAAAGATTTATAAGTAGCAATTCATGTCAATGGTTATAAATTATGCAAGTTTCAAGATTACATATACACAATCAAACCTCGACTTAATTACAAGTTATATGATTGGCTAAGTGCACTTGGTTCCCATGATGAACAAGTCATACGTAATCAGGAGCCGACAATACATCGACTTTATCGCCACATAGGCTTGTCAGGCCCATAGATCTATAACATCGCCAATCTAGCAATAGTTAATGACTATCAACATATAATGTATCTCATATAAAACTTACAATAACACATATAACCATGAGAAAATATAAGTATGAATTGCAAGTGTGTTATAAGTATAAAAACATTTAAATATGTAAGTTGATAAGTTTAACATGTTCCACCCTAAAACAGTGTGAAATGATACAAAAAGGGGCAATGAAACTCACATGAAAAACTCACGTGCTATAAGTTGCACTTAAGATAACAATAAGACAATAAGATGGTTCCAACGATTTCTTCACGATTCAACCTAAGATTTGGTGTCTTAGGATTAGAATAAGGATAGATTAACGACTAGATACAAATTAGGGTTTCGTTTGAATTTGGGGGTTTTAATAATTAAGCCAATTAGAATCGATTATATTTTGGTTGAATGAAAACGGTATAGATCAATTAAGATTGAAATGATAAAGAATGATTCAATAATATAGTTTATTGATTTAATAAAAATTAAATATTATGTGTGAAAAGAATAATTAATTTAGTAATTATTATCTAACATTTGGTAAATATATTGAATGACTTGCAAAATTATTTAAAATCATTTTATATTGATTTTTCATAAGTGTCTTATAATATCAAAGCCTTAAATAAAGAATAATAGTAAATTATATCGTTTTTTAAATTTTAAGAATTTAAGTAATTGTTTAAGGAAATAATTTATAAGCTAATTATGATATAACAAGAATTAATGATTTAAATAATTATTAACTACTATTTGAATAATTATTTATTTAACATATAGATTTTAATATATTTAATAATATACATTTGAACCATAAAAGGTTTATAACATTTAAATCACATAATATTGTTTTATAACCCTTATATCCTTTATAAGGTAATTAAATTTAAAATCATAAGTTTTTAAAAACTTTAAAATTAATTTAATAATTTCTAAAATGTTTTACTTAACAAACTAATTTTTACTTTGATTTAATAATACATTAGTAACATCTCCGGGGTTTAAAACTGACTGGGTTGTGAGATTGAGATTCTCACTTCGGATCGAATATAATGATTGAGTTAATGATTGAATGACGGAATCATAAAATCAAGAAACATTCAATGCAGAAGAAATACTCATAAATGCTTTGTATATATTAATAAGGTGATTGATTACAATTACTGCTAGGGTTTAGCAAGAAAAGTAATATGCACCTAGAGAATACAAAATATTCTAATTGTCTATTTTCTGTCACCTCATGTACGAGGTTTTCTATTCTATTTATAGGCAGACAAGATGCCTTTTTACAAAATGACTTAACCATCCTTGACCTTTACATCAACTAGTCTAAGTCTTGATCCGCATCTCTGCTTGTTCATCCGCATTGGCAAATGAGGATGAGATAGACTTGATTAGCATTTTTTCACTTGATCATCTGCATTAGTATGTTTGTCATCCGCATTGGGTAATGCGGATGAACAAATACTTGTGTGCATTCTTGTCCGGTCATCCGCATTGGCAAATATGGATGAACAATATCTTGTCCGCATTACTTTTTGGTCTTCCGAATTTGCTAATGCGAAAGAACAAATACTTTTCAGCATTTGTTCTTTGCCTTCCGCATTAGACAAATGCGGTAAGCCAATACGTCTTCTACTGCTACAGGATCTTCATCTGCATTAGTTCTTGGACTTATGGGAATCCACCATAACAACCATCAACTCACCTATTGAATTGGCATGTATGATCCTTTCAGGGTGCAACAATACTCCCCCTACGGATTATACAGCCTATGTTCTTCAATGTTTGGCTAGTGATTGAGGTTGTGAGGATTCTGCTGGGTCTTGTGGAGGCATTAAAATGCTGCTTTAGTTGAATCCGGAATGGCTTTGATCATGTTCACAAAATCTATTGCTTCTTCCCTTCTTTCCCTGCTTAGCACATGTATCTTCATTTTGCTCATATTGTAGATGGCTTTTAGTTGTAATTTCTTTAGAGAAATAGTTTCCCAAATAAATAGTATAGAATACCATCTCTGTGAATTAATAAGCTCCCATCCACATCTACCTATAGTTTAACAATATTCCCAAGCTTCAAAGGAGTCTTCTTCTTCTTTCTTTTGTCTCTCTTGGCAATGATACGATCATATGCCATTTTCAGCAACTTGATGCACTTTAGGAAGAAGTGCATATCTTGTTCTCCCAGTTTGTTGCTGATTTCCCTGAAGTGTCTAGTATATATGTAGTGGATGTAGATTCATTAAGCAATCTTACCTCATATCCACTGAATAGTCTTATTTCAGCACATTCCTTTCCTCCCCATTTTCTTTCAATGACCATCTCATAAGTTTTCTCATCATAATACACATTTCAGATGGGTGTTAAGGAATGGGTAGCAGACACCAGTTTTCTCTTCAAAGACTCTAGTGGTTTCACTTTTAACTCTGGAAACACAACTTCTTTAGCTTGTTTTGTCTTATTCTTTTCAAAGGGATTGATAAAAGACTTATCTTTCCTCATGCATATGGCCTTTAATGATTTGAAATTATCAGTTCCTTTGAACATTTTGAGTATGTTTTCAAATTCATATCCCCAGAACATAGCTGAGTGATTGATTAGTTCCAGTTGAGCTAGTTCTTTTAAATCATGGATCTCCTGAGCATTTACAAGAGCAGAGTACTCTATAAAGAATTGACCCGGCTGGAGATCCTTTTAACCATAAACAGTTCAAGTGTTGTCATACTTCCATGCAATTATTTTCTAGTCCACTTTGCCTTTGGGAGTAGATACACCTCTAATCAACTCTACAGTGGTTAACCCTTCTTGAAGTTATAGTTGGGAGGGTTCAGCAAGCCACTCAGGGTATTTATGAAGCACAAGAGCCAACAATTCTTGATCTTTTTTGATTGAGTTTTGCATGTCTTGAGCTGTCACTCTAGATCTTGGCTTTTTGTTTATGATTTCTTCTTCTATCTGCTTGAGCTTATCCTTATTTTCATTAATCAACCGGAGAGTTGTAGCCCTCAATGAGTTTGTTTTCATATTCCCAAGCTTCCTTCTTATGAAGCCTTGGCTTGAAATATAATCATTCATTTCCTTATCTGACATGCTATAAGGATCAGGAAATAAGGGTTCAGGAGTTGATGTTTATTTCTTCGTGCTGACAGTTTGGGCACAGGAACCTTTGAGAAGAGTTCTTTTTTACTTAGTTTCAAAGGTAGGGTCCAACAGTTTGTTGATTTTCTCCTCTTCTGCTTCATTCCCTCATATGTCATGCTAAACACCTCATCAGCATCATATCCTTGGTTGATCAAGAACGTGGCTTTTATGATGACGTCATCTGCTTGTGCCTTTACAACCATTTCATCCATAGATTTTTCTTCTTGTATAGGACTATCAACATCTACAGACTCATTAGCATCATATCCTCCTTCAATCTCTCCTTCTTCAAGATCAATAAAGACAGCTGATTTCTTCAATTGTTCTTCAGCTTGTTCATGCTTTTCCAAGAATTCTACTATTGCAGCAAGACTTCTGGGATCATCTTGTTTGGTTTTCTTTACTAGTTCTTCTTCCTTCATAAGTCTCTTTCCTTTAGCTTTCTCAGCAAATACTTTCTCTTTCTGGTATAGGTTTGAAGTGGACGACCAGAAGAGATTTCAAGCATTTCATATCTTTGAGGCACTTTTTCAACTTGATTGTACTTGTTTAGGGGCAGCAACAACTTTTTCTTCCTTTTCTCTTTGTTCTTCACATAGTTTTCTTGATTATTCTTTTTGCTCATCAGATAGAGACACAGCTGGGATTATTTGCAGGCTCAACTCCTTTTCCAGAGGGACAGGGGATTGAGGGATAATCACAATGGGTTCGGTGTAAGTTATTTGATCAACTACAAAATCCCAGAACTCATCATCAATAGTGAAATCTTCTGATGTCAAGCTATCTAGTGCATTGATCAGTTCTTCAAATCAGCCTCTTTAGTGTGTATAGCATTTGATTTTCCAGAATAGACCACCATCTCTAGGCTTGATTCTTCATTCTTTGATTTACTTTTATCTTCTTCTTTTTCATCATTTTCAGAAGAAGATTGTATCTCATCAGCTATAACTCTTTCCTCTTCTCTTTCACTTTCTTCAGCCTCAGCTCTTTTTTGAATTTCAATTAGCATCTCAAGCTCAGAGATTCTTTTGTTTTGACTTTCAATTTGATTTTGTAGATTGGAGATAATCTCTGCTTGTTCTTTAATTATATCCTCTTGCTCTTCCGTAGCAATGGTTTCAATAGCAAGAGTGTCAACATGCCCACTGATTTCTTCTCTAGAATGATTAAAAGCAACTGTTAAGTAGTTAATCTCCATATCTTTCTCTTTCTTTTCAGCTTCCTTTAACTCTTTCAACTCATACTCCTTTCCATCAAGTTCAACAATCTATCGTAAATGATTCTTGTCCTCCTATTAAGTACTCTTTCCATCCTTTCAATCTTTTGCATGAGCTCAAAATTCAACTCATCCTTTTCATATGTTCTTTCATATAGGATTCAGCAAAGCTCTTTGAAGGAGCAGTCTCAGAAGTGGCTTTCTTCACAAGCATTTGTACAGGTTGATCCTCCTTATCCAAAGATGATTTGGATTCTTTAGATGAGCTGGTTGAATCTCCACACTTAGTTGGATTATCATTGATAAGAAATGGTTGAGGTGGTGATTTTGGTGAGTGGTGAGGTGGTGATTTTGGAGAGTGATGAGGTGGAGATGTTGGAGAGTGATGAGGTGGAGATGTGATTGGTTGAGCTATTTTGGATGGGATAGGTGATTTATGAATTGAAGTGGTTGGTGATTTATGGGGAGATGGTAATGGTGATGGTTGTGGGGATTTTTGTGGAGATAGGATTGCTAGAGGTACAAATGGAGATGCAAAATCATGAATTTCAGGTTCAGTGTGAGAATCACCCCCTACACCATCCTAGGGTGACACTGACCTTGGTCTATCAACGCCTTTAACTTGCTCATCAGCAGCTTGTTCTTCAATATGCTCATTAGCAGGAGCATGTTGTTCTTTACCTTGTTCATCAGGATTATCTGTTGAAGTATCCAAGGTAGAAGAGGAGAGTGAGCACCACTATAAAAATTTCTAGGATCCCTCTTCTTAATGTACTTATATGACTTAGCATCATAGTGTGGAATATCTAGAACTGGTCCATCAGCAAATAGATTGGGGAATGCTTCATTAATGAGACATTGGATGAATCTTGGGTACATCAAGAATTTGTATCTCCTTCCTTCTTGTATGTTGGATACTAGGCCACTGAAGACATAAGCTGACATATTGAATGGCCTATTTGTGCATAAAGCAAAAATTGTTGAGGAAGTAATAATTGGGATATCATTCCATCCTGTTTTCCTTTTGGACAAACAGTTCTGATAGATATGGATTAGAAACCTCCAAGGCAAGTCTACAAACCCCTTCACAATCTATTTTGCTTCAAAACCTCCTTCATATCCAATCTCTACAAGAAGGTAGTAATATCATCATCTTCTAGCTCAATTGGTGCATTTGCATCATCACCAAACTACAGACACCTTCTCACATATTCTTCAGTTATGATTAGTCTATGCTCATCATCAATCCTTCTAGATAAAGACCTAATACCATCATCCTCTATTACTTCAGTAGAGTTCTAGAATGACCTTATGAGTCTCTCATATATGATAGGTCTGACAGTGATAGCATGAGCCACTCTAGTTGTGGAGATGAATCTGATCATGTCTCTAAGCCCCTCTAGCTTAGGTACATCAGGGTCTAGAAAACCACTGACATTGTGGAGCTTGCTCCACGAGTGATCATCCATGCACCCTGCATTAGAGGCATATGAGTTAGATCAATGACAATATATGTACTACTTTAAGCAGCATTTATCATTTTGACTTTTGAGGGTCAAATATAATATTTTGACGGTACTGTTCCATAGGAATTATTTCAGATTGATATTGTCATGAATACTCATTGTCATTTGATTTATCATGTTTGAAGATCAAATTTTTGATGTTTTTGACTATTAATTGGATATTATTTTAAGTTTTGATTTCAACATTTTCAGTTTCATGATGCTCTGTTCATACGATGAACATAACTTTGAGATTTTCAAATTGAATCGTATTCTACAAAGTTTGCATGTTCATTGAAGTCGAGAATGTTCACTTTTCTTGGAATAACTCTGATTTTGGGTGTTCTTTATTATCCTAGGGTTCTAAGTTTATTATCAGTTCAAACATCAGACATATTAGGTTAACACAATTTAAAATTTCACCTTTTGTTGATAACATAGTTGTGTAGTATCTATAGAGAACAAATTGGGTGAAATGAACATGAATCTTTGATTATTAAAGAAGAAGGTGATTGACGAAGAAGAACGGTGTTTTCGCTCGTCGCACTATAGAGTCTCTCAAATTTGAAAAGTATTAATGACCTTTTGAACTTGCTTTAAATAGTCAAAAATGGCTTTTACAAAATTTTACAAGTCTCAGAACAAACGCGTTCAAAATTTTTAAATCACTATAGCAAATGCGGAAGTGGAAATTTCAAGTATTTCGCATTTGTTTACTGTTGTAAATGCGGAAGTGTTTAACTTGTGATTTTAGGCATCCACATTTATACACTGTAGCAAATGCGAAAGTTTTGTTACTTCTGTTTTCCTCTATCCGCATTTGTGCACTGTGGCAAATGCGGAAGAACGAAGTTGATCTGTATTTGTTCATTGTAACAAATGCGGTTGACAAAACTTGTTCAACATTGCTCACTATAGCAAATGCGGCTAAACAAAATTTGTCAATATTGCTCACTGTAGCAAATGTGGATGACCTGATTTTGTCAGCATTTGCTCAGTGTAGCAAATGCGATAGAATAAAATCCATATTTACTTGATCATCATTCATTGTGGTAGAAAAGTTAAGCACTTATTTTTTCTATTTGCAAATACATGAAAATTGAAGATACACATCCACAATGAGGATGAGTAAAACAAAGCGGAAGTGTAAATTTCATCCGTATTGACAAATGCGGTTGGACACTTAAAATGTTATCCGCATTGAAAAATGCGGTTGAACACTTGAAAAACATTTTATCCACATTGACAAATGCAGTGGGACATTTTTTGTTCCGCATAAGTTTTAACACTTCAAATTTCATGTATACTTGTAACACACTAATGCGGTAGAGTACACTCTTTGTCCGCATTAGCTTCACTTGGAAATAAAAATCTACCCGCATTGGTTATACACATGGGTTACCTTCACCCGATTAACCAATGCACTTACCTGTATAAACTTTTGAACTTAATCATAAATAAATATGACTGTTTTGGTTTTTCATGTTATGAAGAGATGTCATTGATTGATTTTTCTTATGAAGTTGTTGAGGTTGAGGTTACCCATTGTTTGACTTGGATTGACTTGTATGTCAGAAGTGATAGAAGTTACCCATTGTTTAACTGATCTTGGACTTTTCATGCTTCCAAGAATTTGCATAGGCTGAGATACTATGGTATAACTTCTGTATCAATACATGCATTTTCTTTTGTTTTTAATTGTTAAGAAAGTAATTTAAGATAGTAACAATCTATATAGATTTAATTAAAAATTTTAAATTACTCCCCTAAAGTTTATGTCCACAAGTGGATAGAAACTTAAAGATTTAAAAACTTTTTGACTATTATATATATTGATTATTAATATGAATAGAAGTATATATCTTTTGTTGGGATCATATCAATCTTACATTGCACATGTGCATCCTTTATGATAAAATTGACATGTTTTTGAACTTGATGATTGAAGGTATGTTTGTCCTCTTAACTCATACCAGGTTGATATTTTTATGCAAATGATATTTATCATGTTTTTTGGTTGATTTAATTATTCAATATGTACCTCACACACAAGCATGGAATGATCAACCATCCTTATACAATGCATGGAGAACTTTTTCACAACTTTCCTTGCCAGGTTACTTAAGTTATGAGAGCTCATTTTCACTGATCCTTATTGGGATTCTTTTACTTTGACCTTTTTATGATGATCCATATTGGGATTCTTTTCACTACACTTTGGAAGGTGATCCATGATAGGATTCTTTTGTTCATTCACTTGGAATGTATTGCTTTTGTAGATTCATCCATTTGGATGTGTTCCTTATTGGGAATCTTTTGGATCAGTACATCTGCACTATGTGCTTGTTTCGTCAGGTCTTTGCTCAACAAAACAAAGAGGAAACTTGATGTAGGTGAAAGAGATTCATAAAGCATCATTACATGGTGTGTTTAGGTTACTACACACATGCACTCAAAAAGCCAATACATACCTGTACTTTGTGATGAGTGTTTCACTATTGAATAAGATTTTAATTCATCACTACATGTATCTTCTCTTCCAAGTTAAGCCTACCAACATATATGGTAAGTCATGATAGTCTTGCAATGTTTTAAAATTAAGCACAATGAATGATATAACGGCTGTAATTATATCATTACCCATTATATTCTGATCTTTATAAATTGACTTCTTTTTGTGTTTTTCTAGATTTTTGACTTGTTTTTGATGTTTTGATTGATTTTACTCAAGTTTAATCATGCCAATTGACTGAACCAGGAATTCAAACCTACTAGGTTCAAATGCCTTACTGAATAAATCAGCCAATTGATTTTCAGTGGGTACTTGAATCAATTCGATTAACTCCTTTTCAGCACAGCCTCTCAAAAAGTGATATCAAATTTCAATGTGTTTTGTTTTTGAGTGCTGAACTGGATTATTTGTTATGAAAACAACTGCTGTTGTCAATGTGCGAGAAGTTAAAACCATAATCAAGCATCTGGTTTTGAATCCAGAGTACTTGAGAGCAACAGGCTGATGCTGCAATATACTCAACTTCTGCTATTGATATAGATATGTTTCTTTGCTTTGTGCATTGCCAAGAGACCAGTCTGGGACTAGAAATTGACAACCTCTAGAGGTGGACTTTCTGTTGAAGTTGCATCCTCCATAATCAACGTCTATGAAGGCATAGAGATTGAAGTCTCCTTCCTTGGATACCATAACCCAAGAGATGGTTTGCCCTTCAGATATCTGAATATCCTCTTGTCTGTCATTCACATATGATTCTTTTGGATCAACTTGATACCTGACACACACACAAACACCAAACATAATGCTAGGCCTACTGGCTGTTAGATACATAAGTGAACCGATCATAGATCGATAGCGAGTCTGGTTAACTGATTTGCCTTCTGGATTAGGTCCAATCTTCACTTTAGTATCCATAGGTTATGATAGACTGACAAAAAGCAAAGTGGAATTTCTTCAACATAGTTTCCACGTATTTTGATTGATTGATGAAGATTCGATCTGCTTTCTATTGGACTTGCACCCCTATAAAGAAAGTGAGTTCCCCTATTGCACTCATTTGAATTTTGAATGCATAAGGTCTTCAAACTCTTTACAGAGTTGCTTGTTTGTTGAGCCAAAAATGATATCATCCAAATAAATCTGGATTAACAACAAGTCATTTCCTCTTCTACTTCTATAGAGAGTCTGATCAATCTTTCCTCTTTCATATCCATGTTCAAGAAGAAAGGATGATAGAGTCTCATACCACTTTCTTGGAGCTTGGTGAAGGCCATATAGAGCTTTGTCAAGCTTGTAAAGTCTGTGAGGGAAATCTGGATCTTCGAAGCCAGGTGGTTGACTCACATAGACCTCCTCAGCAATCTTTCCATACAAGAAGGCACACTTCACATCCATTTGATAAACAGTAAATTTCATGGATGCAGAATATGCTAGAAAGATTCTGATTGCTTCTAATCTGGCAACAGGTGCAAACACTTCATCATAATCGATTCTTCTTCTTGAGTGTATCCCTGTGCCACTAATCTTGCTTTGTTTCTGATGATGATCCCTCTATCATCAGTCTTGTTCCTGTACAGCCGTCTAGTACCGATAGGGTATTGTCCTTCGGGAAGATCTACCAGTTGCCATACTTCTTGCTTCTTGAATTGGAGCAATTCTTCGTGCATTGATTAAATCCACCTATTGTCTTGATAATCCTCTTTGATGTTCTAGGGTACTATTTGACAGAGAAAGCATGAGAACAAATAGATGTTTGCAATTCCAGACTTGCTTCTTGTCACCCTCTCATGAAGTTCACCAATAATGGTTTCAATTGGATGATTCTTGTGTATTCTGGTGGTTGGAATGGAATCACCAATAATGGTTACATCATGATTGGAGACATTCAGTTCATTATGGTCAGAGGCAACTTCATCTTGTACTATTTGGGAATTATGAAGATAGTCAGACTCCGTTTCAGTTCCTGCTTCAGCTTCAGCAGGATTGTGATTGCTTCCATCATTTGATGTTCTTTGTGTTTCATCTGGAGGAATAACTTGTTTTTGATTTCTGATCTCAGTTGACAGATCATCAAAGTGTGATGGTAACAAGCTTGGACCTCCTTCAGTTGAAACACTCTGGTTTTATGATGGTTGTTTGATGGGATCAGCTTGGAGAGGAGCATCTTCATTCATGTATTCAGCAGATGTAGGAGGAATCAATGGAAAGTCATGTCTTCTTTCTACAACTGAAGAAGTGTCACCTGAATGGAGATTTCTTGCATCAGACAAGTGAAATTGATAAAATGATTTTGTAAATGAGTCAATATCAAACATCAGTCGGGACCATTTGTAGATTTGGGAAATGAATGTTTCTTGAATTGAACATTTGTTGATTCATCAATAACGTTTAATCTAAGATTAAACACTCTGTAAGCCTTTGAAACATAAGAATAACCTACAAAGAATCCTTCATGAGACTTAGATGAAAACTTTCTCAAATAGTCTCGGGTGTTTAATATTGAGATAGGACTACCAAATGATTAAGAAATCCAATGAATGGTTTTCTATGAAAGAGCAGTTCATATGGTCATGTTGCTTTCTTTTACAATTAGAGTTTGATTTTGTACAAAGCACGATGTGTTAACTGCCTCTGCCCAAAAGGTGATTGGCAGCTTAGCATCGGCTAGCATTGTTCTTGATACTTTAATCAGTGTTCTATTTCTCCTTTCAGCTACCCCATTTTATTGAGGAGTTCTAGCTGCACTAAATTGATAAGCAATGCCTTTGGTTGTAGAAAAAGAACTCATGTCTTCATTTTTAAAATTAGTTCCATTATCACTTCTGATTGTTTTGACCTTAAGATCAAGTTGATTTTCAATTTGTGTGATAAAGTTTTGAATTCTTTGGAATGCCTCGTTTTTATGAAGTAAGAAGAAAACCCATGTAAATCGTGAAAAGTCATCAATGATCACCAAACAATACTATTTCTTTCCAATACTCATGACATGAATTGGTCCAAATAGATCCATATGAAGTAGCTTCAATGGAGTATTGTTTGTGTTCACCAGCTTGGATTTATGAGAAGATTTGTGTTGTTTTCGTCTGAGGCACGCTGAATAGTGATTAACAAAATGAAATTCCTTTTGAGGAAGAGAAATGACATGGTTTCCTTTGACCAATCTGTTCATGTTTTTAAAGACTGTGTACCCCAAACGTCTGTGCCAAAACTGTGACTCATCAAATGATGCTTTTGATAAAAGACATGTTTCTTCTTTAGGTAATGCAGAACACAGGTTTAAACATAAGTATTATTCTTCCTCGGGGTCTTTAGGACAACCCATTCTTCTGAGATTTGAAATCCAGGTTTTAGAATGTAGCAATGAGTGTCTGTAAAGTGAGTTGAATATTTCTTGTCACAGATTTGAGACACGTTTAGCATATTGAAGTTCAATTGTTCATAGTAGTTCACTCTGTCAAAACTCAGCATCCCATTTGTCACAGATCCTTCACCTGTAGTTCTACCACCCTGTGAATCTCCACCAAATTCCACCATAGTTCCTTGTATATGCTTAAAGTCATGAAGGAGGGAACGATCTCCAGTCATGTGTCGGTAGCATCCATTGTCCATATACCATAAGCTATTGGACCTTTATAGATGTCCTAGATTGATTGTTGTGCAAATGACTCTTGACTTGTGTTTTGCCTGATGATGTTGTTGAGATGGGTTTGTTTTCCGGAATTTTCAATCCCTTCTAACTAAAGTAACAATCAGATGTATTATGATTGTTCATATCACAGACTAAACAATATTTGTTAAAGTAACAGTTTTTGGTTGAGTGGTTGTTCATGTCACAGATAGAGCAATATTGATTGTAAAAGCACTTTTCTGTTTTGTGATTGAACATATCACAAATGTCATAATATATTTTTTTGTTGCTTGAATCAGATTTTGATTTGTGGGACTCAGCTGATTTTCTCATTTGTTGTTGAGCCACTTTCTTTTGCTTAGGGATGAATTAAAGTTACCCTTTTTGTTAGGCTTTCTTGGCTGTTTTTGTTTCTTCACCCTTTTTGTACCTCTTTCTCAAGTTGATCAACGTGTTCGTTATTACATATATCAAAACCAACACCTTGTCTTGATTTTGAAGATTGGGGGTCTGACAGAGTTTTACATGTTGAAATCAGTGATCTCTTTTATTACTTTGCAGTGAAACCTTGTCTAATTTGCATGATTTCTTTCGAGATATAATCTCATTATCAGAACTGCTTTCAGCAGTGGGTTTCACTGACTTCACAAACTTCTTTTTACCTTTTAAAACAAAAGGTATGAATTTTATAAATGGAACAAATGCCTATACAGGGCTTGTGTGTTTGATGACACTCACTGCCTTGTCTGAATACTCTTTGATTTTGATTAGGTGTCCTACTCTGGTTTTATCCTCATTTGTTTTAACATAAACATCAGGTGTGTTTTGAGGATTGGTTACTTGTTTTACTATAGATTTTGGTTCCATAGTTTTAGTTCCAATTTCCTCATTGAGTGTGACAAATTCAGGCATGACAGTGTAGTTGTCATTGTGTGGTGGAGGACAAGAATTATACCTAATCCCCAACATGTCTTTGGATCCTTTTGATAATCAAGCATCTCTTGCAGCTTGACTGAAGACAGTTGAAACTTTTCAAGTTTCACTTCAATAAGTGTATGTTCAGCTTTAGATTGAGCTAACTTTTCAGACAGTAGCTCTTTCTCAGCTGCAAGAGTGTACTTTTCACCATGCAGTGTTTCAATGTCTGAGATGAGAGATTTTATTTTGATTTCAAAGTCTTTTATCTCTCTTTTCATCATCTCTGACTTCATCTTTTCTTCTTTAATTTTATTTGCTAGTTTATGGTTATGCTCTCTATAACCTTGCAATTCAGTAATACATTTTTCCTACAAAGGGTAGATTTTACCTCAGTAGGCACTGGAGATGGACAATAAGTGCATGATTTTGAAATTGAGGCTTGACTTCCTCTGCATACATGCTCCAGGCACTGGAGAGCCATAAGTGCATGATTTTGAAATTGAGGCTTGACTTCCTCTGCATACATGCTCCAGTCACATACTCCATCTTGCTTTATCACAAGAGCATTAGCTGACTGCTTCCATGAGCTTGGTTTGTCAGTTGAGGTGGATTTTGATATGATTGATATTGTTGTGGATGATGATACTGCTGCTGATGATTATTGGTGTCAAAGCTTGAGTTTGATTGTGTGGAAGTCGGCTTTGAGAATTCCTTTGAAAGTTGTTTCTTTTGGGGGCATTGCATTCTCTGGAGAAATGGCCAGCCATGCCACAATTAAAGCATTTCACTTTCAATTTATCATATCCAAGCTTTGTATTTTCCTTAAGGCCGAGCTTTCAGCCTTTTCTGAAAATTTTCTTTGCTCTTATAGCAATCATGACCATTTGCCATTGCAGATCCATTTCTTCCACATCATCTGGATCCATTTCCTCTAGATCTTCCTGGATCAGATGAGCAGATGTGAGTCTTCCTCCTAATATGCTTGAAAACTTGCATCAAAGACATTGTAAGTTGCATTTTGTTCTTCGGATCTTGGGTCTTCAAGAGTGGTTGTAGGAGCAGCAGTGGCTCTGGATGCTTGGGATGATGTAGATGGATGATTAGTTTATGGAGTTGCAATGAACCCTGGGGTATTCAGTTGATCTCTTGAAGAGATGAAATCATTCTCCTCAGTAATGAAGGCATTTTCCACAGAATGAGATTCTGATGGAAATTTGTATGCCTCAATCACTCTTGGTCCACCTAGATTTCTGCTTCTTTCATCAAGTTCTAATGCGTCTATTTTGGCTATCATGATATCCAAAGTAGTACTCCCAAGATCAAGAGTTTTTTCAGCATTGTCACATTCTGTTTCCAGCTTTCAAGAAGGCTGTGCAACATTTTCTTGTTTAATTCCTTGACCTTGTAAGTGACTCCCATGATTTTCAAGTCATTTACCAACTGTAAAAATTTGTGTGGTTGTTTGGATATTGGCTCCCCCTTTGAGTGATGAAATGTTTCGTACCGATTAACAAGCTTGTCCTAGTTAATTTCAACAACTTCACTGCTTCCCTCACACATAATTTGTAGTGCATCCCATAAAGCTTTGGCAGTACCATACTTCTCCAATCTTTTCAACACATCCATCTTGAGTGCTTGAGTTAGGATAGAGTAAGCTTTCAGATCAATCCTTATTTTCTTGTAATCTTCATCATCAAGAGTTAGATCTTCAATGTGTATTCTTGCAGTCTTGTAGATTGCAGTTTGATCTACAGACAAAATGACAGGGATAAGATCCAAAAATCAGGATCTACACGTGTAATGTAATTCCTGAACCGGATTTTCCATTGTTTAAACTCAGATTAGTGTTTAAGCATAGGAGGTTTAGGTGTATGGTTAAGTTCTGAGAAACTATAAGAATCCATTCTAACAGGTAGTTTTAACTTGTTTAATTACTAATTAGATGAATTTTAGGTTCAATTAGTCAAACTTGTCCAAATCATCCAAATAGATTCAGAATCAGATCAATTAATTTTCTGAGTTTCTTGTTGTTAATTTTTGCTATTTCAACTGTTCACAGCTTCGAGAATGAAGTCTATTTCTATGTTCTTGATAGAATTGCTTGAACAGTAGTTGGGTGATGTTTATATTCTGTTGTTTACTATGAATCTGTAGGTTTTTGTGCGAACATGTTGACATGAGTATTTTCTATTGTTTACTAAGTAGAGATGGTAAAATACTCTATTAGCAACTCAATCACTAGATCAATCAAGTTCTATTAAGGTCTTGGGTTGATCTGAAAAAGAACTGAGAGCCAAAGCTCTGATACCAATTGACTGTGTTGTGAGATTGAGATTCTCACTTAGGATCAAATAATTAGATTGAGTTAATGATTGAATGGCAGAATCATACAATCAAGAAACACTCAATGCATAATAAATACTCATAAATGCTTTGTATATACTAATAAAGGTGATTGATTACAATGACTGCTAGGGTTTAGCAAGGAAACTAATAATGCACCTAGAGAATACAAAATATTCTAATTGTCTATTTTCTGGCACCTCATGTATGAGGTTTTCTATTCTATTTATAGGCAGACAAGATGTCTTTTTACAAAATGACTAACCTACCCCTAACCTATACATCAGAACTAGTCTAAGTGTTGATCCATATATCTGCTTGTCCATCTACATTGGCACATGAGGATGAGATAGACTTGATGAGCATTTCTTCACTTGATCATCCACATTAGTATGTTGGTCATCCGCATTGGGTAATGCGGATAAACAAATACTTGTGAGCATAAAGATGTGTGAAACTTACGTGATTGAGTTCGAAATGATGATCTCAGGATGTTTAGGATTCAAAGCCCTCAAACAATTTTAAGTTAGCATGCTTCGAGGGTAGTTGTCGACCAAGTTACAGGTTCAAAATGAAAGTGATGATTGAATGATTTGATTAAGGGTTTTGTTTGTGCGATTGATGATGTAGAATGGTTAGAGGACCGATTAGAACATTTCCCATCATTCAAACAGATGCAATTTGAATAGTTACAAGATCAACGAGTTAAGGATTTGAATTGATGGTTTCGGTTTTGATTTCTTGTGCTAATGGTTACAAAATGACAATTGAATATGGTTTTAAGTTCGAAACCGATGTATAATAGTTAAGGTTTCAGTTTAGTCGCATTTTAATTAAGCGTTTCAAGAGTGGAAGGGTTGCCGGAGCTATGGATAGAGATGGTGGTCGGAAAAACGAGAATGGAGGCCAGTTTGGGCTGTTTTAAAATGATTTACACTTTTAGTCCGTGTAGTATCCATCTTTATTATTTTATGCTTGGATTTCATTTCGTGTTCTCTAGTGAAAGCTTGGGAACGTTTAAACTCAATGAGTTTGATTATGGTGTCTGGTACGTTTATGCAGGATCGGTTTTGTCACTTAACAATTGGTTTTTCTCTCAAAGTCACTTAAGTTACACTCAAATCAGATGAAGCAGAGTCAATTCTAAGAGTTGATAGGAATATAATAAGTAACAAAGAACACAAGATAATTTTCAAGGTACTTGCATATATTGGTTCTTAACTCAAAGTGTTACAAGACTCTTACAAGCATGATGTTATAAGTTACAATGATAAACTATATATAATACTACCTATAGTAGGATATACCTTCATACCAGCTAGAATCCTCTAACTAAAGCAAATACTATAAAGCTATACTTTAACGTATCTTAGATAAAGTCTTAACTAAGATATGGTAGTCATGACATGTCCATGACTTACCTTTTTGTCACCAACTAAAGTTGGTAACTTGTACTAACATAAAAAGGTGAACAGTGGAATAAAGTGTGGTCAACTACATGGCCTTTTGGGAAAACACCATGCAGTATCAGAGGTCTGCAGCAGAGTGTCAGAGACCATACCTATATCCACTGGTTCATAGCAGTGTCTTCCGAAGGTTAAATGGTTTCGGAAGAACAATTACTTCCGAAACCACTTATACTTCAGAAGAGGCTACTTCTTCTAAGGCTTGATGGGCTTCTATTGTTCTTTTACTTTAGAAGTTCACTTATGTTCTATTCTTCTAAGACTTGATCTTCGAAGGTGAGCACTTTGTCTTCGGAAGCAAAGCCTTTGCATTGTCTTCGGAAGAACTCTATTTCCTTTGGAGGTCCCACACTTAGCTTCGGAAGTCCTTTATAAGTTGCACCAAAATTTGTCTAAGTGATTTGGTTTTGGTTGCACCATCCTTCCTCTTGATCTAACAAACTCCCCCTAGGCTGATGCTACCAAACCTCACTTGTTTCTGCTTCTCAAAGCTTTCAGCACCAAGGAAAGTATATATTTGTTTATTTCTTTGTTCTTCCCTGAAGTAGTGCTGAGAAGCTTGTACAGATCATTAGTTGACAAGAACTTCAGTCTATCACCCTGAATGATATGCACCTTCTATTGTGTCCCTCTGAAAAGAGTTAGTTGATGAGAGCTATCGTCATACTCCTATCTAACTATAAGTTCCCATTCAGGGCCTTCCACCATCTGTAGAAAAGCAGTGCTTTTGGCGGTTGACCTTTCCTTGTCTTCCTTCTCTCTAGTTTCAACTCTTCTTTAATCCTTGCCTTTGTGGTAAGCTCAACAAGATGAAGGCTGCTAAGATGACTTCTGATATGAGCAGCATTTTTAGAGTTGGAGGGATTTAAGAATGGTTTCTTTGCTAACTCAGAAATGTCAAATCTGCTGGAGTGTAGCAGAGAGGACGCATTCAGCCTGTTACTTTCTTCATTCTCTCTCTCCACAATAAAGTTGTGAGAGGCTTCATCGAACCTCCAGCGAATGATTTTCTTTCTAGGAACAAGAGGCTGACTAGGGATCTTGTGTCCTTTCTTTGTGTCCAGTAGAGTCACCAGCCTTCTTCTTAGTTTCTTCCTTTTATCATTTAAGGAGTCAGAGTTAAGAACAAGAAGTTTAGCAGCATGGTCTACTGTTCGTCTAGGCAAGTAAATAAATTGATCTCTTATGATGGAACATGAAGATCCATCAACGTAAGTTAGTTTGACAGAGTTTCTTCATAAAAGATGTCACTCAGGATTGTGTAGTTTGAGAGCTTTGTCTTGATTGCCTTGAATTCCTGTAGGGAGAGATGTTTAGAAGGCTGAGGGGATGGTTTGGAAGGTTGGGGTTGAGTGGTTGGCTTGAAGATCATCTCCTATACCCTTCTATACATTACTTTCCTTTTGCCCAGACGAATGTCAGCCTTGATTTGACTAACAATTCGCTGGAGTGTCTTTTCAGACATGGGTCCCACATGCCTGCCAGAGAAGCCGTGAACCCGGATATAGTCTTTCATCCAGACTTTCTCACCTATCTTCATGGTCCCAGTGACCCTAGCTTCTTCTTCCTTCTTCTTCTTCTTCTTCTTCTCCTTTAACTTCTCTCTTGCAGCTTTCTTTCTCTCCTTCTCCAGTAGATCCTTTTCTTTATTGAAGAGCCATAGGATCATTTCATCATTCTGTGGAGATAGTTCTTGAAGAGAGAAACCTTAGGAGGTTAGGAAAGCTATCCTTTCCCTCCAGAGCTGCATGTCAGCTTCCCTCTTTTCTCTTTCTTTTTCTTCCTCTAAGACCAACCGTGCTGCTTCCTTCTGTTGTTCATTACACAGCCTGGTTCAAGCTCTACCAACTCCTCCAATGGTAGCAGGAGTATGTCTTCTTGGCAGCTCCAATCTTGATGAGCTGATCAATGATCTCTACCCTCTTCTTATTGCTGATTTGCCCTTGGTTGGCTGTAGCTGCTTTGGAAGTAGCAACTAACAGTTTCCCAGTTGGAAGTCTGCCTTTTCTTTTAAGCTTTTCCATCCTTTCCTCATCCTGAAGCTCTTCTGTAGTAATTTTCTTCTTTCCTTTGTCGTCTTTTGAAGTGCTAGACTTTGGTGGTTCCTGGAGAGAGGATATAGATTGTGAGAGAGGTAGTGGAGGTGTCTGAGCTAGAGGTTGATTGAGAAAGTCCTCACTATTCACCTCAGATGCTAGTTCTAGATTGCATCTGTGATGATTTGGGCCTCATACAGTGAGAACAATCCTTTCGCAGCTTCCATTTCAGCTTCCTAATACTCAACTTGTTCTTCCGAGGTTTTGACTTCAGCTTCGAAAGTTTGAGGGAGTGTAGTTTCTGTCCCAATTGTTTTAGTTACTGGGCCATCGTCCTTATTTCCCCTTCAAATTGAATCTCAGGTTCCATTTGGACCTTAGTTTGACCAACTTCTTCCATAGTGGTAGAAGGTGCACAAAACCTTTGATGCTCTTCAGCTTCAAAGTACATCATAGCCACATCAGGGCTAGGATGATCTAGAGAGGATCTCAATAGAAACTTGGAGAAGAGTCTATAGAGATATCTGAGCATCCTTGGTCAATTTACAGTATGACTTGGGATGCTCAGAAAAGGTAGTTGCTATGGGAGCTGAAAATTTGGAAGTTGAAGTTTGGCTTAGTGGTTTCTCAACTGTTTGTTTCTGATCATTCTCTCCGTTTTTGGTAGCATCATCTTGAGAGCAAGATGAGCTAGAGGAAGAGATCAAGGAGACCTGAATAGGTACATGGCTAATAGATCTCTCAATCTGTTTCTCAGCTAGTTGAGCCTTAAGATTGTCAATCTTAAGTTGCTGAGTAGCAGACCTATCCTCTAAACTCCTAACCATAGATTCAAGGTTTGAGACTTTAGAAAGCAGGCCATTTATAGTGAGTTGTAGTCTTCCCTCATCTTCTTTTGAAGAATCATGAGGAGATGAGGTAACGTACCTAGTATGTTTAGCCTCACCACCAGATGTGGTTTCTTGGCACCCTGGTTTCCCTTGCTTAATGATGTCTCTTTCAAAGTCATGAAAAGGCATGGTTGCCACACATTCAGTCTCAGAAATGTTACCACTATCCAGAAGGTCCATTGAGGTATCTTCTGTAGTGGCAGCTGAATCTGCATGAGTCCCAGATCCGAGACATGGATCTGTTCGGACCAACTAGAAGGTCCGTTGATGTTACCACTTCAATCTTCTAAGGTATCTTCTAGTATCAAAGATGGTGAACACAAACAATATTCCATTAAAGCTACTTCATATGGATCTGTTCGGACCAACTCATGTTATGAGTATTGTAATGAAAAAGTATTCTTTGGTGATCATGATGACTTTTCAATATTTAAATGGCTTTTCTTGTTACTCATAAAAATTTTTGGATCAAGAAGAAGGCTGGTGCAACCTAAAACATATCACTTAGATAAATTGTGGTACAACTTACAAAGGACTTCCGACGCTAAGTATGGGACTTCCGAAGGAAATAGAGTCCTTCCAAAGACAAAGTAAAAGTTTTACTTCCGAAGACAAAGTGCTCACTTCTGTAGATCAAGTCTTAGAAGAAAAGATCATAAGTGAACTTCTGAAGTATGAAGAATAAAAGAAGTCCATCAAGCCTCGGAAGAAGTAGCTTATTCCCGAGTATAAATGGCGTTGGAAGAACCTGTTCTTTCGAAGCCATTTAACCTTCGGAAGACACTACTATGAACGAGTGGATATAAGTATGGTCTCTCACACTCCACTGCAGATCTCTGATCTGCATGGCATTTTCCTAAAAGGCCATGTAGTTAACCATACTTTATCCACTGTTCACCTTTTTATGTTAGTACAAGATACCAATTTTAGTGGTGACAAAAGGTAAGTCATGGACATGTCATGACTACCATATCTTAGATAAGACATTATCTAAGATACTTTAAACTATAGCTTTATAGTATTTGCTTTAGTTAGAGGATTCCAGCTGGTATCAAAGTATATCCGGCTGTAGGTAGTATTATAAACATTTCTCGTCGTAACTTATAATATCATGCTTGTAAGAGTCTTGTAATACTTTGAGTTGAGAAGCAATATATGCGAGTACCTTGAACATTATCTTTGTGTTCCTTGATACTTATTATATTACTATCAACTCTTAGAATAGACTCTGCTTCATCATATCTGAGCGTAGCATAAGTGAGTTTGAGAGAAAAACCAAGTGTTAAGTGACAAAACTGATCCTGCAATTGGTATCAGAGACTTTTAGTCTCTTGATTGTGAGATCTTACCATCCTAATCAACTTGTTTTTCACTTCTCCTTACACCACACTCAAAAAGGCGCTTAACAAGTCTAAAGTAGAGATGTGAACAATGACTAAAGCTCCCATCATCACCCCTAAAAACTTCTGCTCCTGGAGCAGACGCATGGAAGGCTTCATCAGGTATCAAGACAACAAGAAGTGGTAGTCTATTGACAATGGCCCATATAAACCCAAGGTGGCAGCACCCAATGGAAACGGTGCTATGATAGAGAAGGTTATTGAAGATTACTCTGATGAGGACCGGAAGAAGATGGACATTAATAAAAATGAATGACTATTCTTATGATTGCAATACCCAACTCCATCATGGTAGGGTTTGAGCATTGCAAGTCAGCTAAAAAACTATTTGATGCACTTGCTCAAATATAGTCTAGCTTAAATGACTCCAAGAAGGACTCACTGAAGCAGCAATTTGAGAACTTCACCTACATTGCTGGAAAGACTTTCAGTCAGCAATATTTCAAGTACATGGATCTCATTTCTTCCCTTCAGTCTGTGGGAATTACTCCTAAACTTAGAGACTAAAGGGATCGAGATCTAGTTTGATCAATTAGATTAGGATATGCAGCGGAATAGCACACGAATTAGACGAAATTATAGCAAGAATAATATGAATATTCAATCAAACATAATGGTTATAGAGAGAGAAAGTTTTCTGCAAAAAGAATGTTTTCATTCATGCACAAGCTTCCCGTCTAAGGAAATTAGGTCAACATTCCTTTTATAAGGAATGTGACATCAGCTGACGTCACTTGATAGTGACATCTAACTGATTTATACAAATAAGTGAAAGTTAACTAAACTACTGAAGATGTCCACAACAACTGAGGACACCTTCACTAAAAGCTAAGTATAAGCAACATTACAACTACTAAAGTTATAACATGTGAAGTGTAAGAACTTCAGATGTTTTACATAATATAAAACTACTGATTACAAACTACTGAAATGTAAACCATCACAACCACTGAAGAGAACTACTTCAGCTGTTGTGACAAGTTCTGAGAACTTGGTCTTCAGACTTTGTCTTCAGCAGCTGTCTTCAGACTTTGTCTTCAGCAGCTGTCTTCAGACTTTGTCTTCAGCTGTTGTCTTCAGATTGTCTTCAGACTTTGTCTTTAGATTTTGTCTTCAGAGCTTGTCTTCAGACTTTGTTCTTCAGACTTTGTCTTTAGCAGGTGTCTTCAGACTTTGTCTTCAGCTGTTGTAGACCACTTCAGTTGTTTTGATGTCTGTGGGACTTAAAGGTTTTTCTGATCTGGCTCATTGGTTCTTTTGGTCCAACAAACTCCCCCTGAACCAATGCAGCCAAAACCTTTAAGATTATTGAAGTCCCACTTATTGCAGAAACATTTTCTAGATCAGCTCAGAAATCTCCAAATTAAGCTCAGGCTAGGGAAGAGGTTTTAGAAAGTTTGGTTGGCTAAGGATGAATGGGAACTCTGTCTTGGGGAATTAGACACAAAGCTGTTACCCCATCCATGAAACCTACTTCCGAATGATAAGTCTGTAAGACTCTCTGACATAGGCCTCAAGGAAAACAACTTGTTATTCCATTGTGAGTTCTTCAGCTCCACTTTCAAAGAAGAACTCAGGCCCATAATACTCAGATAAGTACTTAATATGCTTTCCATTTTTCAGCTCCAAGTAGTTATTCTTTGTATGCAAACTCATCAGGATGAGTGCCTTCAAGCAACAACTGGAGCTCATTTCTTCTTATTTCTTCAAGCTTCTTGTAGATTAACCCCTTCTTTACCATTTTGTTTTCTAGTAAAGTTTGTGGAGTCATCTTAGACTTGTAAACTCTCTTGAAGTCACAATGATTTCCCAGGGTGACACTACAATGGCCAGCATTATCACAGCATCTACAATCTTCTTTACTTGGCCATTGTATCTGCTTGGAATCTTCTTTTTGTGAATTCTATCACTTACTCTAGGGTCAGGCCAAATTCTCACTCTCTCTTTCTCATATTGAAATGTAAATCTGAGAGCATACAACCTCTGAGCATGTTTCTTCATAGCTTGTATGGATGAAGACTTGGGGAACTCTTTATCAATCATCCTTAACAGTTGCTCATCATGTTGTTTGTGCTGTTCTTCTTTTTCAAGTTTGACTTTCACCATTTGCCTTTGGAAGTCTGGTATGATTGTTGTTGGTTGACTCCTGGGCTCAAGCATCTTTATTTTGAGAACAGCAAAGATTAGCAGACTATCATCCTCACCATCTTCTTCTTCTTCTTCCATCCTCAACACCATTCTCTTCCTCTTAGGTGCATCATTAGTAGTGGGTTGAGTAGGTTTATTGGGTAAAGGAGTTGGTTTTGAGGTTGTGAGGGTGGTTGTTTTGGTTTGGGTGATTGTGCAGGCTGCTCTAGCATCTTGGATGTGAGTGAAGCTTTGGATAATTTTACCATATCAGTCCTTTTCCCAGCACCAACTTCATCAAGAGCTTCTATGATAAATCCTTTGTTAAATACTTCAGAAGAACAGATTCTGGTGGTTATCTCCAAAATACTATCTCTGGACCATGACTTTACTTCAATGATTGATCTTCCCAGATGTTTTGATATAAATCTTGCCATAGCTTCCAGCCTTTCCCTTTCTTTCTCACTCCAACTTGCTCATCTTTGTTCAATCTCTTGAATCTCTAACCTTCTGATTTCAGAGTCATGTTTGGCAGTGTCAAATCCTTGTCTAAAGAGTTGATTAATAATCTTATCCATAGATCTGCTATGTTACTCATCAGCTTCTTTGATCAATTCTTCTAACTTTTTCTCACCTTCAGTCTTTTCAGAGCTTTTCTTCCTCTAGTAGGTGATCATTTCCTTTTCTTTCTTCTCTTTTTCTTCTTCCTCTTCAGCTCTCTTTCTTTTGTCTACTTTCACTGACTTAGACTCCCCCTTTTTGGTTGCATTAGGTGGAGGGGTGTGATGTCAGAAAGTCTCTTAGAAACAGCAGCATCAACTAAGGATTGAAGATTTGAGGAAAGCCCCTCATCAATGGCTTGATGCATAATGTTTGTGATTAGGGAAGTGATTTGAGGTAAGGATGTTTGAAAGGCAGCAACCATTAGCTCAGAGGGGTTCTGTCCCTGAGAAATGGTACCTGAAGCAGAGGTTGGTGGCAAATTTGTTGGGAGTGACTCAGTGTTTGGGATAGTTTCAGGAGAAACTGCCATCTGTGGGTGAATGTGGGCAGATGAACTTGATTCTTGTGACATTTTTGCAAGCAGTTCTTGTAGTCTGCATACCTCAGTCTCAAGAATGGTGTTGTGGGCTAGAACAGCAAAGAAAAGCCCAGGTCATCATCAGTTTTCGCTGAATCATCTGACCTCCTGATGAAATCAGGATGAACATGTGCTGAGTGTAGATCAGTATTCATATGTGCCCCTATTTCTTGGAACTGGGGGCTTCCTGCCTCAGGATGATGTCCTTCATTGGCAGTTGCCTCTAGTGAGGACTTAGAAATGATACCATCTTCATCTTCATCATGTACTGAACAGGAGAAGAGGCAGCCTCACCAGATGTTCTAATCTCCTCCTCTACACAGGGAGATTGAAATATGTAATCCCTGTGCTGTGGGTTATCAGCCACATTATAATCCTCTCCCTCAACTGTTGAGGTTTTCCCAGTGGTAATAGGTTTCTGGGGAGGGGTAGAGGAATGTAGTTAAGACAGCACTTGTGCAATAACCACAGTTAGGCTTGTAGGGGTGGCTTCAGTGGGAGATAGGTGTGAAGAGGATTGCACCTGGGGTGAATGGTGCGCTTCAATGGAAATCCTCTCAAGTGAAGAGATTCCAGTAATGTGGTTTCCCCATTTTTGGTTGCATCAGGATCCTGTTGAGAGGATACCTGAGCGGTTTTAGCTGGTAGAGTCCTGGAAACTATAGGGGGATTACTACCCATAGTTTCATCCTGCCTTTGTGTTGCAGGGGCATCATCAGGGGACACAACTCCCTTAGTAGCCTTTTTGGTTTGTTTGGTATGTGGTTTGGAGGGGACTTTGGATCTGGAGGATGAGACCTCTGACTGAGTGGGTGCCCATGTTTCCACTCTAGTCTTTTTGGATTGAACAGGAGGGGCTTGTTCAATCAAAGTAGATTGAACAAGGGTTCGTTTGGGGAATCTCTGATATGTAATGGTGATGGTTGGAGAAGGTAGTGTTGGCATTATGGTGGAGGTTGCTAGTGTGGGTTCATCACCTTTGGGGTGAACAGGGATGTCACCAGGAGCTATGCGCTCAATCATACCTAGAAGCAGAGCAGTGTGACTTCCAGTGAAGTTAGTGGAGATCTTCTTCAAGGTTTTGAAGATTGAAGGCCGCATTTGGGGAACAGTCAGAGCAGATGCACAGACAAGCATGCTCTGGTCCAACTCACAGTTGATTATGTGTTGAAGGAATCTGGGATACATGAAGAACGTTTCCCTTTGCAAATTCCAAATCAGATTTGAGAACACAAATCGTGAGTAGTTGAAGCGCGGGCCTCTCACCAATCCATGAACTAAGCATCCTAGTTCATAAGGGATTTGATCCCATCCTCCGGATTTGTTGGACAAGTAGTGAAGAACAACATGCAGGAGGAACTTCCAATTGTAGGAGAAGTTGAACTTGTAAACAGTCGACCTGCTGATATCTCCACCATATCTCATTAGGATATAAGTGTTATCCAAATCTTCCTTTGGGAAGTCAGTAGGAGCTCCTTCATCGTGAAGCTCAAGATGCTCCCTGAGGAGTTGTTCAATGATGATCAACTCCTGTGCACAGATGCTGGACCGCAGTACACGAACCCTATTTAGGGTTCAACTTGACCATTTCCCTAAAATTCTGCCATTTGGTTGGAATAAACAGTGGGCTTAACAGTAACAGTAGTGTAGTAGGTTGATTGGGTGAGAAAGGAGATGATTTCAGAGAAGTCATCATCTCTTGAAGAATCAAGAAGTGCGACTTGGTTGTGCTAAGGGTTGAGTGCCATTTGGAAAGATGAATGTGGATGATTTGAGCTGGGGTATAGTTGGAGAGGAGAAATTTCTAGGGCAGTAAAATTTGCAAGTAGGAAAATGAAATTGAATAGTTGAGATTATTTAAAAGACTGTGGAATGGTGGTAATGGGTGTTAGGATAAGGTGATGTGATGGTTTAGTGGATGAAATGACATTGGCGGTAAGGTTAAAAAATCAGTTAAATAATCCGACATCATTAACAAAATCTTTGCTTTTTACAGTGTGGGGACCAAGAAATTTACGTTACACAGTGAAATCTCTCTTCCAAGTGTAAAACATTTCCGAAGGTAACTTGTCTTCCGAAGGCAATTCTTACTTCCGAAGCCAAAACTTTGCTTCCGAAGGTTAGAGTTGCTTCCGAATAGAAAATTTGTAAGTTTCGGAAGTAGATCTGATATACAATCAATCGCTTCTTCCGAGACCAAAAATTCTTGCCAGAAGAAAGTTATCCTTTGAGAAATTCTTCCGAAGAGAAAGGTTAATTTATCTTCGGAAGGAATTTACACTTAGAAAATTTCAGAGAGAAGTTCTTGTAACAGGGCTTAAATTGTATTGATACAAGACTTACATGTTAAAAAGGTTTTCAAAAGAGATCAAATTAATCAATATTTATCATCCCAATAGCTGTTATGAGATACTTGAACCTTTGTTCATCAAAAGCATTGGTAAATAGATCAGCATATTGTTCATTTGAATCAACTTTGATTAACTTGATTAGATTTTTCTCATGAATGTCTCTAATGAAATGATACCTGATGTCAATGTGCTTAGTCTTGGAGTGCTTCACCGGATTTTCAGTAATGGAGATAGCACTGTTGTTGTCAATATGGATAGGAGTGCTCATAAAATTGAATCCATAGTCTATCATCAGATTTTGAATCCATAGCAGTTGAGCACAGCAACAATGTATTCAGCTTCAGCAGTTGATGTAGAGACACAGGATTGTTTCTTGCATTTCCATGAGATGATCCTTCCACCAAGAAATTGACATCCTCCTGATGTTGATTTCTTGTCAATATTGCAGCCTCCATAGTCAATGTCAGAGTATCCATAAAGATTGAAATCCTTGTTTCTGGGATACTAGAGACCTAGTTTAGGTGCTCCTTTGAGGTATCTAAGGATTCACTTAACAGCAGCTACGTGAGACATCTTTGGAGCAGCTTGATATCTTGCACAAATGCAAGTAGCAAACATGCTATCAGGTCTACTTGCTGTTAGATACATCAGAGAACCAATAATTGCCCTATACTGATGTTGATTAGTATACTCCCCCTCAAGGTCAGGACAAAGATTATGGTTTCTGGGTATGGGTGTCTTGGCAGGCTTGCAATCCTTCATTTCAAATCTTTCTAAGATGTTAGAGACATATTTAGATTGATTAATGAAGAACCATTCCTTCAGTTGCTTTACCTAAATTCCAAGGAAAAAGTCCATTTTTTCCATGGAGCTCATCTCAAACTTCTTCTTCATAATGCTCTCAAAGTCCTGCATATTTGGTCTTTTAAGGAACCAAATATGATGTCATCAACATAGACTTGTACGAGCAAAATGTCCTTTCCAGACTTTCTAATGAAGAGAGTCTTATCAATGGTACCTCTAGTATCGCCGTTCTCTAAAATAACTCAGACAGAGTCTCATACCACAGCCTAGGTGCTGCCCATATAGAGCTATATCCAATTTGCATGCATAGTTAGGGTACTATGGATCTTCAAATCCTCGAGGTTGGCATACATAGACTTCTCTATCTATATCCCCATATAGAAAAGAACACTTGACATCATGTTGGTATACTGTGAAGTCCTTGGATGCAGCATAAGCAAGGAAGATCCTAACGGCCTCAAGTCTTGCAACTAGTGCAAAGACATCAGTATAATCAATTCTTCCTCTTGAGTGTATCCTTGAACCACAAGTCTTGCCTTATTATTGATGATCAAGCCTCTATCATCTCTCTTGTTTCTGAAAACCCATTTGGGGCCTATAGGTACTTGTCCAGATGGTAGCGGACATAGGTTCCATACCTTCTGTCTCTTGAATTGAAGCGGCTCCTCTTGCATCGATTCAATCCAGCTACTGTCTTTCAAGGCATCTTCTATCTTCTTGTGTTCCATGTGAGATAGAAAGCATGAGTACAAACAGACATTCCGTTGATGAGTCTGTCCTCTTGTTCTCATAACCTCAGAGACATTCCCTATGATGTTCTAAGGTGGATGAGTGTTGTGAATCCTAAGACGAGGAATCACTTCCAATTCCAGAGATTGATCCAGGTTAGAGATATTCTGCTCAGGAACTAGAACACTCTGTCCAGCTGCTATTTCAAAGTCATTCAATGAGGACTGATTAAATGAATGAGAAACATCATCAATAGTTGACTGTGAAGCAGTATTATAGTTGCCTGTTCGTTCAGAATACTACCTCCTTCTGCCTGGTGTTGTGGTGGATCACCTGATGATTTTTGAGGCTCAGTAGGTGACTCACTTGTTGAAGCTTCACTATTCGTTGATATAGTTAGACTATCGGATCCGTGAATAGTGGAAGCTTGATGTATTGCAGCACTTGGAGAATTTGGTCTAGGCCTGGGAAGCTCAAACAGTTGATCATTAGCAGTAGCATCAACATCATTTTGAGCACCTATTCCAATTGAAACATTTTCACAAGAGGGTTTATAATAGTTTGGAAACAATTCAAAATCAAAGATGTGATGAGGTCCATTCCCCCTAACACAAGGAGCGTGCTCATTAACAACTATATTGGATGATTCCTCAAACTGTTGATTCTTAATGTTGTATACTCTGTAAGCTTTGGAGCTGGAAGAGTATCCAACAAAGATAGCATCATCCGACTTTTCAGCAAATTTTGCTAATTTGTCCTTTGTGTTAAGTATGGTACACCTGATGCCAAAGGACCTTAGAAAGCCAATGAACGGTGGCCTCTTGTTCCATAGCTCATAAGGGGTTTTTCCATGGGGCTTAACTACAAGAACACTATTCTGCACATAGCATGCAGTGCTGACTGCCTCTGCCCAGAATGTTAGAGGTAGCTTTGAATCAGCTAACATAGTTGGAGCAGCCTCAATAAGTGTCCTATTCCTCCTCTCAGCAACACCATTTTGTTAAGGAGTTCTGGGAGCCCTATATTGTCTGGCAATCCCTTTTGAGTTACAGAATGAGTCAAGAACGATGTTCTTAAACTCAGTCCCTTGATCACATCTAATTATTTTAACCTTTTGATCAATTTGATTTTCTATTTTAATAATAAAAGATTTTAGTGTTTCAACAGTTTCATCTTTAGTTTTTAAAAAGAATACCCATATGAATCTTGTAAAATCATCAACTATCACAAGGCAATATGATTTCCTTGTAATGCTCATTATACTTGTGGGAGCAAAAAGATCCATGTGCAATAAGTGCAATGGAGTAGTGATAGAGTTAACACAGTTGGATTTATGAGATGTCCTGTGTTGTTTCCCTTTCAGGCATGCAACACAGTTGTCTTTGCAGAAAAACTCCTTTTTAGGCAAACCATGTACCAAATTATATTTAGCCAATTTATTCATTGTCTTAAAATTTACATGACACATACGTTTATGCCATAGTGTTACTCATCACTATGAGCTTTGGAAAGAAAGCATGATACTTCACCCATTGGGGAAGCATTGTTCATATCAAGCTTGTACATATCCCTTTTCCTGGAGACCTAAGAAGCACTAGTTCTGGAGGAATTGTCATCCTTGGTTTGAGGATAATGCACTCATGTTCTGTGAAAAGCATTTGGTGCTTTTGATCATAGAATTGAGAAACACTTAACATGTTGTGTTCAAGCTGTTTGACAAAGTTGACTTTGTCAACTGTTAACATACCATTGGATATACTACCTCTGCCAGAAATATATCCTCCGGCCTCATCTCGAAACTGGACAGGGCCTCCATCATAGTGTTGAAATTGTTAAGGAGAGATTTGTTCCCTATCATGTGCCTGGAGCATCCACTGTCTACAATCCATACATTGTTGTTCTTGTCAAATGGATGTTCCTGCACATAAGATGAGATTTCAGTTTTGTTTGGATACCCAAGCCTTGCTGGTCTTGGGTTCTTCCAAGGATAATGACATGAGTGAACCAAATGAAATGCATGGGGTTCAACAGAGGTCTTTGAAGAAGAGGTTTGGGCTGCAGAGTCTTCCTTGATCTTCCGGTCTACCCTTTGGCTGATCTTGGAGGATGAGCTTGTTGAAGCTTTTGCAGCATGGTCTTCTTCCGAAGCTTCTTTCTTTTCAGAAGAAGTCCTCACTACCTTTTCTTCCGAAGCAGTCTTCTTCTAGGATGGTTTCAAGGGAGCTTTCTTGTTCTTCTGAACCTCAGTAGCTCTTGCTTCTGAAGCCATTTTCCCTTCGGAAGAAGGAGTTTCTTCTGAAAGCAACTTGGCTTTGGAAACTAGCTTTCGCTTCTTCAACACTTGAACCGTATGGAAGGGTCCAAATATAAAACCTTCCCTGACTCCTTTTCTAACATTATTTGCATAATGTGTGCTTGCAGGATTGTAGTAACAATCTTTTGCAATGTAATTTTACAGGCCACACATGATGCATGCAATGTTAGTCTTTTGGGAAAGTGAGGGTTGCTATTTCTTGGTTTTCTATACTTCGTCAGCAACTTTTCCCTTTAACTTCAGATCCTTTGGTAGGACAGGAATGCTGGTATTACATTCCTTTCCTGAATCAGAAGTACCTAACACTTGGAATCCAGCTGAGATAAAGACACCCTTCTGTTTGGGGTCGATTTTCAATTTGGATTCAGCCACTTCTTAGCAGTTCTCCTAGCAGCTTTAGCTCTGCTTCTTCTGGCTTTAGTGGTTAGGATTTGATCATCAGAGGAGGTGATGGTTACATCTACCTGTTCCTTCCCTGTGGTGGCCACTATTGGTGCCTCATCCTCTAACTCTGGAAAGAAAGGGTCAGCAGTTGGAACCTCTTGCTCTTCAGTACCACATCTAGGCTGTCTAATAGACTTATTGGAATGTGGTGGAGCAATTTCGTTGGTTCCCGACCCTTCTTTGTTTTGATAATAGAGTTTGGAATGGGAGGATGATGCAAGAATAGCTTGGAAGTTCTACTCAGAAATAGCATGCTACCTGGCTTTAGCCTCAGACAATTTGGATATCAAATCCTTGATTTGAGTCTTGTAGTTGGTGTGTTCATCTTTCAAAAGAGATACAGTTTTCTCTAACTCATCAATTTTCTTTTGATAGTCAGACTCAGCTCTTTTAAAATCAGATTTTAGAATATTTAAAGACTCAATGTCAGATCTGATTTCCATATTGTAATCCTGATAGAGTTTAACTTTAGCTATACAGGTTGGAGTGCAGAGATGTTCATATACCTGGGCATCATATGTTCTGGCCATGAGAGCTTGAGCAGGAGTCACATCCTGTACCATGAAGCTCCAGTCAACTTCTTGAGCCATTGTAGTTGTTTCAGTCGACTTCTCAGTGGGCTTTGAGGTTGAGGGATGTGTGGAGGCCTGTGGGGTTCCCGGATTGGTCTTGGGTGCCTTGCATTCCCTTGCAAAATGACCTAGTTGGTTATAGTTGTAACACTTTGCCCTGGTCTTGTCGAACCTGAACTTGCTGGTAGTTAGGTTTTGAGGGAAATGCCTTCTAGTTCTCTTAAAGAACTTCTTTGCTCTGTAATTTAAGAGAGCCATCTGTTGGACAATGTCCATGTACTCTACATCATTTGGGCTAAACACTCACTATCATCAAAGCAGTTTTGAAAGTATCCTGAGTGTCCACCTCTTGAAACAAAGGCATAACTTTCCTGGAAGAGATTGTGTTGAGCCTATTGAGACCTTGGAGTCTCAGGATAAGTGATGTAAGGACCAGAAGAGCAGGATGGATGCTGATAAGTCAGGAAATGCTGAGGTTGAGGGGTTAATGAGCCTTCAGCAACCATTAAAGTGTTGCTAGCAGGAAGACTCATGGGTCTGCTTGTTTGGAGGCCCTTCTTATTCTCCATCTCTAGACGATATCCATCAAGGATGCCGTAGAGCTCAGTCATGGAAAGAGTGTTCAAGTTTTCTATTCTCTTGATAGAGACACAGTAGAATGTCCACTCATTTGGAAGAGCACTCATGAACTTTCTCGTGAGATCTCTAAGTTGAGGAGTGATCTTCACAGACTGAAAGGAAGAGATAAGATCCATATACCTGAAGTACTGCTGGCTGAGGGTCACTCTAGCAATATGAGTGAAGTTCTCGAACTGCTGCTTCAGTGAGTCTTTCTTTGAGTCGATGGAGCTTGAGTACATCTGAGCAAGTGCATCAAACAATTCTTTGGCAGTCTTGCAATGCTCGAACCCCACCATAATAGAGTTCGGTATTGCAATCATGAGAATAGTCATAGCATTGCTATCGATGTCCATCTTCTTTCTGTCTTGATCAGAATAATCCTCGACAGCTTTCTCTATCATGGCACCGTTTCCACCAGGTGAAGCACCTTTGGCTTGTATGGTCCATTGACAATAGAGGTCCACATTTTGCTGTCTCGGTATCTAATGAAGCCTTCCATTCTTCTACTCCATGACCTGATGTTTTCAGGAGTAATGATGGGAGCTTTTGTCATTGTTCCCATCTCTACCTTGGATTTGTTAAGGGTCATTTGATGGTTAGATCACACAATCAAGAGCCTGAGAAGCTCTGATACCAATTGCAGGATCCATGTTTGTCACTTAAACACAATGTTTTTCTCTCAAACTCACCTAGAATCACACTTGGGTAAGAATCGATAAGAGTTGATCACAATATGAAAAGTAACTAAGAACAAAGAAAGATAATTTTCAAGATACTTTTGTATATTGATTCTCAACTCAAGACACAAAGACTCTTACAAGTAGAAGATGATCTTACTTCTAGGAGTTACAAGGAGAACCTATATATAATGATATCTACAGCCGGATATACTTTGATACCAGCTAGGATCCTTTAGCTAAAGCCTATACTACAAGACTATAGTTTAAGGTATCTCGGATAAAGTCTTATATGAGATTTGGTAATCAGGACATGTCCCTGACTTATCTTTTGTCACCAACTAAAGTTAGCAACTGTACTATCATGAAAAAGTAAATAGTGGAATAAAGTATGGTCAACAACATGGTTCTTTAGGAAGAAGCCATGCTATATCAGAAGTCTGTAGCGGAGTGTGAGAGACCATACTTGTGTCCACTCGTTATAGCAGTGTCTTCTGAAGGTTAAAAGGCTTCGAAAGAGTAAGTACTTTTGAAGCCACTTTATACTTCGGAAGAGGCTGCTTCTTCCAAGGCTTGGAGACTTCTTCTTTTCATCATACTTTGGAGGTGGTCTTTACATTATTCTTCTAAGTCTTGAACTTCAGAAGTATGCACTTGTCTTGGAAGTAGAGTTCTGTCTTCGGAAGTTGGACTTTCCCTTTGTCTTCGGAAGAACTCTACAACTTTTGGAATTTCCATGATAAGCTTCGGAAGCCTTTGCATGCAGCACCAGAATAACTTAAGTGATCTAGTTTTGGTTGCATTAGCCTTCTTCTTGATCCAACACGCATCTAGCTGAGAACATCATAGGGGATGTCTTTGAAGGTTTGAGAACAAGAGGACGGACTCATCATGGGAATGTCTACTTGTACTCATGATTCTTGTCCCAGATGGAACCCAAGAAGGTAGAAGATGCCTTGAAAAATAGTAGTTAGGTTGAATCGATGAAAGAGGAGTTGCTTCAATTCAAGAAACAAATGGTTTGGAACCTATGTTTGCTACTATCTAGTCAAGTACCTATAGGAATAAAATGGGTTTTCAGAAATAGGAGAGATGTCAAAGGCTTGATAATCAATAACAAGGCAAGACTGGTGGTTCAAGGATACACTCAAGTGGAGGGAATTGATTATACTAATGTCTTTGCACCTATTGCAAGACTTGAGGCAGTTAGGATCTTCCTTGCTTATGCTGCATCCAAGAATTTCACTGTCTGCTAACTTGATGTCAAGTGTGCCTTTCTATATGGGGATATAGATAGGGAAGTCTATGTGTGCCAGCCTCTAGGATTTGAAGACCCACAACACCCTAACTATTGTGCAAATTGGATAAAGCTCTATATGTGCTGCACCAAGCACCTAGACTGTGGTATGAGACTTTGTCTCAGTTTCTTCTGAAGAATGGTTACACTAGAGGTTGCATTGATACAACTCTCTTCATAAGGAAGTCTAGGTAGGATATTTTGCTTGTTCAAGTCTATGTTGATGACATCATCTTTGACTCTTCAAACGACCAAATGTGCAAAGAATTTGAAAACATCCATGGGAAAAATAGACTTTTTCCTTGGAATTTAGGTGAAGCAGTTGAAGGAAGGGTTATTTATCAATCAATCCAAGTATGTCAATGACATCTTAGAATGATTTGAAATGAAAGATTGTAAGCTAGCCAAGGCACCCATACCCAGAAACCATAATCTTTGTCCTGACCTTGAGGGGGAGAATACTGATCAACATCAGTATAGGGTGATTATTGGTTCTCTAATGTATCTCATAGCTTGTAAACTTGATATCATGTTTGGAACTTGCATTTGTGCAAGATATCAGGCTGCTCCAAAGGTGTCTCACCTAGCCGCTGCCAAGAGAATCGTATATAACTCAAAGGAGCACCGAAATTAGGTCTCTAGTATCCAAGGAACACTGATTTTAATCTCTATGGATACCCTGACAGTGACTATGGTGGCTGCAATATTGACAAGAAATAAACATTAGGTGATGTAAATTTCTTTATGGAAGGATCATCTCATGGCATTGCAAGAAACAATCCTTTGTCTCTACATGAACTGCTGAAGCTGAATACATTGTTGCTGGAAGTTGCTGTACTCAACTACTATGGATTTTGAACCAGATGTTAGATTATGGATTCAATTTTATGAGCACTCCTATCCACATTGACAACAAAGTGCTATCTTCATCACTGAAAATCCTGTGAAGCACTCCAAGACAAAGCATATGGACATCAGGTATCATTTCATTAGAGATATTGATGAGAAGAATCTGATTAAGCTAATCAAAGTTGATTCAAATAAATAATATGTTGACTTGTTCACCAAAGCTTTTGATGAACAAAGATTTAAGTATCTCATTACAACCATCGGGTTGATAAACATTGATTAGCTTACCTCTTTTATAAACCTTTTACTATTAATGTCTTATGTCAATACAATCTAAGCCCTGTTACAAAAAATCTCTCTTTGAATTTTTTTACCAAGTATAAATTCTTCCAAAGAGGAATTAACCCCCGGAAGATATTTTACATATCTTCCGAAGCGAAATTCCTCCAAGGATAATTTTCTTCTCAAAAGAGTTTTTATTCTCAGAAGAAGCGATTGATTACATATGAGATCTACTTCCGAAGCTTATAAAAGTCTCCATTCGGAAAGCAATCTTTACTCTCAGAAGCAAAACTTTACCTTCGGAAGTAAGAATTGCATTCAGAAGACAAATTACCTTTGGAAATGCTTTATACTCGGAACAAAGATTTTACTATGTAATGGAAATCTTTTGGCCCCACACTATAAAAAGTAAAGATTTTGTTAATGATGTTGGATTATTTGACTAAACTATGCCTTACTGCCCCTGTCACATCATCCACTAAAACATCACATCACCTTATCCTAACCCCATTACCATCATTTCACCCTCTTTTAAATAACCCGACTATTCATTTTCATCTTCTTACAACAATTTTTACTGCCATAAAAGCTTTCATTCCCAATTTACCCATGTCCAAACTCATCCACCTTCACCTTTCACAAATGACACTTAATCCTCAACACAATCAAGTCGCACTTCTTGATTGCTCAAGAGATGCCGACTTCTCTGAAATCATTTCCTTTCTTATCCAATCATCCTATTACACTGCCCTGACTCTTAATCCCACTATGTACTCCAATCACATGGCTGAATTTTAGGAAAACGGTCAGATTGAAGCCCTAAATAGGATTCGTGTAATTCGGTCGAGCGTTTGTGGCCAGGAGTTAGTCATTACTGAGCAACTCATCACGGAGCATCTCGAGCTTCATGATGAGGGTGCCCCCATAGAGATCCCCAAAGTAGATTTGGAAAATAGTTACATCCAAATGGGATATGGTGGAGACGTCAGCAGGTCAACTATCTACAAATTCAACGTTTCATACAACTGGAAGTCCCTGCTACATGTCGTTCTTCATTGTCTGTCTAATAAATTTGGGGATGGGATCAAATTCCATATGAACTAGGGTGCTTAGTTCATGGAATGGTGAGAGGCCTCCAATTCAAGTATTCAAGATTTGTACTGACCAATCTCATGGGAAATCTCCATAGGGAAACATTCTTTATGTATCCATATTTCTCTAGCACATTATCAACTGTGAGCTGGACCAAAGTTGGCTTATCTGTGGAGCTGCTCTGATTGTTCCTCAAAAGAGGCCAACCATCTTCCAGACTTTGAAGAAGGTGTCCACCAACTTCACTAGAAGGTACTCTCCTCTGCTTCCAGATATGACTAAGCAAATAGGTCCTGGTGACATCCCAGTTAACCCCACAAGTGATGAACCCACACCAACAACTGCCCTCACACTGCCAACTCTACCTTCTCACCCCATCACCATCACATACGAAATACACCCCAAACAAACCTTGTTCAATCTACTCTGATTGAACACCCTCCTCCTGTTTAATCCAAAAGGAGTAGAGTGGAACATTGGGCTCCCACTAAGTCTAAGGTCTCACCATCCTTCACCATTGACCTCAATATAGGTCTTGAGACTCCTCAGTCTCAAACCCATGAGCCAATCACCCATGCTAAAAGCCCTCAGGGTGAGTATCTATACTCCTCTAAGTAGCCACAAAGGGACAACCACAAAGGGACAGCCCCACCAAGGCTCAATGCTTGTAGACATTGATCAAGGTCCTGGGTGATTAGGTTTAACCTCTCTATCCTTCACTGAACTTCTTTTCAATACTAATGAAGAGATTATGTTTCTTCATGGCAATGAAGTTGATCTACAACACTATCTCAAAGATCAACAAAGCCAAGAGAGACCTTTTATCTCTAGCCCCCATCAGGAAACCTTTACTGAGGTGAGTCATGTTGATACATGTGTTCCTAGTTTATGTGCTTAAATGTAAATTTCTTTCATGTCTTACATATGTGTAATAGATGATGTAATGAAGTATGATATATGCCTTGATGTTTATTTATCTTTGATTCATATGTATGAACTTCTTATATAGGTTTCAGGTTGTTGTACACAATTCTTAGTCAATAATGATTGAGAAATGTGTTCAACCTAGTCAGGTAATTATTCATGCTAATGGACCACACTTATGGACCATACGCATGAATATATCATACTTATGGACCAGTTGTACCAATGGAAATTGCATACCTATAAATACCACTTAATTCATGGAAAAACAGAACACTTGGAGAGATACTTCAAATACACATAAACCCTAGCCGTCCAGAGCGTCAAAAATAGCCAGTCCAACTTCAATGTTCGATCTTGATCGATTCCTACTCGTTCTTAACATTTAGTTCATTGTTATATTGATTTGGTTATCTTTCTCACTCATTGGATCGCCAATCAAATAGGATTCTACACTATTTGATCTGGTAAAACGCAAAATACGTTAGTACTCCGTACGTACACGGTCCTAACAAGTGGTATCAAGCTTTGGCTCATGATTTTGCATTTGATTCGATTAGTTTGGGTCTGAAAAACCTATATTTTAATGAAAAGAGTCACCACTTTGCTTCAAAAGGTGTTTTCGACGTTTACAGGCAATAAAGTTTCAATTTTTCACTATATGACAGATTACGGTTCCTGGGAAACTCGTATTTTGTGTCAAAGTGTCAAAAATCTTCGATTTTACAAAAACAGTAGCCTTAAGTTGCATGATTAGCCCATTCATACGATTGAACCCAATCATATACTCCATTCACACGACTGAACACAGTCGTATCCCTCATTCGCACGACTGAACAACTCCAGTCGTTTGATTCCAAACGTCTTGTTCATAACCACGACTAAATCTAATCGCACAATTGAATTCATTTGCATCCTTCATTCACACGAGTGATCCATACTCATAGTTCATTCGCACGAGTGATACATACTCAAAGCCCATTCGCACGAGTGAAACTGTCATGTTCTAAAAGTACCAAGTTTAAAGCAATGAAAGACCAATTTGTTGCATTTACTACTGGAAAGGACTCCTGCATCCAAAAGCTTCTACTTCTAGAGAATGAGATTGGAAAACATAATAAACCGCCAAAGTTGTTACGTTAGATGAATATCCATAGTGGAAACATCGGTTTGTGATCTATTTAAATGAAGTTGACCCAAATCTTTGGACATCCATTGAGACTGGTTATACGGTACCAGTCAGTGCAAATGGAGTCAAATTGACTTTGGGAAGAATGAGTGAAGCTTAGAACATTTTGTTCAATGCTAAAAAGAAAGTATATGCCTTGTTGACTCAATCAATACCTAAGGACATTTTTCATCAGTTCTCTGAGAACAAGCAGGCTGAAAAATATGGGAGGCATTGGAGAAGAGATATGATGGAAACACAACTTTGAAGGCACTGAAGGCTAAAGCTCTCAAAAAGGAATTTCACAATTTCTCTTCGATAGGGAATGAAAGCTTGGATGATATTATTATCAGATTCTATCATCTGATGAGCGAGCTGTACACTCATGCCGTGACAACGTCCGTGGAAGATAAAGTTTCTAGCTTTGCTGATGGTCTACCTGATAAATGAGATTCATTTGTGTCTAATCTGAGAGAAAACGACATTGTTGCCACATTAGACATAAATGATTTCATCTTGAAGATAAGGGAGGAAGAACTGCAAATGAAATACGAGTCAATGAAAGGATCTTATGTTTAGAATCCTTTACTTACAACTTAGTTCCGACTCCAGCTGTTTCAAGAGCACCGTTACAAACAGCGTTCTTGTCTAGTTCCTCTGCTCCTTCCCAAACCACTGCATCAGGAACCGAAACATCAGGGTCATCTAGAAGCCAATACATAGTTCCTGAGGCAAATACTACAAAGCTGAAGACTGAGAATCTCGATAATGTCGCTGTGGAAGTCACTAAGGAGCATATGGATCTTCTAGCAACTATTGTACAATCTTATGATGGTTTAGTTGCCAGTAAGATTGGAAATTGTCATCTTGCAGATGAGGATTACGAGCAAGTTGATGAAAATGTGTTAGAAAGAATGCACATAATGTGGGCCTTGGCTAGTGTGGTGAGAAGAGCAAATAAGTTTGTCAAAAAGACGGGACAAAATCTAGTTGCCACTAAAGATACGACTTCTGGTTTTGACAAAACCAACTCTGGTGTAAAATGGCCCTTTAAACATGAATGTGTAAAGCCCAAGAAAACTAGAAATGGAAACCCATTTCCTACATTCAACCATCAAGACAAAGACATGATTGGAACTAATTCTTCAAGTAAAGAGACAAAGACTCTGACTGCTCAAGGTGATGAAGGGCAAGACTGGTCCTTCCGATTTGTTTCTTCTAGAGAATCAAATATTGCCTTTGTTGATGCACTGAATGATGGATCTGCTAGTGAAGGTGAGATCATAGCTGAGCAAGCGATGTCAGATAAAGAATAAGCTATGAATGTTGTAAATCACCTGGTCGAGGAAGAGCTTAAAGCCACAATTTCAGAAACTCCAGTCACCGAAGGGTCAGACTCTGCTTTGATGGCAGATTCATCTCATTCATCATAGGTAAGTTCTAAAGACCAATTATTTGAAAAACATGCTTGTACTGAATGTGACAAATTTAGGGAAAGCATTGATCTGAAATTTGCTAGGTTATTAGAACACAATGATAATTTAGTAAATGATTTACAACTCTACATTGAAGCAAATCGTATTTTAAAATAAAAAGAGTGCAACTTCAAAGAAAAGATAGAAATTTTGGGGAAATAATTAAGGGAAACCAAGGTTGTTGTCTTAAATCAATCAAATGATATAAAATTTTATTTAAGTTCTTTAGAAGAAATGAAAAATGAAAAAGCAGTTTTGGAAGTCGAGGTTGATTCATTAAAACAAAAACTGCACAGTTTGACAAGTTCTTCTCACATAGTTCAAAACTTAGAGAAAGAACAAAATAACGGGGAAGGTTTGGGTTATAAGGTAGTACCTCCACCACATTAAATCCATGTGAACACCAAATGTATACCAATCAATAATAACCTAGTAAAGGATCATGTGGTGTCCACTCCTCTTGTTAGTGATCCTAATTCGACGGGCAAACCTGTGAAATCTGTCACTAAACAGATGGATCTTACTTTGAAACCAAAAGAAAAGATGTCTATTGAAAATTTGGATGATAAAATTAAAAGGGTTAATTTAAGGTCAGGTTCACAAACGTCTATTTTAGAACCCAAAATGACTAATCTGATTAACCATAAACGTGTTAATATTCAAAGTCAAAATAAAATGACAGTAAAAGATGTTCAAAATGTTAAAATAATTAATTTTGTTAAAGAAGGTGTAACATCTAAAAGAGAAGTGAAACAACCCAACCGGACACATCTCAATCCCCTACCACACTCAACCCCACATCAAAATTTTTCCTGAATCTGTAGAATGGAGATCATGCTACAGTTATGGAAAACGAGGACATATCTCTCCTAATTGCCCTTAATATCAGACACCCAAAAAGAAAATTGAACTTTTTGATGAAAAACCAAGATTTTGTAAAATAAGATCTGATACTCCACCTAAGAGTATTAGTGAAGCTAAAGTTCAAACCATAAGCCAGTCGTCAGTTTACCACAAACAGGCCTTACATAAAACTGGTTTATGAAAAACAAATCAAGTATAGAGTCTGATAGTGAGGAAAAGAAGAAGAAAGATATGCCCTCGTCTTCTAAAGGATAAAGGGTTGAGTTCATGATGTGTGATTCCTTTGGGTCACCCAAGCCAGTTAAGGCTTGGGTCCCAAATCGGAAGTAATAAGTTTCTTTGAATATGCAGGGTGTCCGCTACATCGCTATCGCTAATACCTGGATTATTGATAGTGGGGCGTCTAGGCACATGACCAGGAATTCGGGTCTCCTTTTCAATGTCAAACAAATTAAAGGAGGACATTTATCATTCCCTGGGAATAAAGGAGGTTACATCACTGCTCAAGGTGAAGTGGGAACCAAGAAAGTGAAGTTTGACAAGGTCAACTAAGTTCAACAACTACAGAACAACTTACTTTCAGTCTCCCAGATCTGTGATAAAGGATTCGAAGTTGTGTTTGACAACAAAAAGTGCTACATGTTGAAGAAGGATTATGTTATCGAGGAGGATAAAGTTCTAATTTCAGCTTCAAGATATAACGATATGTATGTCTTGGATCTATCAAATGCCTCCATAACTGATCACACTATTCAATGCTTCTTGTCAAAGGCAACAGAAAGAGATTCAGTCTCATGGCAAAGGAGAATAGGACACATTAATCCACGGAAGATGAATCATTTGGTTCCGAATGATTTAGTGAATGGAGTAACTGTCAAGAATTTCCAGCTTCCAGATTTTTGCATAGCATGTAAGAAAGGGAAACAAGAAGTCTCACAAGGTAAAGAAAGCTTATTCTATCGATATTCCTCTCAAGCTTCTTCACATTGATCTGTTTGGCCCTGTTAGCACAAGAGCATTGCTGGAGATCTGTACTGCTTTGTAGTAACTCATGACTACTCAAGATTCTCTTGTGTGATGTTTATGAAAGCCAAGTCAGAGACATTTGATTCTTTGAAGCATCTAGTCACTACATTGGAATCACTCTACAAGCTAAAAGTCCGAAAGATTCGGTCAGACAATGGCATAGAGTTCATGAATCAATGGATGGAGGCATATTGTCAAGAGAAAGGAATTGTACATCAATTTACTTCTGCCTACACTCCATAGATGAATGGGGTTGCTAAAAGGAAAATAGGAGCTTGATACCCAAGACACATAGAACATTGATGCGGTTAGTATGTCATGATCCAAGTCAGGTTATACCCAATAACAAGCTTTGCAATCACCGACAATTATTCATTGATGATATGATCATGCAATTAAATAATAACACCAAATTTAGAAAATGGGTTTTCTAAATAAGTTGCATATGAGATGGAACAACTTATTAGGATATTTTGTTCAAGAATATTACTTAGTGTTATTTAAGTTAGTTAGATAACATTAAATAATGAAAGAGTGTATAAGTTATACAATTAAAAGTTAATTGTACAACTTATAAGGGACTAGTTTTATAAAATTGTTTGATTAGTTTTTGGGGGAAAACTTTATTTGGAGACCAATTTTCAGTCGCCCCCCTCTCCTATGAGAGGTCCTTTTTTTTCCTTGTAAACTACACTTTTTATTACTAGTCCCACACTCAAGACATCCATCTCTTTCATACATGCAAAACACAAGGTAGAAGCTCCAATCTCTCTCTCAAAACTCTTGAGTTCCAGCAGTCTTTGGAGAGGTATTGGACTCATTTTGGTGTTCATCTCCCTAGCAAGAAGAGGTGTTTGCAAGTTAGCTTGGGGTATACAAGCTTGAGGGGTCGTTTCCATGGAGCCTTGGCCAAGTTATTGAACATCTATCTTCCCTTTTGGTCGACTATCAAGCTATTGAAAGGTAGTTATTTCACAGCTCATTGTAGCTGTGATTTTATGTACATTTACATATGTTTCATAGCTTGCTTATTCACATATAATGATTCTTTGATTTTGGGTTTGTTTTATACATATATATGTCTTCATAAGAACATGAAATTTCAGCTTTATAATCATGTTTCAAAATCTTTTCCGCTGCGTTTTTTCAGAAAGTTTAAGAGGTTAAACTTTGATTTTATCTTCAAACAAACCCTTCACTACCGCCTTCTTATCCTGATGACGAGCTGTCTGCTATGATGATGTACGATGTTCTATACACTCCACTACCAGACTCGACATTAACGGCTCCGTTAGATGATACTTCTAGCCCTTCGGTGGGAGATCTTGAAGTAAGTGATTCTACTTTTGATGATGAAGCAGTTGAGACTGAACGTGTGGACCAGGAGGAACAAGTTCCCACCAATGAAAGTACACAAGCATCAAATCTTGATGCCTCTAACAGGTCTGAACCTCATACTCCAACAGCTATAGATACTGAACCTGCGATTCACAATCTGGATATTGAGGTAGTTGTTCCCACCACTCCTAGATCTTGAATTAATGTGTATCATCTGTTGGACAACATCATTGGGGATGTTCTATCAAGATTGTAGACACGGAATTAGCTATACTTAACTGATAATGCCTCAGTTATGGAAAAGGGATATCTTCAGGATGGTGCATATCGATGTTTTATGTCTCAATTTGAGCCAAAATATCTAAGTGAAGCCTTACACGACGAGGCATGGGTTAGTGTTATGCAAGAAGAACTCCAACAGTTCAAGAAGTTAGGAGTATGGACCTTTATGGATAGACCAAGAGGTGCTAAGGTGATTAGCACCAAATGGGTGCTGAAGTGTAAGAAAGATGACCAAGGGCTTATCATTAGAAATAAGGCTCAACTTGTGGTTCAAGGGTTTTGTTGCACCAAAATAACCAATGAGCCTGATCAGAAAAACCTCTAAGTCCCACAGACATTACAACTGCTGAAGAAGATCAAAACAGCTGAAGACATCAACTGATTACAAGGTCTGAAGACAAAGCCTAAAGACAAGATCTGAAGACATGTACTACAGACAAAGTCTGAAAGTAAAGTACTGAAGACAAAGACTGAAGCTATCAGCTGAAGACAAAGTCTGAAAGTAAAAGTCCGAAGAACAAAGAACTGAAGACAAAGACTGAAGACCAATGTGATCAGTAGTTGTCACAACAGCTGAAGTAATTAACTTCAGTAGTTGTGATGGTTTCCTTTCAGTACTTGTAATTTACTTTTTAGTAGTTATAGTTTCAGTAGTTTAGTTTAGTAGTTTTATGTTTTGTGTACTTAGCATTCACTGAGATGTAATCAGTAGTTGAGAACATTCTCAGTAGTTTACATAGTTTTAGTAGTTTGAATAATTCTGTTAGATGTCACTATCAAGTGACATCAGCAGATGTCACATCTCCTATATAAGGGATGTTGACCTTGTTGTAAGTGTGACATTTTAGCCACCACGAAAGCATTGAATGAAATATTCCTTTTGCAGAATTCTCTCTCTATAACCGTTTACTTTTGTATCGAATATCAATTGTGTTCTTGCGAATTGTCTAATTCATTGTTTGATTTCCGCTGCAATACACTCTAATTAATCAAACTTAGATCACTGATTCTAACAAATGGTATCAGAGCTGGTTAATCATTGATCGATCTAACAATTGATCATTGAAACTGCTATTTCGATATCTAAGTTTGATTGAATTAGCATATTTGCAAGAATTGGTTATAGACCATTGAATTTCTGCTGCTTTTGATTATTTACTTTGAGTTTTCTCTTGGTTCATATTGAGTTTGTTGTGTTTTGCACTGAATCAGTTAAAACTTAATTGAATTTGGTTGAATCTGAGAATGACTACTCCTTCTAATGACCCTCACAATACCGGTTCCTAAACCAAGCCTCCGATGCTGGTTAGGACTGAGTATAACATATGGCAACGAAGAATGCTTCATCACGTGTCTGTTAACAGTTCAGGTTGTTGGACATCTGTGGTACATGGTCCACACAAGCCTATGGTGAACAATGCGGAAACCAACCAAATGGTTCCGAAGAAGAAGGAACAATACTCAGATGAGGATCGAAAACTGTTTGAAATTGATACTAAAGCGCATGGTATTCCGGCCATGGCCTTGCCTAATGAAATCTATGCTGGGCTTATGCATCCTGAAACTGCTCATGACCTCTGGAATGCATTGAAAGAACAATTTGGTGGAACAGATGAGGTCTTAGCAAATAATAGAGAAATCCTTGCCCAACAATATGAGACATTCTCTCATAGGAAGGGTGAGACACTGACTCAACAGTTTGAGCGTTTTTCCTCTTTGATCTCTGAGCTGAAAATGGTCAAACATGAATATACTAATAGCCAGATGAACAACAGATTCCTCAGATCACTTCCTGGGAGATGGGACACATACACCATTGTCCTACGCTCTAGTGCAAATCTGGATAGCCTATCTCTCACCCAACTCCATGGGAAACTGCTTACATTTGAAAGAGAGATAGAGCAGAAAAGGAAACTGGCATCATGAGGAAAGCTCACTGATGACTTTGTACCAGAGAACACTGCCTTTGTTGGTCATGAGTCAGAATATGCTACATCAGAAAGCAATTATGATGAGCATATTGATTTCTCTTCAAACAGTTCCGATCATGCCTTTGTTAGTGTTGATAGTCAGTCAGGTTGTAATAGTGACAATTTGTGCTTTGTCATGGATGATTTGAAAGGTATAGCTGATGATGACTTAGAAGAGATGGATATTCTAAGCCAAATGGCCTTGATTAATATCAGATCTCAAAAATTCTAGAAGAGCACTGGTAGGAAATTTCCAGGACTCTCTGGCAAAACCAAAGTTGGTTTTGACAAGAGTAAGTTGAGGTGTCACAAATGCCACAGGCTTGGGCACTTTGCAAGAGAGTGTAGATCAACTGGATCTAACTCCTCTGCACCCTTTGTGACTTTTCCAAGTAATAGTCCACAACAGAGGGCAACATCCTGCATATTTTATTCCTCAGGGTCCAATGCCATATCCATATCCCTGCTATTACATGCCACAGCCAAATCCAGTTCAAGTTCCAACTGCACAACAACCTCAAGCATTACCTGAGCCTTTACCATCTCAATTATCTCAATCACAACCTCATCACAGCTTCTTCACCCCTGGTGTTGTTGACTGGAGCAGTTTACCAGATGATCTCTCTGGTAATGAGCATTTATTTGCTAGTGATGGTCAACATGGTGGTGAACATCCTTTTGGGAATCTTGCTATCATGGCCCTGGAGTCTACTGAGAGTTCATGTTCCAATGCATCTTCATCACAGGTAACCCAGGTATCCTTTGAGGCTAAGGCCAAGATATGTTCTGAATCTTGCATAGCTGCATTTATCTCTATTAGAGAGGGAAATGTAGCTTTAATAAATCAAAATCTTAAGCTTGAGCAAACTATTTTGAAAAGAAAAGCTGAGTATGAGTCTATTATTAATGGTAAAGATGATGAGATTTATAAGCTAAATGCCAATTAAATGATGAAAAGGCTAAGCTAGAGGTCATTCTTGAGAACCATAGAGATCTCAAAGAAAAACTTGCAGCTACCCAAGTTGAGTGTGACCGCTAGGTATCATCCTGCAAGGGATTTGAAATGCTACTCAGTAACAATCTGCTTCGAATGTGAAGTTTGGAATAGGTTACAATCATATTGCACCACCTACAGATTTTACTCCAAAACCAATAGTAAAACCTCAAGGTGAAAGTAATTTCCAAACCACATCATCATGTGCATCATCTTCAAGTGATCACCCAAAATCACAAGATGAAATCAGTGTTGATACCTCAGCAAATCAATTGCCTGATGGGTTAACTACTGATAAGCACATGAAGCTGAGTACTTCAGATGTTGTCCCTCAAAGTATCTCAAGTACTGAAGGACAAGTCACAACATCTGAAAAGCATTTCAAATCAGCTGAAATAAAAATATTAACAACTACTAGATAGAACAGCTGAAGAACAAGTCTTCAGTTGTTATAGATCCTTTAGTACTTAAGATAACACCTTCAGTAGTTTCCACATCAGCAGTTGATCAATCCAAGATGAAGAATACCATGTGAAATATGTGGTAAATTCAATCATCTTTCTGATGAATGTTGGTACAGAAGGGTTCCAACTCAACAGAGATAAGCTCATTGAAACCCAGATGGATGAAATGAGAAAGAGTTTGAGACTAAGTTTGTACCACAATCATCCTAATGTGATAAACCCAAGCCTTCATCCAAATCCAAAAGAAGGATAAGGTTTATCACAATACAGCTGATTGTGCTCCTCATGATAAACTTCAAAGTAAGTTTGTAAATTTGAAGGAGGAAATGGTGGGTCACAGGAACTCATCAAAAACAAGTACTGATATGTCTCAAGAGCTGAAAGCTTTAGCTACAAATCAGACACAACTTGTTATGATGGTTCAGCATTTGTTGGGGAGAGTTAACCAACTAGATGGACCTGTGATCAAACCACTAAAAAGGCATTCCAAGCCCAAATCCAAGGAATCCATTTCAGCACAATCTCCACCTTCATCAGCTGTTAATCATGAGAAATAAGTTATGGTTAAATCTGTTGATGACAACAGACCCAAAACCAAAAAGGTTTGAGTCTCAAAACCTAACTAGTTCTTGTGATGAATGAAGGGTTCTTCAGCATGCCAAAGGAGCATCTGGTATGTAGATAGTGGAGGATCTATGCATATGACTGGGAGCAGTTCTCTTCTTAATGACTACTCTTAAGGAAAGAAGGCATTTGTCTCATTTGGAAATGATGCCAAGGGTTACATCATCGGGAAAGGATATGTGTCTAATAGAGATATCAGATTTGATGATGTTAACCATGTGGAGAATATAAGTATAATCTACTAAGTGTTAGTCAGATGTGTGATAAAGGGCATGTTGCACTTTTCATAAGCCAGAACTGCAGGATTCTGTCTTCCCAAGTTCTGAGGCTGATTGACAAGGTTTTGGATGATCATACTCTCCTGAAGGCCAACAGGATTGGAAGAGTATATGCCTTGGATTTGTCATAGAAGATTGATTTGAAGGGTCATCCTTGCCTGTTCTCCAAATCCTCTCCTCAGGAATCTAAACTGTGGCACAAAAGGCTGGGTCATGTAAATCTCAAAAACATGAATCAGCTGATCCACAATAGTTTAGTGAGAGTTTACCATAAAGGAGTTCCATTGTGATGAACCTGCGCTGCTTGTTTGAAAGGAAAACAACACAAAGTCTCATTCCCTCCTATTGAAGAACCTAAGTCCACTGCCTGCTTGCAGTTACTGCACATGGATCTATTTGGACCTGTGAGTGATGAGCATGGCAAAGAAGAATACTGTCTGTTAATTGTGGATGATTACTCTAGATTTGTATGGACCTTCTTCTTGCATTCAAAGGATGAGGTTGCTCAGACGATTATAAACTTTGTGTTGTATGTTGAGAAGCAGTATTTCCTATCAGTCAAGTGTATAAGGAGTGATAATGGAATAGAATTCAGAAACCATACACTTGATGATTTTTATCTCTCAAAGGGAATCAAGAGGCGGTTTAGCATCCCAAGAACTCGAGAACAAAATGGAGTAGTGAAGAGAAAGAACAGGACCTTAATTGAAGCTGCAAGGTCTATGTTGGCTGACTCTGGTTTGCCATTGACCTTTTGAGCTGAAGTTGTTAACACAGCTTGCTATGTGCAAAATAGAGTTCTAGTAAATCAGAGGTTGATGAAGACTCCATATGAAGTTCTACATCATTTGGCTCCTCTAATTTCATTCTTCAAAGCCTTTGGGTGTCCTTGTTTCATTCTCAACACAAAGGATCAATTCCATAAATTTGATCCTAAGGTGGATGCAGGGTATTTTGTAGGTTATTCATCCACATGCAAGGCTTACAGAGTCTTCAGTTGCAGAACAAAGATAGTTGAAGAAACCTTGCATGTGAAATTCAATGAATCTCCTAAGGATAAAATTCCACAAAACCCTGTGGAGTTGTTTGATCTGGACATACTGCAATATGTTCCTTATCAACCCCCAGCTGTTGCAAATCATGTGGATAAATCATCTTCTGCAGCAAGTCTTCCACCTGGTGGTACTGAAGATGATGATGATATCAGTACTCACCTTTTCAAGTTTAGTGATTAACTATCTGAGTCTGCTAAACTTGATGTTCCTGTAGCCTCAGCAGCTCCATCCACAACAAATGCTGATAAGATTTCTGACTCCTCTACATTATTTGACTTGCCATCACATACTTGGTTTCAAGAATCTAGATCAACATCTGCTGCTGCTGAACCTGTTACAAACACTTGCACTGATCTTTTAGTGTACCAAGAGTTGAAGAATCAACCCATGTCTCAAATCATTGGTGATATCAATGCTGGTGTCTCAACCAGAAGTCAATTGTCTAACTTCTGCTTCTATGCTCTTTTCATCAGTCAGCTAGAGCCAAAGAACTATCATGTTGCTTTGAAAGACAATGGAAGGGTTGAAGCCATGCAGCTTGAGCTACTTCAGTTCAAAAAGCAGCAAGTGTGGGAACTGGTTCCTCTATCCCCAGGTAAGTGTGCAATAGGCACTAAATGGGTGTTTAGGAATAAAACTGATGAAAATGGGCTTATTGTCAAGAACAAGGCTAGACTGGTTGTACAAGGGTTTTTACAAGAGGAAGGTTGTGATTATGATGAAACCTTTGCCCCTGTAGCCAGACTAGAGGCAATTAGATTATTCTTAGCCTATGCTGCATTCCACAATCTTAAAGTTTTTCAAATGGATGTCAAAAGTGCATTTTTATATGGTAAAATAAAAGAAGAGATTTATGTGTGTCAACCACTAGGTTTTGAGGACAATAAACATCCTGATTGGGTGTATAAACTTGATAAGGCTCTTATGGGTTGAAGCAAGCTCCTAGAGCCTGGTATGAAACACTTTCAAATTTTCTTCTTAAAAATAATTTCACTAGAGGCTCCATAGATAAAACTTTGTTTTAAGAAAGTGGATCAGCATAAGCTACTTGTTCAAATTTATGTTGACGATATAATTTTTGCATCCTCTGATCCCCGCTTGTGTGATGAATTTACAAGTTTAATGAAACAAATGTTTGAAATGAGTGCAATGGGAGAATTACAGTTCTTTCTAGGCTTGCAAATCAAACAAAAGGCTGATGGAACATTCATTCATCAGTCAAAATATAAAAAAGATCTTTTGAATAAGTTTGATTTACAAAATTGTAAGCCCTGTTCTACTCCCATGTGCAACACCACACAACTGGATGCAGATCAGAAAGGTAAAGCTGTTGATGAAACACTTTACACATGTATGATTGGGTCCTTGATGTACTTAACAGCTTCTAGACCAGACATCATGTTTGCAACTTATGTTTGTGCTAGATTTCAGCTGCTCCTAAAGAGTCTCATTTGATTGCAGTCAAGAGGATCTTTAGATATCTGCAAAGTACAAAATCTCTAGGTCTTTGGTATTCCATTGGACACTCTTGCAAATTAGTTGTTTTTTTCTGATAGTGACTATGCAGGGTGTAAGTTAACCAGAAAGTCAACTTCTGGTGGATGTCAATTCCTAGGCAACTATTTGATTTCTTGGCAGAGTAAGAAACAAACATCTCTTGCTACATCCACTACTGAAGCCGAGTACATTGCTGCTGCAAGTTGTACATCTCAAGTACTCTGGCTTCAGAACCAATTATTGATTATGGCATTACAGAGACTAAGACTCCATTATTAATGGATAGTGCTTCGGCTCTGTGTATTGTCAAGAATCCAGTCCAGCACTCTAGGACCAAACATATAGAGATCAGACACCATTTTATTAGGGATTGTTTTGAAAAAGGTCTGATTGATCCAAATTTTGTGCCTCGTGCTGATGAGCTTGCAGATATATTTACTAAGCCTTTGGATAGTTCACCTTTCCAAAACCTTGTGTTAAGGCTTGGTATGCTGCAGCTAGAATAAGTGACAACTACTGATGATCTCAGTAAATAAGTACTGATGACCATTAGTAAACATGTCACAAATATGTACTGATTATGTTTAAAGAAACTGATGTAGTTATAACTACTAATGTCAGTAACAAGATAAGTACTGATGTCTTATGAAACAACTGAAAACAACTTAATGTCTGATGAGTAAGTGTTGAGGACAGTATGAAATAGCTGAAAAGCTAAGAATTGACGAAAACTACTGATGAGAATTTTCTCTTCAGTTGTTTCCTCAAACTGTTATTTCACCTTAAATAGCTGATGACAAAACCATGTCTTCAGTAGTTTCACAACTACTGATGACTAACACCAAGTCCTTAGCTGTTTACAACAACTGATAACAAAACCATGTCTTGAGTAGTTTTACAACTACTGATGACTAACACCAAGTTCTTAGTTGTTTACAACACTTGATGGCAAAACCAAGGTTTTCAATACTTTCACAACTACTGATGACTAAAACTAAGTCTTCAGTTGTTTTCAAACGTTTGATAGTTAAAACCAAGTCTTCAGTTCTTTTTATACAACTGCTGATAATACCAATACTTTCAGTCGTTTTCTTTTCAGCCTTTTTCTTACCTATAAATACCTGTACTTATAGCCAAACGTTTCATTAGCCATTTTCAAACCTTCTCTCTCTCAACAATGGCGACCATGCAACTCAAACCCCAACACCACTGTGTTGCCTACCTTTCGAAATCGGCCTTCAACAAGTTTGATACAACCATCGATCTTATGTGGATTCCCCATACCGAACAGCCTTTCTTCTGAATCCTACCATATACCCTAATTCCTTAACCCAGTTCTGGACCAACGTCTCTGTCACAACTGGTGAGAATGATAGCCAAATCACTCTCCAGTCGTTGGTAAACCAGAAAAAGGTGCTCATCACCCCCGATATCATTCGCAAAACCTTAAATTTGCATGATGGCACCTATCCTAAAGAATACCCGAAATGCACCACTGATATGTCTTTCATCAATAATGGGTATGAAGGCGATTTAAGTGCTACAACCATACTTAAAAAGCACTTCCATGATGCTGAATGCCTTATCTTTCATATGGTGAATGTCTGCCTTGCATGAAAGACATCTTCTTGGGATGAGATGTCTTTCCGATGGCAACAGGTATTGTTTTCTCTATCTTTGAACGCTAAAATCTAATTTTTCTGAGATAGTGTTCATGGAACTAAAGGATCTGGCTCAGAAACCTGTGGCAAACAGATGGCTACTTTATCCCAGGTTTCTGATGGCCATAATTTTGAATCAATTACAATCTGATGGCCTTGTTGGTCTTGGGGTCCCTGCTCCAGCTGTTTTAGCTGAGGTATACTCCAGACATAACTCAGACCCTACTCTAAAAGGGGCTCTGCCCGGATGCTAAAACCCAAGCAGAGGGAACCCACAGCCTCCACTTCCAGATCCAAAGTCCCCACCAAACCCAAATCCAAAAAGCCTAAAAAGGCTACTCAAGGAGATGCATCCCTTGAGGATGCCCCTGTACCACAAACACAAGAAATACATACTGGTTCTAACCCCCAGTTATGTCCAAGACTCAACCTGCTGAAGCCGCACAGGTATCATCTCAACAGGATCCTGTTGCAACCACAATTGGGGATCCGATAATACTAGAACCTATCTCACTTGAGAGGGTTACCATTGAAGCGCACCTCTCACCCCGGGTGCAATCTGCTTCGGACCAATCTCCACATGCAACCGCCCCTCAAAGCCCAACACTAATCATTGCTAAAGTGCTGAGTCAGTTGCATTCCTCACCCCCTCCCCAGAAACCAATTCACACTGGGAATACCTCAACCATTGAGGGGGAGGACCAAAATGCTTCTGATAACCCACAGCACAGGGGTTACATTGCTCAATCTCCAAGTGTAGAAACGGAGGTTAGAACATCTGGTAAGGCTGGCACTTCTACTGATTCAGCATATGATGAGGATGAAGTTGGTAACATCCATAAGACCTTACCAGAGGCAACTGCCAATGAAGGACACAATCCTAAGGCAGGAAGTCCCCAGTACCAAGAACAAGGGGCACATGCATGTACTGATCTACACTCAGTGCATGTTCATCCTGATTCAATCAGGAGGTCAGGTGATTCAGCAAGCACTGATGATGACCCGGGCTTCTTCTATGATGTTTTAGCCCAAAATACCATCCTAGAGAATGAGGTAAGCAGACTCAACGAGCTGCTTGCCAAAATGTCTCAGGTTCAAAGTCCATCTACCCCCATTACCACACAGATGGCACCTTCAATTGAAGGTTCCCCAAACACTTCGCCTACACACATAACTATGCCACCAGCCTCTGCCTTTGGCGCCACCTCTCAGGGACAGGACCCCTCTAAGCAGATGGTTGCTATCTTTCAAAACTCCTTACCTCTCATCACTCTAATCATTACTGAGATTGTTCATAAAGCCATAGATGAGGATCTCCTAAAATCTACAAACCCTCATTGATGATGCTGTTCACAAATCTCTTTCTGCCTTTCAAGCCCCTGATCCCAATGCAACCAAAAAGGGGGAGACTTCCAAGTCTAAGGCAGTGAAAGAAAAGAAAAGAAAAAGAGTTGATGATGAGAGGTGCTGAGTCAAAGCTAATGAAGATAAATCCTTAGAAGATCTTGTCAAAGATGCTGATGAAGCTCACAGCAGATCCATGGATAAAATTATAGATCAGCTCTTTCAACAAGGTCATGACACAGCCACATTAGACTATGAGATCAGAAGGCTGGAAATAGAAGAGATTCAAGCAAGATGGGCTGGTTATAGTGTGTTGGAAAGGGAAAGATTCGAGATAATGATCAGATTCATTGCCAAATACCTTGAAGATCATTGACAGAGATAAAGGCCTCGTCTAGAGACAGTATTTTGGAGATAACGAATAAAATCTGCTCTGCTGGAGGCTATAATAAAGCGTTGATAATAGAAGCACTGGATGAAACGGGTGCAGGGAAGAGAACTGAAATGGCAAAGCTCTCCAAAGCCAAAATCACCACCAAAATGCTAAGCCAGTCTTCTCATATTCCTACTCAAACACAACCCTTATCTCTAAAATCTCCCAAATCTATCCCTAAACCAAGCCACCCACAACTCAACCCTCAAAACCAATCCCTTTACCCCAAAAACCACCTCAAACCTTACCGAGTGATACACCCAGAAGAGAGGAGGGTGTTGAGGGTAGAAGAAGATGAAGAAGAGGATGATGATGAAGATTGTCTGCCAATCTCTGCTGTTCTCAACCTTAAAACACCTGAGCACAGAAGTCAACCGTGATTACACCTACCTTGCAAATGCAGATGGTGAAGGTAGGATTGAAGAAGCAGAACAGCAGAAGCAGCACGATGAGCAGTTTCTCAAGCTGGTTGACAAGGATTTCCCTCGGTCCTCATCCATTCAAGAAATGAAGAAACAAGCTCTGAGGCTGTACACTCTTAGACATACCTTTCAACATCAAAAAGAAAGAGTGCGGATTTGGCCAGACCCCAGGGTAAGTTCTAGAATTCATAAGAAAAATATACCAAGTAGATATCATGGCCAAGTGAAGAAGATCTTGAATGCTGCAATTACATTGGCCATGGTAGTCTCACCCTAGGAAATCATTGAAGAATTCAAGAGAGCTCATAACTCCAAGACAACCCCTCAATCTATTCTTGAGAACAAAATGATCAAGAAGGGGTTGTTATACAAAAGACTTGATCTTCAGAAAAGTGAAATCCAGTTGTTACTTGAAGGCTCTCACCTTGATGAATTTGCTTACAAGAGATAACAACTGTGGAGTTGAAAAATGGAAAGACAGTGAAATACCTGTCTGAGTATTATGGCCCAGAGTTCTTCTTTAAGGGAGTAGCAGAAGAACTCACCAAGGAGGAACAAGTTGTTCTCCTTGAGGCCTATGCTAGTGAGTCTTACAGACTCATTCATGGGAATTAGGTTTCCTGGTTGGGATAAGACTCTGTATCCAGTTTCCCCAAAACAGAGTGCCCTTCCATACTTAGCCAATCAAAAGATTAGAAACCTGTTCCCGGCCTGTGCTTAACTGATTACCTCTGAAGCTGATCAAGAGGGTGTTTTTGCCAAGAATAAGTGGGATCATCAATAAATTTAGAGGTTTTGGCTGCATTGGTTCAGGGGGAGTTTGTTGGACCAAAAGAACCAATGAGCCTGATCAGAAAAACCTCTAAGTCCCATAGACATTACAACTGCTCAAGAAGATCACAATAGCTGAAGACATCAGCTGATTACAAGGTCTGAAGACAAGATCTGAAGACATCTACTGAAGACAAAGTCTGAAAGTAAAGTACTGAAGACAAAGTCTCAAGCTATCAGCTGAAGACAAAGTCTGAAAGTACAAGTTTGAAAAACAAAGAACTGAAGACAAAGACTGAAGACCAAAGTGATCAGTATTGTCACAACAGCTGAAGTAATTACTTCAGTAGTTGTCACAACAGCTGAAGTAATTAACTTCAGTAGTTGTGATGGTTTCCTTTCAGTACTTGTAATTTACTTTTCAGTAGTTATAGTTTCAGTAGTTTAGTTTAGTAGTTTTATGTTTCGTGTACTTAGCATTCTCAGAGATGTAATCAGTAGTTGAGAACAGTCTCAGTAGTTTACATAGTTTCAGTAGTTTGAATATTTCTGTTAAGGGATGTTGACCTTGTTGTAAGTGTGACATTTTAGCCACCACGAAAGCATTGAATGATATATTCCTTTTGCAGAATTCTCTCTCTATAACCGTTTACTTTTGCATCGAATCTCAATTATGTTCTTGCGAATGTCTAATTCATTGTTCGATTTCTGCTGCAATCCACTCTAATTAATCAAACTTAGATCACTGATTCTAACAGGTTTCAACAAGTCAAAGGCATAGATTACAATGAAGTGTTAGCACTGGTGGCATGGAGGGAAGCAATTCGTATTTTCTTAGCCTATGCGTCCTACATGAAGATTAAAGTTCATCAATTGGATTTGAATAGCGCATTCCTTCATGGTGAAATCCGTGAAATAGTCTATCAATCAACCTGAAGGATTTCAGGATCCTTATCATCGGGATAGAGTTTATAAAATGGACAAGGCTTTTTACGGGCTCCATCAAGCCCCTAGAGCATGGTATGAGAAACTCTCAACTCATATTGTGAAACATGGTTTTCGCAGAGGAGTTATTGACTGCATGTTTTTCATTAAAGAAAAGGATGGTGATTTACTACTGGTACATATATATGTGAAAGAAATAATCTTCAGTTGCAAAAATGAAGAATTATTTAAGAATTTGAATCTGTAATGAAAGTAGAGTTTGAGATGAGTGCCATGGGGGAGATGAAGTTCTTTCTTAGCTTATAGGTTGATCAGACACCAAAAGAATCTTCATGCATCAGAACAAATATGTAGGAGATATCCTTAGTCAATTTGACATGAAATGCTACTGGTGATAGAACTCCACTTGCCAAACCATGACATGGCACCCGATGAAAATGGTAGTCTGGTTGATGCCACCATGTATAGAGGAATGATCAAATCTCTAATGTACCTGACAACCTCTCGTCCTCATATTAAGTACACCACGTGTCTTTGTTCCAAATATTAGGCTAAACTAAAAGTAATCATCTTATTAGAGTTAAAAGGATTTTTGTTATGTGAAGGGTACTCGAACACTCGGGTTGTGGTATCCTCATGATGATGATTTGAGCTTACAACACATAGTGACTCGGACTATGGTGGTTGCAGGATGAATTGCAAGTCAACATCAGCGGGATGTTAGTTCTTTGGCAGACGGTTAGTCACCTTGTAGTGTAAGAAGCAGACATCAGTTACTCTATCAACATATGAAGCTAAATATCTTGCTGCTGGAAGTTGTTGTTCGCAAATCATTTGGATTCAACAGCAAATGCGCGAATACGATTTGCAATTTTCTAACACCCCTATCTTTGTAGATAATTCTTTTACAATTGCTGTCACCAAAAATCCGGTCCAACACCCAAAAACAAAACACCTCGGTATTAAATATCACTTTATACGTGACTGTTTTGAAAAGCAACTAATCCTGTTGTTAAAATTAATACTAATTTTCAACGCGCCAACCTCTACACAAAAGCATTTGACAAACCATGGTTTTTATATCTCTTGGAGGTTAAAGGCGTGAAAAAGAAAAGTGATGTGATTCAAGAAGAAGAATGTTCTTAGTCCGACAAGTATTTTCTTAGTTTACTATTTATTTTCTTTTCCTGTCGATAAAAATCCAAAAACACAAAAAGATTTTCGGTTTTTGAATTTTAGGGGGAGAATAGTTTAGCTTAGTATTTAATTAGTTACAGTACTTATTTATTTAAAAAAGCAACAAGGGGGAGGGCAGATTAGGCGAAAGAAATGAAACAAATTTGCACAACAAGCTAAATTCAAATTTCAAGTTTGAGAAGTCTAAGCACAACAAAAGAAAAATGATAGTAAAACTAGTCTGCTAATGAGGTAACATAGAGAAAGTAGACCTAGAGGTTGCTAGTTCATTATATGATGTGTCGGTAGATTCAACACCATAGATGAGTAGACTTCATTGGTGAATTAAATACAAACTAATTTGTTCAACTTGTTGTGGGTTCTCATCTTATCCCTGGTTAACACAATCAAATCATTTCCAATAAGGGGTGACGAGCAAAATAAATGCCACAAATGTGTGCGGATGACCATAAAAATGAGCAAAGCACATGGAAAACTGCTAAAAGCAATCAAGCTAATGACTAATGTCGTTGGTGCGTTATGTGCAAAAGAAACAAATGCTCTAACAAGAAGATAGGTTGTGTGCCTCTCTGTTATGCGATGGCACTGACCTAAGGCTTGGCATCTCTTTGAAAGCTCTTAAAATAGTTTCTTCTTGTTAAATACCCGTAGACCGTTCAATAATCTCCTGAGGAATGTTGATTACCATATAAGTGTGGGATCCACAAATGCTTATTGAAATAAATAAACCTAACTCATTCCCATTACGAGTCAAAAAATTTGTGTATGAATTTGAGTGGACAAGTATACTGACAATCATCATGGCGGCAACTCTTGATATTCAAAATCATTGTGTGCATCTTATACCTCTAGTATGATTTGTTGATAGTGCTATTGACTCTCAAACAAAACACGAATCCGGCATCAAAGTGCATATTAAAAGGGGTTCCAAATGATTATGATATACCTGTATGATTCTGTAATAAATCTTTCAAGAAATGATAAAATTAACTTGAAGATGTTCTGCTCAGGAAGTAAAATCAGTTAGATGTAGTCTAAAAGTTTTCCATCCATCTCAAACCCAAAATAACAAAAATATGTCTTGTTTTCTTTTAAATTTCAAGTTGTTTTCTATTTTCTAGTTTTTTTGTTGCGTAGATGTCGGACTATACAACTAGATGAAATCTGTGAATCACTCACTAAAAGGGTCATGTCTGAGATGATCATAGGTCATAATGTTATATCAAAAGTTACAATTTTAGTTTTGTGAAAGTGTATGAGGTCAAGCTCATTAGTATGAGCCAATCACATGATTGAATCATAAGGATGAGCCAATCGCACGTTTGAACCATACGTATGAGCCAATCACATGATTGAATCATAAGGATTAGCCAATCGCACGTTTGAACAATATGTATAAGGCAGTCACATGATTGGACCATGAGTATGAGACAACCATGCGATTGGATCATAAGACTGAACCAATCGTACAAATGGATGAAGGAGTATAAGCCAGTCACCCAACGGAATCCCACTTGCACGATTGAAGCTTGCGTATGGGTCCAGTTGCACGATTGAATTTTAAAACAGTATAAATAAGGGTGTCAATCGGTCGTAACCCTTACCATCCTTCAAAACTCTCTGACACCACCCATACAAACATACTTTACCAAATTGTTGATAGTTGTGACTAGTCTCATTTGTGATACTAACTACTTTCCTACTCATCTACAGGTACTTTTCAACTGAAATCGATCCAAATGATTGTCTTAATCACACCATTAAGGATCGATAATTCTAAAACCTAGACCGAGACTAACTCTTAAGAATAGACCACTTAAATGTACATTAATGTTGATTTAAATGAAACTAAGTGCTATTTCGAGTCTCTATGGTCAAAATGACGTTAACACGAAGTATAATGTCATGTTTTTGAATAGATTCAAATACATGGTGTTCAACAGTGAAACATGCGAATGGACATGCTGATGAACTTCAATCGCACGATTGAGCCAGGCGCATGATTCAATCGCACGAGTGAATCAATCGGTGACTTAGTTGCACGACTGACTCAACCGCATGGTGCAGCATACGACTAAGTTTAGTCTTAGGCTCAATTGCACGACTGAACTCAGCCGCAGGCTAAATCGTATGACTGAACTCAATCGTACGACTAAAACTCAGTTGTATGGTTCAATCGCATGACTGAACCAGTTTGATCAAAACAATTTAAGTTCCAACTATCATCTCTTATGCATAAATCTAATGTTTATGTTTCTTGTGTTGCAGTAGCATGGCTGATATATGGAAGATGAGCACCAAGCACAACATCTATGCACATTTAGATGCTACTTCTCGAAACGCTTTCGAGTTTGCTGGGATTCTTCCTTCCTACGTAGATTGAGGATCTACCAGGCCTTCTATGCTCCATGTACACCATACCGATCTATAAAGCAGGCCTTCTAGGAAGGTGCCTCAGTTGATAGGTCCATTGAGCCCCACTGTGTTCCGAGCTCCATCTTCGGACAAGAGATTTAGATTACTGAAGATGATCTGAGGCGAGTCTTGGATCTGGGTGAGGACGATGCCTACCCAACCAAGTTGCATCACCTGACTATTCGGGGATGCTTTTTAAGGATAAAGTACACTGGGGACATCAAAGCAGGTGTGCTCAACAAGAGCAACATGTGCCCCCAATTCAAGTACTTGGCTCATGTTATCCTTAAGTGCATAGATTCAAGGCGAGAAGGATTCGATGAGGTCTTTGACCAAATCCAAAATGCTTATGTTGCACTAGTACTAAACCGCCCATTCAGTTTCTCTCGCATGCTCTCCTCGTACCTGATAGAGAATATCGAGGCCAAGGCAAGGAACACCTCTATATGTATCCAAGGTTCTTACAGATGATCATAGACAAGAAGCTTCCTCTGTTGTCAAAGGACAAGGATGATGATATTGTATTAGAGGTGATGGATGACACCACACTAGGGAGGATGAAGGTGTACCAGGGGAACCAGGTGAAGCCCCCAATCAGGAGATTGTTTGGTCATCTAGCCGACGAGGATTATGTGGCGCCCTTTGGTAAGAAGTGGTGTCACGACGATAGTGATTCTGATGTTGATCCCATAGTGGTTCCCACTGAAGAAGATGATGATGATGATGATGATCTTGATGATGGTTAAGGTGGTGGAGATGGTGCCCCTAGTCATTCAAGGGCCACTGACACGTCTAATATATCTCCACCACCTCCTCACAGTACTGTAACTGCTCCTGGTGGATTGAAGCAGGTTGCTTTCCACCAGGACTTTTTGATTGATGAAGAGGAGGTGTTTGATTATGAGCCTCTCACTAGGATAGTCAGGAGCCGGTTGTGGCTACTGAGAAGAGGAAAGAGGTGGTTGGTGGACGCCTTGCTGTTACTACACGTGATGATCCTCATCTCACTCATCCCACCTACACACCTGACTAGCCTATCAGCTCTTGGGGAGCCGTTACAACGAAGGGCTCCAAGAAGAAAAAGATGGCCCATCCCTATGGCAAAAAGAGTAAGAGACCAAGGTTCATATTGATCACATCTCCACCACCACTGCCATAGCCACTACCAACCCTACAACCACTGATACTCCAACCACCACAATCCATTCCCATCCGTCCTCCCATCTTCATTATATCCACCATTACAACCACCACTCAACAAGCCAATACCTCCACCCAATCCATATTTACATAGAGTTCTATTCTACCCATGGTCGGGTTAGAGGAATAGCTGGCAAGCCTAAACCGCATGGTGCTAAAGCTGATCGCAATTGATGATCTGAGAGCTACTCAGATAAATCAGCTGACGGCGGTAAATGTAGCTCAAGCCAAGCAAATAGGTCAGCTCAGTGAGAAGAATGCATAGTATGAGATGTAACATCTTGTATTTTGTGTTAATCAAAAGTTAGTTTTGTTATAATCTTGTAAGGGCCATTGTTGTTATTAATGTAACCATGAGGGTTATTCATGTTTGTTTTCATTAGATCTTTAATTTGAAAGTTAATATTTTTACTATTAGAATGATCATAACAATAATAATCATACTAATAATAACAATATTAACAAAATTAATAATAATAATAATAACCAAGAATGATAATAATAATAACAATAATTTGTAAGAATTATTAGACTTAGAAATTTATAAAACTTGGATTTAATAAGTCAAGGGGGCCCTAATGTTATTTTAGAAACTTTAAAAACAAAATTTAAAACATAAAATGATAAAATAAAAATCAAAGGGACCATATGTGTAAATTTACAATTTCCCAAACCAACCCTCCCCTTCACCCGACTTTCCGGCGGAGCTCCGGCCATACTCCGCCGAGCTCCGACCACCCCCAAAACTCATTAAAAACTATAATTTTTGAACCAAACCGCTCCTAAACGCTTCGTGAGTGTGTTTCGAACTGAATGCACAACATAATGTGGGTTGAAAGCACCGGTTACTAAAATCAAACGAGTTCATAACCGGCCACTTTAGTCCTCTAACCGTTCGGTCATTACAATCCAATAATAACCCAATTACTTCAAGCAGATCAAACTTCTATCTATACCTAATCAAACAAAACTCTCAATTTCACCTGAGACAAACAATTACAACGAGTTCGAATACCCCCTTGAGCCGCGACCTACCTGCTAATCGAACACCATTCTTCGGATTTCAATATCTGAAATTGACAAAGGGTTTTCATTCATTGGGTTCTATAGAAGCTTCCTGTGCAACGAATTGGATTAATATCATCATTTGAACATGGAACAATCGCCACATCAGTCGCGACCTATTCTTCATATCATCACCCTCTATTCGATACTAATCACCTAAGTTCTGTATATCATTATGCTTGATTTCACTTGGGCATTAAAAGCCCCATGTTCATTCCGGTAAACACCATCGATTTGATCTTCAGTTTTGGTTCAAATCAAGCTAGGGTTCTTGCGATTTGGGAGGACTTTGTTAATATGGCTTAAGTGAATTCAAAACCAAACTAAAACACGGCTGCGGCCTTGGTTCAAGTGGTAACTTTGGTGACTTCTAAACAAGAGGTCCCCGGTTGAAGCTGAAGAACCTCCTGTTTTAATTTAAGGCTTTTTAGCCTTTGTTTTAATTCAGCTTTTTCCTTAAAATTTATAAAAATCAAGTTTTGAACTTGTTATTTTTTAGACACCCTACTATTTTCTGCTAATTTATTTTATAAGATCTCTTTACATTTTATTATATATTATAGGCAAACAATATAATTAATTTATTCTCTTATAAATGGGACCTTAAATATTGTTTAACTCATAGAATCATTATTTGTACAAATCATTTATTTTATTATAAGTTAAACTTAAAATATTGTTTTGCTAAATTATTGTTAGTCAAATAAATTATATAAAATATTTTTCATAAAAAAATAGACTTTAAAAGTTGTTGTTTATTTAAATAATAAGCATATATTGTCGTATAAAATCAGGGTAATTTTTAAACTTATACACGTTACTGAACTTTGTAACTAAGTTGTGTTACAATGGTTTCCTACATTTTTTAAACTAAAATTCTTAACTCGTATGTATCTTTTCTTTTATTATTTAATGTAATTAATAAAACCTCTAAATACCAAATTCCACCTAAAACCCTAGTTCTCGTTAAAACGTTAAGCTTGTTATAAATAAACTTAAACCTTGTAAATATATTTATTTTTTAGGTGCATTGTCAAGCATTACATTGGATCGTTGTTATTATATTTCTTATTAATTGTCATTCTATACGTATTTGATCAAGTGAGTATTTCTATACCTGTTTTTCTTATTTTCACACTTTGGGGTGAAACATGTTACATTATAACCATTGCACTTGTAAACGTTGATTCTTGTAAAATTATGACAATTTACTTGTGTGTTGTGGTTAGTTGAACTTTCTAGCTACCATGTAATGTCGAATATATGTACAATCATTAACTATTGCTAGCTTAGCGAAGTCATAGATCAATGGGCTAGACAAGCCTGCTTGGTTGATCCAAGTACACTTAGCAAATCGTATATAATTGTAAACGTTTCCGACTTGTAAAACTTTGTCGAGGTTTGATTGTGCGTTGTGTCCTACATCCCTAGTTTACTTTGTTCTCTAACTTCAAACATGAATTGCCATCTTTTATATACTTATGTATCGAAAACTATGGAAATCTCACCAACATTATGTTGACCTTTTATTTTTAACATGTTTCAGGAAATACTCAAGCTTAATCGCCATTTTGAAGTTGTTCACACCTAGGAATGGACCTAGTTAACTTAACGAATCAGCTTCTTATATTTTTACATATTGTGTTCTTATTTGAGAATTATGCTTGTAATTTACCTTCCAAACTTATAAATAATATATTTGTATTTAATAATAGCATTATGTGGCTATGAACGATCTTAACTATCACTCCTCGACGTTTCCGCCGTCAAGGTTGGGGTGTGACACATTGGTATCAGAGTCCATAACTATAGGGATTTAGGTTATTAGAAATGGTGACCTAGACTATATTATGCATGAACCTTATAGAATTATAATTCTATCTTGTAAATTATATATAGTTGCATGCTACATAATGCTATGCCATACTTATGTGCAACTTGATGCCTTAGCATAGGTGTGCCTTGTAATTGTTTAAACTCTGTTACTTTTCTACCTAAACTTATCTTGACCCTTTGACTCTCCCCGACAAATGAAACTTCTTAATCTTATTCTCGACTACGCGTGGAATCGTATACTTATGCTTATGACTTGGATCTTTAGACTTATGTCTAATCTATGAAATTCTCATCAAGGTTTTGATTTCATGAACCTAAGAAATTTGTGTGACACATAGACACCTGTATTCTGGATTTCTTGGCAAAAAGCCTTTGGGCTAAGGCAAGCATATCGTATAAATCCTATGGGACTAGTTATGCTTACCTAGGGATTTCTGGGATGAGTGATAAACTAGGTTAACATACACAAGTTTCTAAGGCAAATGTGTCAATTTACCTTGACGTGTCAACGTTTCCAAATGGTAATGTGTTACCAAATGGAACCATCCGGTTTATATTTAAAATATCAAAAATCCTTGATTCCTTGGACTGGTTTATCAATGAAACTCTAATATCTTCTCATTCCTATCTTATAGAATGTTCCCGTTTATATTGAACTCGTTATACTTCTCAATTCCTACATTTACACAACGTTATACGTTGTACTCCATATGTAACTATCTTCATACCTTGACCAACGTGTTCATGGATCTTAATATATCTAGAGATATTGGTCGTCTAAACCGAATGTTTATTTTTAAACTTAAAATTGTTACTTAGAGTTTTCAAATGTCCTTAAAGTGCGTCCTACATTTGAAATCATGCAATGCCAAAAGGTGGAATACCTACATCCCGAGATACCTTGTCTAGGAAGGTATACACATAAATTTGATTCGACCGTTGGATCTGTTTATCTGACCTGGAACTCATGAGATGGGTGTTCACTTATAGGTATGCGTGTCTACCGTAAAGTTGGGGTTGACGTAACACTTTGAGAAGTCAACGCATTTCCCTTTTATTTTGAACCGAACATTTACATCCCGTTATTGTGTTGAATCACTTCCGTAATTGATCTTGTTTCTTGGCTTAAACCATTCAAGATTTGAGAACCTAACACAATTAATTCTCTTACCCTAAACTTTAACCTTAATCCTAGCAAGCATGATTTTCTTTTCCTATTAAAGTCGCATTGATGTAATTTGAAGTTTCTAAATTCTAGCTGATATCCTCTTCGTTTGCTAAGTCAAGCGTTATAAAAACTTCAAACCGTTTCGCGTCATAGGCAATGCAAGAGTCGCAAGTCAACCTATGACTAAGGACACTCGTATCCGCTAAATGATTCTATCTCATCAAAATAGGGGTGATTCCTTTACTTTGGTGATGAGTTTCCATTGGCTATTACTGTTCTAATGAAATTGCATCGTCAAGACAAAAGTAAACCTCGTACCTTGATGACTATTTCCTTCTTTTTGTTTTTATGATTTCGTATTTTACAAATGGACTTACCTCCTTAAAATAGGAGTAAAATTTCGTATCTTGATGACGGTTTTCAAATTTTGTATTGTGTGCTTTATGAAATCCCATCCTCTGAATCGGGGTGATTTCCTTGTTTTGAGGATAGATTTCATTCATTTTCCTTTGGAACTCATATTTCACGAATGAAATGACCCCACCAAAATAGGATTGAACCCCGTACTTTTGTGACAAAGGTTAGTTCTCGATTGTTTTCTTGTTATTAGGAAATTCAATCATCAAGATAGGCGTGAAATCCATACCTTGATGATAATATCACCAATTTAAAATTTTATGGATGTTTATTTTCCTCAAATGAAATGACCTCATCAAAATAAGAGTGAATTCCGTTCTTTGATGAAACTTTTCATTTTGCTATATTGTGTTTCTATAAAACTTCACTGTTGACATAGGAGTGATTATCCTTACCTTAATGTAAGTTACCTTAATTTATTTTTGTGGATCCTCAACAATGAGTTAGGATCAAGCTCTCGTTTGGTAGTTAAGAGTCATATTTTAGGAAATACACCACCAAGGTAGGAGTAATACCAAGGTTTTAAGACTTTAATTGACAAGAAACATGTATAACTTGAAGGGTGGACAACGTTATTTGATTTATCGACGATAGTGTTCTAACCAGCCAAGCTAAAACATGAATCTTGAACTCAAAAGGGGTCGTTGTTACTTTAGGGAAACCCTAGTTCCAAGCCTGGAACATTTAAATTTTAAACGATTTCCTCTCTCACACTTTTATGTTTCAATTTGACGTTTGATCTAGCTTTATGGAACCTTTTTTATCGACCTTCATTATGAGTTATCATCAAAACTAGTTGCACGATGATAACACTCCTAAAACAATTTTTTGTACAAGATAAAGTTATTATAAATTTATGTCATGCATTTCTGATTATAGCAATGTACGGTTGTGTTCATGGGTTTGATGAACCGCAAGCCGTACTTGGGAAGTTATTTGTGACTGCCTTTATCGTCGATATTCTGAATTATTTAAATTCCAATCCGATCATGAACGGCGTCTTTCTTTAACTCTTTACCCATAATTAAAAATGCAATGCCCATTATTTTAGATAACCTTGAACTCCTAATCTTGAAAATATTTAAATCTCTATCTTGATTGTGTTGGATTCTATATGCCCAAGAAACATAGAACATTGATGCGGTTAGTATGTCATGATCCAAGTCGGGTTATACCCAATAACAAGCTTTCCAATCACTGACAATTATTCAATTGACGATATGATCATGTAATTAAATAATAACACCATATTTAAAAAATGGGTTTTCTAAATAAGTTGCATATGAGATGGAACAACTTATTAGGATATTTTGTTCAAGAATATTACTTATTGTTATTTAAGTTAGTTAGATAACATTAAATAATAAAAGAGTGTATAAGTTATACAATTAAAAGTTAATTGTACAACTTATAAGGGACTAGTTTATAAAATTATTTGATAAGGTTTTGGGGGGAAAAACTCTTATCTTAGAGCTTTTTCGCCCCCCCCCCCCTCCTATGAGAGGGTTTTACTTTCTTGTGAACTACAAAACTTTAAAGACTAGTCCAACACTCAACCATCCCATCTCTTTCACACATGCAAATCAAAAATTAGAAGCTCTCATCTCTCTCTCAAGCTCTCGGGTTCCAGCAGCCTTTGGAGAGGTTTTGGAGTCATTTTGGTGTTCATCTCCCTAGCAAGAAGAGGTGTTTGCAAGTTAGTTTGGGGTATACAAGCTTGAGGGGTCCTTTCCTTGGAGCCTTGGCCAAGTTTTGAGCATCCAACATCCCTTTCTGGTCAGTTTTAAGCTGTTGTAAGGTAGTCTTTCACAGCTCATTGTAGCTGTGATTTTATGTACATTTACGTATGTTTCATAGCTTGCTTATTCACATATAATGATCATTTGATTTTGGATTTTTTTTAAACATATATATGTCACCATAAGAACATGAAATTTTAGTTTTATAATCATGTTTGTAAATATATTTCTGCTGCATTTTTCTGAAAGTTTAAGAGGTTAAACTTTGGTTTTATGGACAACAAACCCTTCAATGGCATCAAGAGCCGGTTATGTGGATAGCTTGCTTGTTCTTGTCCTTTAAATATCGGTTTTAAAGGATGTTTATTCACTCATTAGAGGCTGTTTTGGTTGATTTAATAAACCCATGTCTTTAAAAGTTATATCTTCATACTTATGATTAAACTTTGAAAGATAGGAATGTCAATTGGTTGATATGTTTGGTTGTTGTTTGTTTGGACACAAACAACCCTAATTTTCAGTTATGTTGGTTGAAAATTTGGGGTTTGATGGGGTTTATTTTGTTTATTGTATGATGTTTATATTTGTTCATTTGATAGTGCATAACCTAGCTTGACCTTGTGTTGTTTGGTTTGAAAGAATGTATTTATTTGATTATATTCATTCAATTGGGTTGTAAAGTTTTGTGCTTGTAATTTTCTATTTATTCATTGGGATGTAATAATAGATTAGGAGTACTTTTCATTCACTAGAAAATATGTATTAGGATATATATTTTGTAAAAGAAGATGCTCGGGAAGGAAGCACAAAAGGTAGACACAAAGTGGACTTGAAGCATACGGATGCGACATCAAGTAGGAGATCCATTGTAATATCTATTTTGTGTTATTTTGGAAACCCTTAGCAAAGACTAAATGACCACACTTGTGATGGCAAACAAGTGTGGTCATAATAGTAGCTATGGTTATGCGCATGTGGCTGTTTATATTATGCTTGTTTGATTGTGTTTGTGAATGATTGTATGATATTTGGATATGATAAACAATCTTAATAAAAATGATCTTAACAAGCTAATATAAAAATGATTCTTAATCATTAAGTGTTAATAAATGGTTATTAAAAGGATTAATGATTTCATAATAAAATTGGTTTTATTAAAAGAACCATTGGTACATAGAGTTTCCAATGTCTAGAATTAATGAAAACTTTAAATTCTTTACCAACAAGTTTAACACCGTCCTTTTGCACAACAGTGAGTCATTTGGAAACTCTAATGGGATAAAGGTCATCTAACCATTTAGAGGGAACTTGTGACTTAAGGTGGGGATACCATATTGGTGGGATAAAGGTCACCTAACCACTTATGTTGGTAAACTCACATGTGTGTGCACGTAGGGTAACTTGATTTGCAAACCATGTTAAATGGATCACCTACAATATGGTTTCCAAATGGTGTTTATGGGATTAACATGCCGACTTTACATATGACGTTTCAAGTCGATCCCATATCTCTAGAAGTTGCAAATGGTTGCAATCTTCAATCGTTGACCACCTTATTAATTTAAATCGTGGGATAAATGTCACCTAACCACAATTTAAATGTAATGTTGGATTCTAGATTTTAATATAAAATGGCCATAAGTGATATTTATTATTAAAATAACAATATCAAAAATACTAAAATTGATCTTTGTAAAATTTTGTAGATGGCCTCCAATAACCATGATAACAATGAAAATTCATCCGCGTCTGCCCAATCATTACGAGCGATTCTCCAAAAGGAACGTCTAAATCATAACAATTTCATTGATTGTTATCGAAACTTGAGAATCGTTCTCAACCAAGAGAGACAATCATATATTTTAGACGACCCTATCCCCGATCAACCCACTGAGGAGGATGATGTGGAGGCCTATAACGATTGGCTGAAGTACACTAAGGACTCCATCCAAGTGTCTTCTCTCATGCTGGCGAGCATGACTCCAGATCTCCAAAAGGAGTATGAACATCACGGAGCTTATGACATGATAACCCAGCTGAAGGAAACGTTCCAACAGCAAGAGAGGGTTGAGCGCTTCGAAACGGTTCGAGCACTCCATGCATGTCGTATGGATGACAACCAATCGGTTTCATCTTATGTACTTAAGATGAAAAGCCACATTGACCGCCTTGAAAGACTTAATTGTCCTGTCTCGAAGGAATTGGCCACGGATTTGATCCTCAATGGCCTTACCAAGAAGTTCAAGACATTCTTGTTGAACTATAACATGAATGCTTGGGACAAAAGCATTGGTGAGCTTCACTCAATGCTCAAAACGGCCGAGGCGGCGATGGGTAAAAGGGTTTTACCCATTCTCAACATCAATGAAGGTAGGAACAAGAAAAGGCTTCATCTCACACCCAAGGAAAAGGTTGCCAAGGGCAAGGGACCCGTATGGGGAAAAGGGAAAGGGGTGGTAAGGGTGCCACCCAAACCACAGGAGAAGAAGCAAAAGGTTGCTGCTAATGACCAATGCTTCAAGTGTGGGGAGATTGGACATTGGGCAAGAAATTGTCGTGTCCATCTCTAAGAGTTGAAAGCAAAGAGGGATGCTGGGCAAACCTATATACATGATCCCTATTGATTTAAACATGACATCCTCTAACACATGGGTATTAGATATCGGATGTGGAACTCACATTTGTAATTTTTTGTAGTGGTTCAAAAGAAGTAGTAACTTAAACATAGGGATGTTAGCCTCTACATGGGTAATGGGGCTAAAGTTCAAGTTGAAGCCTATGGTGACTACATCTTGAAACTTCCAAATGGTTTGGAAGTAATTTTGAACAATGTTTTGTATGCTCCTAGTTTGACTAGGAATATTATTTCTATAGCCCTATTAAAACAATTTGGATATGTATTATCATTTGTTGAAAAAGATATTCATGTTTCTTTAAATTGTATGTTCTACTTTAAAGCTATCCCATTAATGGTATTTATGAATTGGTTCATGAAAATACTTTAAATAGTTCATTGTACCAAACTAGCACCAAGAAACTCAAGTTGGATTTGAGTGATACTTGTCTTTGGCATTGTCGTCTTGGTCATATAAACAAGAAAAGAATTCAAACACTACAAAAGAATGGTCTTTTAAAAACAAGTGAATGTGATTCATTTGATGTGTGTGAGTCTTGTTTACAAGGAAAAATGACTAAGGCACCCTTTAGTGGAACTAACGAAAGGGCGAAAAATTATTAGGAATCATACATTCGAATGTATGTGGTCCTTTTAAGCCAATGACTAGGAATGGTGAAAGATAATTCATTACCTTTACCGATGATTATAGTCGCTATGGGTATGTGTACCTATTAAGACACAAAGATGAAGCTTTTGAAATGTTCAAGATCTTTCAAAATGAAGTACAAAATCAACTCAACAAGTCGATTAAAGTTCTCCGCACCGATAGAGGAGGTTAATACCTAAGCGATGCTTTTCAAGATCATCTTAGGAGTTGTGGGATTGTCTCACAACTCACTCCACCCAGAACACCACAACATAATGGTGAGTCTGAGAGGAGGAATCGAACCTTATTGGATATGGTCCGATCTATGATGGCTAGAAGCACATTACCTCTATCATTTTGGGGTTTCGCTTTACTCTCCGCGGCCCGTATTCTAAATATGGCCCCAACTAAAAAGTTGGAAAGGACACCCTTTGAAATATGGCATCGAAGAGTTCCATCCCTATCATATTTAAGGGTCTGGGGTTGTGAGGCTTATGTTAAGACTCCCACCCCAAACAAATTGGAAGTCCGATCCACCAAGTGCATCTTTGTTGGATATCCTAGAGATTCTATGGTATATTATTTCTATGATCCACTGGAACAAAAGGTGTTTGTTGCCAGAAAGGGTGAGTTCTTAGAAGCAAAGTTCCTTATGGAAAGAACTAGCAGTAGAACAGTGGATCTTGAGGAGGATCAAGAACCACAACCCGATGCACCTTTGGTTGAAACTAGCACTCAACATGAGGATGTTGAAGATGATCAAGTGGTTGATCAATGAACACAAAAGGTTCGCAGAAGTGGTAGAACTAGTAATCCACCTGAAAGATACGGATTTTTCATGGATGGATGCTATGTGGTAGATTCAGATGAACCAACCACATACCATGATGCAGTGTCCTATTCGGACTGTGACAAATGGCTCAAGGCCATGAGCGTTGAGATGCAATCCATGCATGACAATCAAGTATGGGACTTGGTTGTACCATCTCTTAACTCCAAAGTAGTTGGAAGCAAGTGGGTTTTCTAGAAGAAAACCAATATGCATGGAAACTTGGATACTTATAAGGCTAGACTTGTAGCAAAGGGTTTCACTCAAACTCAAGGAGTTGATTATGATCAAACCTTCTCACCTGTTGCGATGCTAAAGTCTATAAGGATATTGTTTGCCATAGCTGCTCATTATGATTATGAGATTTGGCAAATGGATGTCAAAACCGTTTTCCTAAATGGATATCTTAAGGAAGATGTCTATATCATTCAGCCTGAAGGTTTTGTCGATCAAAAACATCCTAATAAAGTATGCAAGTTATAGAAATCAATCTATGGATTGAAACAAGCATCGAGAAGTTGGAATCACCGTTTTGATGAAGAAATAATTAAATTCAGATTCATCAAGAACGTTGACGAAGCTTGTGTATATAAGAAAGCTAGTGGGAGCATCATCACTTTCCTAGTATTGTATGTTGATGACGTACTACTATTTGGAAATGACATTCCAACCTTGGAAGGTGTAAAAACCTGGCTTGGAAGTTGTTTTTTCATCAAGGATCTTGGTGAAGCCGCCTATATTCTTGGAATAAAGATCTATAGGGATAGATCAAGGCGGTTGATTGGTTTAAATCAAAGTGCATACATTGATAAAATCATGAAAAGGTTCAAGATGGAGAACTCTAAGAAAGGTACGGTACCTATTTAAAGAGGAATGATATTGAGTACGACTCAATGTCCTAGCTCAAAGGATGAGCAAGATAAAATGAAGGCCATCCCATACGCATCTGCTATTTGATCCATCATGTATGCAATGATATGCACTCGACCGGACGTGTCATGCGCCTTAAGCATGACAAGCCGATACCAGCAAAATCCTGGAAACAGTCATTGGATGGCTGTTAAGAACATACTTAAGTACCTAAGGAGGACAAAAGATATGTTCCTAATCTATGGATATGGTGATGACGAACTCGTTGTAAAAGGTTACACGGATGTGAGTTTCCAAACCGATCGTGATGATTCACGGTCACAATCGGGATATATTTTCATTGTGAATGGAGGAGCGGTCTCTTGGAAGAGCTCCAAACAGGATGTGGTGGCTCTATCAACTACAGAATCAGAATACGTCGCCGCCTCATTGGCAGCTCAAGAAGTTGCATGGTTGAAGAAATTCATTGCCAATCTAGGGGTTATCCCTTCCATTCAGGACCCCCTAGAGATCATTTGTGATAACGAGGGTGTGATTGCCCAAATCAAGGAACCTCGTGCTCATCAAAAGACTAGGCACATTGAGCAAAGATTCAACTACATACGAGATGAAGTTGAAAAGGGAAAGATATGAATTCGCAAAGTTCACACGGATCAAAACATTGCGGATCCTCTCACGAAGCTCCTTGAAAAGGCAAAGCATGAACGTCATACTTGTGCCATGGGACTTCGATATTCTAGTGATTGGATTTGATCTGTAATTTTGTAATTGGATAGTGGAAGCTTTTATTATTTGAATAAAATATTTGGTTATAATGTTTCAATTAATATTCCAATTTATCATGTTTAATCCATGAGTAAATTGTTTACTCTAAACGTCTGTAGTCATTCAGACTGGTGGGAACAAGTGTAAGGGTAAGATTATTATGAACTTGGATTGGTTGATATTCATAAGGATGAATATAGAGCAATGAACTTGGATTGGTTGATATTCATAAGGATTATTATAAGGATGATATTTGTGGGATACAAATATTGGACTAACCCACATCTCAAATTTTACTACATAGAATCTTATTGATTGATCATAAGTGAATTTGAGTAAAGGCGAATGTCATTTGGTATCCTCAGACCTGAGATACATATTGGGTTTTGATATTCACCAAGTGTCATACCTTGATCTGGTTATCCGCTATTATGAAATAATGGACAGTACATGAGACTATGTTCAGGTGTGACACAAGGTGATTGTGAGAAACGTATGTAGTCAAGATGGGATTTGTTCCTCTTATTCGTTGAGAGTTTGATGTCTAAGGCCTGGACAAGTTAAATCAACAAGGAATGATAACTCTGTGTCCTTGGATTTAACATGACATTTGTAACAAAAGGATACATGATTAATTCACCTAAATCATTTCAATTAGGATACTTGAATGGGATGATGTTATTGAATGTCTATAAGTCATCCCTATTAAGTGTAGTAAACCGTTGTTAGGCGGTATTTACTGCTTGCATCAATCTTCTATGAATCTTGTGCAAGTGGGAGATTGTTGGATTCTATATGCCCAAGACACATAGAACATTGATGCGGTTAGTATGTCATGATCCAAGTCGGGTTATACCCAATAACAAGCTTTGCAATCACCGACAATTATTCAATTGATGATATGATCACGCAATTAAATAATAATACCAAATTTAGAAAATGGGTTTTCTAAATAAGTTGCATATGAGATGGAACAACTTATTAGGATATTTTGTTCAAGAATATTACTTAGTGTTATTTAAGTTAGTTAGATAACATTAAATAATAAAAGAGTGTATAAGTTATACAATTAAAAGTTAATTTTACAACTTATAAGGGACTAGTTTATAAAACTATTTGATAAGGTTTTGGGGGGGGGGGAACTCTTATCTTAGAGCTTTTTCAGCTGCCCACCCCTCTCCTATGAGAGGGTTTTACTTTCTTGTGAACTACAAAACTTTAAAGACAAGTCCAACACTCAACCATCCCATCTCTTTCACACATGCAAATCAAAAAATTAGAAGCTCTCATCTCTCTCTCAAGCTCTTGGGTTCCAGCAGCCTTGGAGAGGTTTTGGAGTCATTTTGGTGTTCATCTCCCTAGCAAGAAGAGGTGTTTGCAAGTTAGCTTGGGGTATACAAGCTTGAGGGCTCCTTTCCTTGGAGCCTTGGACGAGTTTTGAGCATCCAACATCCCTTTCTTGGTCGGTTTTAAGCTGTTGTAAGGTAGTTTTTCACAGCTCATTGTAGCTGTGATTTTATGTATATTTACATATGTTTCATAGCTTGCTTATTCACATATAATGATCCTTTGATTTTGGGGTTGTTTTAAAAATATATATGTCACCATAAGAACATGAAATTTCAGTTTTATAATCATGTTTCTAAATATATTTCCGCTACGTTTTTCTCAAAGTTTAAGAGGTTAAACATTGGTTTTATGGACAACAAACCCTTCAGATTGCGACTCACAAGACTTGCTATTACATATTGACTTAGCTTGGTATATGTTTAAATTGCCTTGTATTTCTTGATGTTATTTGGTGCATTATTGACCGATTGGCTACTTTCACGCATTTCATATTGACTCATGTGAGATAACGAGTTGAGAAGTTGACTCGTACTTACCTCAAATAGTCGGTCATCGGGGTGTGTCGTTAAACATCGATGGTTAATACTAGAGATCGATTCACCTTTTGTTATTAGCAATACCTCTAATCATCTTTGGGAACCCAGCTCAAATTACGGCATATCGTATCATTCTTAACCTACGGTTTTTCCGGAGGAGCGATACGTATTCACAAGATATGCGTTAAGCTTGTGTCTTTATATAGTGGCCCTTAGGATTCTTAAATCCCGACGGTCAAACTTTAATACAATTATGGGATATTATTATCTTTCTTATTGGTTTCAAGACGTCACTTTATTACAAAATTTCATTCCAGATGATGGGAGAAGTGTGACTTATAAGTTTAATATACCTCAAGAACTCATCATCGTTTTCCAACATTTCATGTGTCAAATCTCAAAGACTTAGCTTGTCAATGATAACTTTCGCATTCCACTACAAGAGTTCAAATTTGGATGCATGGTGTAAAATTCCACAATTCGCAAAGCGAAGCATCTCACCCGTAATCAAACGTCAATCACAGTCCGTTTGTACCCTTATCTTTCATCATAAGTCTCTTGTTCGCTTAGTTCATTCTTAATTTCAGGATGAAATTCTTTTAAGTTGGGGAGACTGTAACATCTTGTATTTTGCGTTAATCAAAAGTTAGCTTTGTTATAATCTTGTTAGGGTCATTGTTGACATTAATGTAACCATGAGGGTTATTCATGTTTGTTTCCTTTAGATCTTTAATTTGAAAGTTAATATTTTTACTATTAGAATGATCATAACAATAATAATCATACTAATAATAACAATATTAACAAAATTAATAATAATAATAATAACCAAGAATGATAATAATAATAACAATAATTTGTAAGAATTATTAGACCCAGAAATGTTTAAAACTTGGATTTAATAAGTCAAGGGGGCCCTAATGTTATTTTATAAACTTTAAAAACAAAGTTTAAGACATAAAATAATAAAATAAAAATCAAAGGGACCATATTTGTAAATTTACAATTTCCCAAACCAACCATCCCCTTCACCCGACTTTCCGGCGGAGCTCCGGCCATACTCCGGCCGAGCTCCAACCACCCCCAAAACTCATTAAAAACTATAATTTTTGAACCAAACCGCTCCTAAACGTTTCGTGAGTGTGTTTCGAACTGAATGCACAACATAATTGTGGTTGAAAGCACCGGTTACTAAAATCAAACGAGTTCATAACCGGCCACTTTAGTCCTCTAACCGTTCGGTCATTAAAATCCAATAATAACCCAATTACTTCAAGCAGATCAAACTTCTATCTGTACCTAATCAAACAAAACTCTCAATTTCACCTGAGACAAACAATTACAACGAGTTCGAATACCCCCTTGAGCCGCGACCTACCTGCTAATCGAACACCATTCTTCGGATTTCAATATCTGAAATTGACAAAGGGTTTTCATTCATTGGGTTCTATAGAAGCTTCCTGTGCAATGAATTGGATTAATATCATCATTTGAACATCGAACAATCGCTACGTCAGTCGCGACCTATTCTTCATCTCATCTCCCTCAATTTGATACTAATCACGTAAGTTCTGTATATCATTATGCTTGATTTCACATGGGCATTAAAAGCCCCATGTTAATTCCCGTAAACACCATCGATTTGATCTTCAATTTTGGTTCAAATCAAGCTAGGGTTCTTGCGATTTGAGAGGACTTTGTTAATATGGCTTAAGTGAATTCAAAACCAAACTAAAACGCGGCTGCGGCCTTGGTTCAATGGTAACTTTGGTGACTTCTAAACAAGAGGTCCCCGGTTCGAAGCCAGGGAACCTCCTGTTTTAATTTTAAGGCTTTTTAGCCTTTGTTTTAATTCAGGTTTTTTTTCTAAAAATTTTTAAAAATCAAGTTCTGAACTTGTTATTTTTTAGACACCCTACTATTTTCTGTTAATTTATTTCATACGATGTCTTTACATTTTATTATATATTACAGACAAACAATATAATTAATTTATTTTCTTATAAATGGGATCTTAAATATTGTTTAACTCATAGAATCATTATTTGTACAAATCATTTATTTTTTATAAGTTAGACTTAAAATATTGTTTTGCTAAATTATTGTTAGTCAAATAAATTATATAAAATATTTTTGATAATAAAATAGACTTTAAAAGTTGTTGTTTATTTAATAATAGCATATATTGTTGTATAAAATGAGAGTAATTTAAAAGCTATACACATTACTGAACTTTGTAACTAAGTTGTGTTACAATGGTTTCCTACATTTTTTAAACTAAATTGCTTAACTCGTATGTATCTTTTCTTTTATTATTTAATGTAATTAATAAAACCTCTAAATACGAAATTCCACCTAAAACCCTAGTTCTCGTTAAAACGTTAAGCTTGTTATAAATAAACTTAAACCTTGTAAATATATTTATATTTTTAGGTGCATTGTCAAGCATTACATTGGATCGTTGTTTATTATATTTCTTATTAATCGTCATTCTATACGTATTTGATCAAGTGAGTATTTCTATACCCCTCTTTTGCTATTTTCACTTTTTGGGATGAAACATGTTACATTATAACCATTGCACTTGTAAACGTTTGATTCTTGTAAAATTATGGCAATTTACTTGTGTGTTGTGATTAGTTGAACTTTGTAGCTACCATGTAATGTCGAATATATGTACAATCATTAACTATTGCTAGCCTAGCAAAGTCATAGATCTATGGGCTAGACAAGCCTGCTTGGTTGATCAAGTACACTTAGCTAATCGTATATACTTGTAAACGTTTGAGACTTGTAAAACTTTGTCGAGGTTTGATTGTGCATTCTGTCCTACATCCCTAGTTTACTTTGTTCTCTAACTTACAACATGAATTGCCATCTTTTATATAATTATGTATCGAAAACTATGGAAATCTCACCAACATTATGTTGACCTTTTATTTTTAACATGTTTTAGGAAATACTCAAGCTTGATCGCCATTTTTGAAGTTGTTCACACCTAGGAATGGACCTAGTTAACTTAACGAATGAGCTTGTTATATTTTATATATTGTGTTCTTATTGAGACTTATGCTTGTAATGTACCTTTCGAACTTATAAATAATATATTTGTATTTAATAATAGCGTTATGTGGCTGTGAACGATCTTAACTCTCACTCCTGGACATTTCCGCCGTCAAGGTTGGGGTGTGACATGAGAGAGCTTTAGGCCGAGCTCACCACACAATAAAGAGTCAAAACGAGTTGGTGATGGCTTCGGTAAAGAGAATTGAAGGACTAGAGAAAAAGAACAAAAAGATTTTGCTAAAGCTGAAGGGATCTAAGAGTGAGCCTTCAAAGATTAAAGATGGTGATGATGAGGATGATGAAGATGAGCTCACTAAAGATGAATCTGAAAAGGAAGAAGCAGGAGGAAGTGGAAAGGGAAAAGGAGGTGATGATAATGATGAGGATGATCAAGATGGTGTTGTATTAGCCTCAAATCCATCAGCAAAGGAGAGGCACACCAAGCAAAATCAGGATCAAAGAGCCTTGTCCTCAGCTCCTCAAGCTGAAGAGACACGGTATCAAGGCAAAAGTAATGATTAGATGTTTAAGTATTTGAAACTTTTGTACTTGAATTGTGTATTACATTAATGTAATTAATGATTATTTATGTTTAAATGTCTTGATTAATAATTTATGTGTGATGTGTTGAATGTTTAATCAAACAGATGAAGCTCAATAGCTAGATGAATATGATGTCGTCCCCCTTCAGCAAGTCAAGACGCAACTAACTGAGATTCTTGACTTGAAAGGGATTGTAAGAAGGTTTGTGAGCTATACTCCTAAAGAAGGAGAGATCATCCATCATTTGACAGATGAGCACCTCGCTGATATGTTCAGATTAAATCCAGATGAAATTGTCAAAGATGCTCCGGAAGTTGATGTCTTAAGTGATGAGGAACTGCAGGATGTGGATGAAATATAGATTGAAGATGTCACAGCTGACCACTATCCTGAGTACACTGACCCTGAGGGTAAAGCTATCCCCAACTTGGGTAAAACTTTTGGCAATTATACTTTTGATAAGTTGGAGGAGATGGAGAAAGAAAAAGAGAAAGATAAAAGTACAGCCCAAGCTTCTGATGCGAATGTTGATCTTCAGAAAGCTGAGTGGGCCTCTTGTTTTGCTAAAATGAAAGCCCATCGCGCAACCCCAAAGCAAAAATGCAGGATCGTTGAAGGGTTATAGTTACAACACAACAACACAATGAGGATATTAACTAAACTTTTATCAAACCGTAAACTGGATTAACCAAGATTAGATACTAAGAACACAAGTAATGCAAGAGACAAAACACAAGTATTTGGTTTTCAAGAATGCAGTATATTGCCTTCTCTATGTTCTATTACAAGTGTTACAAAGCATATTTGAAAGATATAAGAACATGAGACACTTATACTACATCTTACAGCCGGCTATACTTTGAAAACTAGCTGGATACAATTGACTAGACACAAACAAAATCAATTGTAGAGTCAAAAGCAGATTGCCTTTTGACTTGTGACTATGACATGCCATAGCTAACATCCTTAACTATTACAAAAAGGATAAAGTACGTAAAGTAGGAAGTTACAGACTCAAGACCTCAATGTACGGTTACCAAAACATGGACCTTTTCACCAACTCATGTAAGTTGGTGTCTTGTAGAGGTGCAACGGAAAGGTGTCCAGCTTATGGAACAGTAATCAGATAAAGCATGTTACTAAAAGTCTTCGAAAGAAATCTGTCTTCATGAGTTGAAGCTTCGGAAGACTTTGTCTCTGAGGCTTCGGAAGACTTCATATTTGGCTTCGGAAGATATTGGTCTTAGCTTCGGAAGATTTTACACTTATAGTATTTTCTGTTTCATGTGTGAATCTTCCTAAGCTTCTTCTTTAATGCACTTATGCAGCATGCAGGAAAGACTTAAGATGTTTAGGTTGCATCAGCCTTTTCATTAATCTCTACAAACTCTCCCTAGGCTGATGCTACCAAAACACTTAGAAAACTTCACATATTAAGAGTCCTCATTAGGATGATCACCATTCCTTTCTTCATAAGATGATCAGGATCCTTCAGGCTGTCAAAGTGTCTTCTCATGTCAAAGAGGTCATGTAGAGGCAACTGAAACATATCTTGCCATGTATAAATGTCTTCAATGCCTTGATCTCTAATAACATGCCATCTTTCTGGATTTGTGGTGTATGTCCAAGACAAGATGGGTCTTCCTGATGCTAGAGGAGCTATTTGAATTGGAGTTGATGAAGCATCCTCTAACTGCACATCCTCAGGCTGTTCTGATTCATCCTGAGGTATAGAAGAGGGTGCAGTCTTCTTCTACTTTGGCTTTGGTTTAGAAGCCATCCTCTTCTTTCTCTTACTAGATTTTAACTGAGAAGAGTAGCCTACAGCACCGGATTGATCTTCATTGTCTTTCTCAGTTGGGACTTCCTCTCTCTCAGGTTCAGATGCAGAGGGAGGTTGACCCTGCTGTGGATCAGAAGACGAAGCTTGCTGAGCATTAGTAGGAGGTCCGGGTTGTGTTGTCTCTAGTTGTTCAACCTTAACCTCCACTTCAAGTGGAGCCTGACTTGGAGTGGATTATAAGTCAGAGAGCTCTCCACTCTTAATCTTCTACTTGATTACCCTGATATGCTCATCCATAGTGTATAGAGACATAGGTCCAAGTCTCTTTCCAGAGAAATTATACAGCTTCAAGAAGCTCATCATCCTCTGCCTATCAGCAGACTTCTTCATGCTTTTTTGGATGATGGCTCTTGATTTTGCAGCTTCTTCCCTTAGCTTCGTCTTTGTTGTCTTTCTTTCCTTGACTGAATCAAGCTCAAGTTGTTTTAAGTACACAAACTCAATATAGTCATAAGGCAAGGGAAGAAGTGCATCTGCCTGATAGAGGCCTGTGGCACTCAGGTAGTTAATCATCTTGATTCTGTCTTCTTCTTATCAACCTAAGATTCTTGTTGAACCACATCCTCTTATTCAAGACTTTCTTGAACTGGGGAGAGGGTAGGCATACCTTTGTACAGTCTTTGTCTTCTTCTCTCTTCTTTGACTTGTACTAGGAGTTCTGCATCTTCTACCTCCTTCTTCTCTCTTGACCTTTCCATGTCAACCGGTTCATTCAACTCATCCAAGGGAAGAGAAATGACACTATCTATGTCATAGTTCCAAGTCTGTAGATAGTTAATCCTGACTGCCCTTAACTCAACATTGTGAGTATCTGGTCTGGGGGCAGCCCTAATTGTAGACTCCATGAGTCTTGAAGACTCAGCAGAGGAACTTTCTCCCCTCAACCTCCTTTTCCTCTCTCTCTCTCCTCCTCCTCAATATCCTCAGATGTCATCTTTCTTTTCCCTTTGTCACTCACAGAACTTTGTGACTCAGGCTGGAGAGAGCTTTGGCCTTCATTGCTTGTTGAAGCATCTGAGCTCAGGCCAGAGAGAGGTTGAGAAGCACCTTCACCAGTAGGTGTATCAGAAGGAATGTGGATCTCTGCAGCAGTTGGAGATGATGAGACAGGGCTCTTAGGTTCTGTCAACGGGCCTTCAGTCAAGGTTTCCCCTATGAAGCTAATCTTAGGGTCTGCCTCAACATGCAGTTGACCAATGACATTGCCTAATTGCCTAAGTCTCCTTCTTAAGCTGAACTCTGTAGTGATCCTGTCTTACTCAAAGTTTTTAAGAAATAATAAGAAATAGTTTTTAAGAAAAGCTTACTCAAAGTTTATCATCCCAATAGCTGATATTAGATATTTAAATCTCTATTCATCAAAAGCCTTTGTAAACAGATTAGCATATTGTTTATGTGTGTGAACTTTGACAAGTTTAATTAATCCCTTTTCATAGTTATCTCTTATTAAATGATACCTGATATTGATGTGCTTTGTCCTTGAGTGCTGCACAGGGTTCTCTGTGATTGAGATAACACTGTTGTTGTCTATGTGAATGGGAGTCTCCTTAAAGTTTAACCCATAGTCTAGCATTTGATTTTGAATCCAATGTACTTGAGCACAGCAGCTTGCAGCAGCAATGTATTCAGCTTCAGCAGTTGATGCAGAGACCCATGATTGTTTCTTGCATTGCCATGATACAACCCTTCCACCAAGAAATTGACATCCCCCAGATGTAGACTTTACAGTCATATTGCAAACACCATAATCACTATCTGTATAGGCATATAAATTGAAGTCAGAATTCTTGGGATACCATAGGCCAAGTGTTGATGCACCTTTGAGGTATCTTAGAATCCTCTTGACAATGATAAGGTGAGACATCTTAGGGTTGGTTTGATATCTTGCACAAATGCATGTAGCAAACATGATATCAGGCCTGCTAGCAGTAAGATACATAAGAGACCCAATCATAGCCCTGTATAAGTGATCATCTACACACTCTCCCTCAAGATCAGGACCAAGAGAGTGGTTTTTGGCTATGGGTGTCTTAGCAATCTTACAGTCAGTCATATTGAACCTCTTGAGTATGTCCTGAACATACTTTGACTAACTTATGAACATGCCATCTTCAACTTGCTTCACTTGATTTCATAGAAAGAAATTGAGTTCCCCCATGGCACTCATTGAAATCTGTCTTTCATCAGCCTCTCAAAGTCTTTACAGAGCTTTGGATTAGTTGAACCAAAGATGATGTCATCCATATATACCTGAACTAGCAATATGTCTTTTCCTTGTTCTTTGATGAAGAGAGTTCCATCTATAGTACCTCTACTGTATCCATGTTTATAAAGATACTCAGATAGTGTCTCATACCATTTCCTGGGTGCCTGATGCAGCCCATAGAGAGATTTGTCAAGCTTCCAGACACAATCAGGATGATCAGGATCTACAAAACCAAGTGGCTGTTTGACATAAACCTCTTCATCTATCACTCCATACAAAAAGGCACACTTCATATGCAGTTGAAAGACCTTGAAGTTCTTGGATGCAGCAAATGCCAGGAATATCCTAACAGCTTCTAATCTTGCCACTGGAGGAAAGACATCAGTGTAGTCAATCCCTTCTTCTTGTGTCTATCCTTGAACAACCAATCTAGCTTTGTTCTTGATGATGATGCCTCTATCATCTTCTTGTTCCTAATACTCATTTGGTTCCAATGGTAGTCTTCCCAGAAGGAAGAGGACAAAGGTTCCAAACTTTCTGCCTTTTGAATTGAAGCAGCTCTTGTTGCATAGCTTCAACCCAACTTCCATCCTTTAGAGCTTCATCAACTTTCTTTGGCTCTATCTGGGATAGAAAACAAGAGTGAAGACAAACATTTGCTTCATGGGTTTTTCCTCTTGTCTTTACCCCTAAGACAACATCTCGAATGATGTTTGTGGTGGGGTGAGACTTGTGGATCCTAAGCTGAGGGATCACATCAAGTTGTTAAGAAAGATCTAAACTAGAGAAATTTAGATCTGGCATGGATGTTTCTCCCACCACATCAGCACACTTTTCAAGTGAAACTTGATCCAATCAGTATGTGACATCATTGATGTTCTCATCAATGGTGTGGTTAGTGGCATCAAGAAATTCTTGGTCATTGTCACCACCACCATTGTTTTCTTCCACAGTTGAGGTGTTCTTATCCGTTGAAGAGCCTTTGAGCTGAAATTTGAAGGCATACCAGATGTATCAGCTGAGTTTGTCATTATTGTTCTGACAGAAACCTCATTTGCAGAAGTGGTTCCAACTAGAGCTAAAGATGTATGACTTGAGGATCTTCCTAGCTCAAATCATGGATGAGGATCATCCGTATTTAAATTTTCTGAAGATCTGAAACATTCTCACAAGATTTTTTTAACAGTTGGTAACCAAATCAGGATCAAACAACCAATCCAGACCAGAACCAGCAACACAGGGTGTGTGTTCATTGAAAGTCATATTGGCTGACTCCTCCACAATCCTACTCTGAGATTCTACACTCTATAAGCCTTAGCTTGGGAAGAGTATCCAATAAAGTGTCCATCATTTGATTTCTCAGCAAACTTGGCAATTTGATATTTGGTATTCAAGATGGTGCAAGGACATCCAAATGACCTAAGAAAACCAATGAAAGGTTTTCTCTTGTGCCAAAGTTCATAAGGAGTCTTGCCATGAGTCTTAACTACTAAAACTCTATTCTGCACATAACAGGCAATGTTGATCGCCTCTGCCTAGAAGGTGATGGGCAGTTTAGAGTCAGACAACATGGTTTTTGCAGCTTCAATCAGTGTCGTGTTTCTCCTCTCAACAACACCATTTTGCTGAGGAGTCGTGGGAGCACTGAATTGTCTTGTAATACCCTTTGTGTCACAAAATGTATCAAGGATATGGTTCTTAAATTTGGTTCCTTGATCCTATCTTATGATCTTGACCTTGTGATCACACTGATTCTCAATCTTTAAGATGAAATTCTTCAGAATCTCAGGAGTCTCATCCTTAGTTCTAAGGAAGAAAACCCAATTGAATCTTGTAAAGTCATCTGTGATCACTAGACAGTATAAGGTCCTTCCTAAACTCATTACACTAGTGGGGCCAAAGAGATCCATATGTAATAAGTGTAGAGGTGTAGTGATGGAGTTCTTTTCCTTAGGCTTGTGAGATACCTTATGTTGCTTCTGTTTCAGGCATGCAACACAATGGTCATCACTTGTAAACTCTTTCTTTGGCATTCCAGTTACCAAATCATGCTTAATTAATTTATTCATATTTTTAAAGTTTACATGGCACATCCTTTTATGCCATAGGAAAGACTCATCACTATTGGCTTTACACAGAAAGCATGAAACTTCTCCAGAGGGAGAGGTTTCTTGCAAATCCATCTTGTACATGTTTCCTTTCCTGGGGGCTCTAAGCAGGATATGCTCATGCGGAATGACCACAACAGGCTTAAGAACAATGCACTTATGCTCAGTAAAGAGCATGTTATGACTCTGATCACAAAATTGAGATACACTTAGAAGATTGTATCCAAGCTCCTTAACAAAGTTTACCTTTTCTATGCTGAGCTTACCATTTGTGACCTTGCCCCTTCTAGAAATGTAACCACCTTCAACTCCTCCAAAAGCAACTGGTCCTCCATCAATCCTTTCAAAGTTCTAGAGTAGTGACCAATTGCCTGTCAAGTGCCTGGAACAGCCACTGTCTATGATCCAAATATTTCTGTCTGTCTTTAGCTGTCCCTGCATAGAGAGAATGATTAGTTACATTTGGAAACCCAAGCCTTGCTTGTCTTGGGCTCATTTGCAGAAGGTAATTCAACAGTAATAGATCCTATGGTTGTACTAAAAGGATCTTGAGCTGTTGTTGATGGGGAAATCTCAGTCACTTGGTCTTTCTTTCATGGTTTCAGGTGGAAGATGCTTCTCCACTATTTTTGGTCACATCCCTTCTCCACCTTCATCTTTGCAGATGATGAGACAATCCTCTTGGGCTGAGGATTGTGCTTAGAGTTTGATGGTCCAGGCTGTGCAGCAATGGTACACAACAGATCACTCTTCTTCTTGCTACTGAGATGAGTTGAACAAGAACCAGAACTCTTAGCAGAAGAGTTTTGGTTGATGTCTTTAGTCCTTACCACTTTAAACCCTGCAGAGATAAAAACTTGTTTATTCTTAGAGTCAAATGTATCTTGATCTCTTAAGCCTTCCTTGCCTTTCTTTTGCTCTTTCTGATCAAGTTCTTTCTCATGGACTTGGTCATCACAGTCTTCACTTTCTCCTCAGAAGGATAGTGGCCCTTCTTGGAATCCTCCTCTTCACTCTTTTCAGAGGGATTCTTCACTATCTCTTCTTCATCCTCTCCACTCATAGGACCTATGAGACGAAGCTCATCTTCACAAGTTCCACACCTAGGAGGTCTTACTGACAAGATTGTGTGTGGAGGAGCTATCTCATTGGATCCCAGTCCCTGCCTATTTTGATAGCACACTTTGTTGTGCAGGGATGAGGATATCATGTTCTTGAAGGTCTATTCTTCAAGAACACTATTTTCTGCCCTGGCTTTGCTGATCATAAGCTCAGCCTGGCACTCAGTTAACTTAGTTATGAGATCTTTGATTTGAGTACTAAAATCTATGTGTTCGTGTTTTAGAACTGAAATGGTTTTCTCTAAGTCCTCTATTTTCAGCTTATAATCATTTTTAGACATTCTAAAATCAGATTTTAAAATCTTTAAGGACTCAAGGTCAGATCTCAATTCCAAGTTGTAAGACTTGTACCTGTTAACTTTAGCAATGCATTCAGGATTACAGAGATATTCTAATACCTTGGCTTCATCATGATCAGCCATTAGTGCTTGGTTTGGAGAAGCATCTTCCACCTGAAAGCTCTAGTCAAAGCCTCCTTCCTCAACAGCAACAGTAGCTTGCTGCTTTGATTTCTCATTCTGGAGAGCTTTGTTAGTGTAGTTTGGTCTGGATTGTGTTTGACCACCATTTGTTCAAGGTGCCTTACACTCTCTAGCATAATGGCCCATCAAGTTACAGTTGTAACACTTGACTTTGCCTTTGTCCAGTCCAAACTTCCCACTGGTTGCATTGCTTGGAAACTTCCTTCCAGTCCTTTTATAGAACTTTATGGCTCTGTGAGTGAGAAGAGCCATCTGCTGGACTATTTCCACATATTCTAGATCATCTGGATGGATACAGTCCAGGTCTTCAAGATTGAAAAGCGAGTTGCCACAGCTTTCATCAGAAGACACAAAAGCTTGAGAAGAGCTTGTCTCTTGGAATGGGCTTCCTTGAGTGTAGTTCTCCCTTGGTGTCTCTGGGAAGGTGATGAAAGGACCCTTTGGTGAGTTGTCAGGGTAGCATAAGAGATGATGTTTGGGTTCTATGCTATCCCTTTCAATCACATGTAGGGCAGAACCCATTTGATTGTTGGAGTTGCCAGATGAACCTTGCATGTTCATCTCCATCTGGTAGCCACTGAGAATCCCATATAACTCTGTCAGAGTAAGAGTGTTGAGATTTTCAGTTCTCTTGATCACACACAATAGTGTGTCCATTGCCTAGGAAGTGAGGACATGAACTTCCTTACAATATCTCTGTTTTCAATAGAAACTCCTCCATCCACTAGGGTATCTACAATCTCAACATACCTGAAATAGTGCTGAGTCATGGTTCCACCTGTTTTGAAGGTGAAATTTTCAAACTGCTACTTCAGGTGATCCTTCTTGTTCTCCTTGGCTTTAGAAGAACCCTCATACATCAGTTTCAGTGCATCCACAGCTGCTTGGCTGTTTTGCACTTCTTGAAACCTCTGTATACAGAGTTTGGAAGGGCAGTTTGAAGAGCTGTCATGGCTTTTCTGTCTATCTCTACTCTCTTCCTATCTTCATCAGAGTAGTTAGCCACATCTTTGGGAATCATACCAGCACCAGTAGCAGAAGGGGTGCATGGTATGAAAGGTCTATTCTCAATAGATTCCCACATTCTTAAATGAAGAGACCTGATGAAACCTTCCATTCTTAAACACCAGGTATCAAACTCATCAAGAGTGATCAGTGGGGACTTGTTCATGGTTCCAGTTTCAATATCAGTTTTGGAAATGGCTGCCATTTGAAAAGTTTAGTTTTTGTGTGTGTGAGGGATCTTAAGATGGTGAGAACTTATATCAAGAGCCTGAAACACTCTGATACCAAATGCAAGATCGTTGAAGGGTTATAGTTACAACACAACAACACAAAGAGGAGATTAACTAAACTTTAATCAAACAGTAAACTGGATTAACCAAGATAAGATACTAAGAACAGAAGTAATGCAAGAGACAGAACACAAAGAACACAAGTATTTGGTTTTCAAGAATACAGTATATTGCCTTTTCTATGTTCTATTACAAGTGTTACAAAGCATATTCGAAAGATATAAGAACATGAGATACTTATACTACATCCTACAGCGGACTATATTTTGAAAACCAGATGGATAGAATTGACTAGACATAAACAAAATCAATTGTAGAGTCAAAAGGCAGATTGCCTTTTGACTTGTGACTATGACATGCCATAGCTCACATCCTTATCTATTACAAAAATGATAAAGTACATAAAGTAGAAAGTTATAGACTCAAGACCTCAATGTACATTTACCAAAAACATGGACCTTTTCACCAACTCATGTAAGTTGGTGACTTGCAGAGGTGCGACAGAAAGGTGTCCAGCTTTATGGAACAGTACATCAGATAAAGCATGTTACTAAAAGTCTTCGGAAGAAATCTGTCTTCATGAGTTGAAGCTTCGGAAGACTTTGTCTCTGAGGCTTCGGAAGACTTCATATTTGGCTTCGGAAGATATTGGTCTTAGCTTCGGAAGATTTCACACTTAGAGTATTTTCTGTTTCATGCGTGAATCTTCCTAAGCTTCTTCTTTAATGCACTTGTGCAACATGCAGGAAAGACTTAAGATGTTTTGGTTGCATCAGCCTCCTCATTAATCACTACAAAAATGCCTACACCAAACTTTACAGAGTCAAGAGACATCAGAAAGTGTTAGGAAAGATTATAGCATAGGCTATTTTGAAGACTTGGAAGTCTATGTTGTTAAAAGAGATAAAGGGATTTATTACTTTAGATATCCACATGATCTGAAGACTCTTCCTGGTTTTGACCTCAACTGTCTGGCATGCTTAGATATGTTGTATGCCAACCCGAGGAAGATGTCGGGATGGTTTGAGACAGCTCTGAAGAAAGAATACCACACTAGATGGGTCAACTTTAAACCTCAACAACCTAAATGTTTTATTCATAAGACTGATGTTGATCCTATCTTTCGAAGACCTAAAGTAGTGTTGAAGTGGAGTCCCCTATGCACAATGTCTACGATCCCATTATGGGAGATGCCTCAAGACTTCATTCCACATTTCAAATGGTGGTATTTTGACTGGAGGATGGGAGAAACGGTCATAGTGTTGAACAAAGATGGAAAGATAGAGACTATCGGGGTATTTGACCCAATATGGCTTACCAACTTGTCTGCTAAAGATGTCTGTACTTTATACAAGTGGCCACTGTTCTATGACCCGTAAGACATTGTACAAGCTCTTCAATTCCAACATGTTATATGACTCTACTTCGCGTTTTAGATACATGCAGGAGTCACCAGAGAAGAGAAGTACAAGAAGTTTCAAGAACATATGAAGAATGTTAGACAATAAGTTAAACTACGTCCAAGGGGGAGTTTGTTGATACATGTGTCCTTAGTTTATGTGCCTAAATGTAAATGTCTTTCATATCTTACATATGTGTAATGTGATGATGTAATGAAGTATGATATATGTCTTGATGTTTAATTATCTTTGATTCATATGTATGAATTTATTATATATGTTTGAGGTTGTTGTACACAATTCTAAGTCAATAATGATTAAGAAATGTGTTCAACCTAGTCTAGTGATTATTCATGCTAATGGACCATACTTACGGAACATATGCATGAATATATCATGCTTATGGACCAGTCGCATGACTGAACGAGGAGACTGGATCAATTGTATGTTTGAGACATAAGATTGACTCAGTCGCACACTTGAACTTTTAGTCGTGCATATGAATTAATCGCATGAGTAAGTCGCACGAATGAACTATGCTAATGGTTCAGTCGTACGAATGGAAAATACTTACTATAAATACCACTTAATTTGTTGACAAACAAAACACTTGGAGAGATACTTCGAATACACATAAACCCTAGCCGCCTAGAGCGTCCCAAATTGCCAGTCCAACTTCAATGTTCGATCTTGATCGATTCCTACTCGTTCTTAATGTTTAGTTCATTGTTATATTGCTCGAGTTATCGTTCTCACTTCTTGGATCACCAATCAAATAGGATTACGCACTATTTGATCTGGTAAAACACAGTTGCCGTTAATATTCCTTACGTACATGGTCCTAACAACTCCCACTGATGTGGAAGGGACTCATGCAGATTCAGCTACCACTATAGAAGATGCCTCAATGGACCTTGTGGATAGTTGTAACATTTCTGAGACTGAATCCATGGAAACCATGCCTTTTGATGACTCTGAGAAAGACATCATTAAGGAAGGGAAAGAAGGGTGCCAAGAAACCACATCGGATGAACATACTAGGTATGTTACCTCATCTTCCAGTGACTCTTCAAAAGAAGATGAGGGAAGACTGCAACTCACCATACAAGACCTACTTTCTAAAGTCTCAAACCTTGAATCCAAGATTAGGATTTTAGAGGATAGGTCTGCTACTCAGCAATTTGAGATTGACAATCTCAAGGCTTAACTAGCTGAGAAACAGATTGAGATATTTGTTACGCATGTACGCATTCAAGTCTCCTTAACCTCTTCCTCTAGCTCATCTAGCTCTGAAGATGATGCTACTAAAAATGGGGATAATGTTTAGAGACAAACACCTGAGGAACCACTAAGCCAAACTTCAACTTCCAGATATTCAGCTCCATTGCAACTACCTTTTCTGAGACATTCAAAGTTGTACCGCAAATAGACCCAAGGATGCTCAAAGATCTCTATAGACTCTTCTCCAAGTTTCTTGTGAGATCCTCTCTACATCAGTATAGCCCTGATGCAACTATGATGTACTTTGGAGCTGAAAAGCTTTAGAGGTTAAGTCCAAATGGAACATGAGATTCAATTTGAAGGGGAAATAAGGACTGATGGCCCAACAACCGAAACCGTGGGACAAAAATTGCACTGCCTCAAACTTCCGAAGCTAAAGTCGAAGACTCGTGTTGGATCAATAAGAAGAGAAGAACGCTGGTGCAACCAAAACCAAATCACTTAGACAAATTTTGGTGCAACTTACAAAGGACTTCCGAAGATAAGTGTGGGACTTCCGAAGGAAATAGAGTTCTTCCGAAGACAATGTAAAAGTTTTACTTTCAAAGCCAAACTCTACTTCCGAAGACAAAGTACTCACTTCTAAAGATCAAGTCTTAGAAGAAAAGAACATAAGTGAACTTCTAAAGGATGAAGAATAAAAGAAGTCCATCAAACCTCGGAAGAAGTAGCTTCTTCCGAATTATAAATGTCGTTGGAAGAACTTGTTCTTCCCAAGCCATTTAACCATCAGAAGACACTACTGTGAATGAGTGGACATAAGTATGGTCTCTGACACTCTTCTGCAGACCTATGATACTACCTGGCATTTTCCTATAAGGCCATGTTATTCCACTGTTCACCTTTTTATGAGAGTACAAGTTACCAAATTTAGTTGGTGAGAAAAGGTAAGTCATGGACATGTCATGACTACCATATCTTAGATAAGACCTTATCTAAGATACCTTAAACTATAGGTTTGTAGTATTTGCTTTAGTTAGAGGGTTCTAGCTGGCATCAATGTATATACGGCTGTTGGTAGTATTATATATAGTTTCTCATTGTAACTCATAACATGATGCTTATAAGAGTCTTGTAATACTTTGAGTTGAGAAGAAATATATGCAAGTACCTTGAAAATTATCTTTGTATTCTTTGTTACTTATTATACTACTATCAACTTTTAGAATAGACTCTGCTTCATCTGATTTGAGTGTAACATAAGTGAGTTTGAAAGAAATACCAAGTGTCAAGTGACAAAACAGATCCTGCGGACCGTGGAAATGGTGCTATGATAGAGAAGGTTGTTGAAGACTACTCTCATGAGGACCGGAAGAAGGTTGTTGAAGACTACTCACATGAGGACCGGAAGAAGATGGACGTTGACAACAATGCAATAACTATCTTTTGACTGCAATACCTAACTCCATCATGGTGGGGTTTGAGCATTGAAAGTCAGCTAAAGAACTATTTGATGCACTTGCTCAAATGTATTCTATCTCAAATGACTCCAATAACGACTCACTGAAGCAGTAGTTTGAGAACTTCACCTATATTGCTAGAGAGACTCTGAGAAGCAATATTTTAGGTATATGGATCTCATTTCTCTCTTCAGTCTGTGAAGATTACTCCTGCACTTAGAGACCTGACAAGAAAGTTCATCAGTGCTCTTCCTAATGAGTGGATATTCTACTATGACTTTATCAAGAGAACAGAAAATTTGAACACCCTTAACATGACTAAGCTTTATGGCATCCTTGATCGATACCATTTAGAGATGGAGAGCAAGCAAGGCCATCAAACAAGCAGACCCCTGAGTCTTCCTGCTAACAACTCCTTGATGGTTGGTAAAGGATGAGGACCCACACAACTTCAACAGTACCTGACTTACACCCAACAACCATCCTGCTTGTTAGGACCGAGTACGTACAGAGTACTAACAGATTCTGCATGAAACCAGATCAAATAGTGTGGAATCCTATTTGATTGGTGATCTAATCAGTGAGAACAATAACCCGATCGATCTAACTATGAAACAACGTTAATAATGAGTAGAAATCGATCAAGAATGAACTATGAAGTTGGATTGGGTTTTTTGGATGCTCTGGACAGCTAGGGTTTATGAATATTTGAAGTATCTCTCCTAGTATTTTGTTTTTCCACGAATTAAGTGGTATTTACAGGTTCGCAGTTTCCATTCGTACGATTAAACAATTAGCATGGTTCATTCATGCGACAGAGTCATGCGATTGAGTCATACACACGACTAAAGATTCAATCATGTGACTGAGTCAATATTATATCTCACTCATACGACTGATCTAGTCTCCTGGTTCAGTCGTGCGACTGATCCATTAGTATAACTTATTGATGTGTATGGTCCATAAGTATGGTCCATTAGCATGAGTAATCACTCCACTAAGTTAAACACATTTCTCAATCACCATTGACTAAGAACTATTACAACAACCTCAAACTATATATGAAGTTCATACATATGAAATAATCAAATATAAGTAAACATCGAATGCATATCATATTTCATTGAATAATTACATTACACATGTGTAAGAAATGAAAGACTTTTACATTAAGAACATAAACTAGGAACATGATGTATCAAACAAACTCCCCCATGGACCTAGTTTATCCTATTGTATGACATTCTTTTCTCCATGTTCTTTGATCTCTGTTTTGTTGTTGCTCTAGTGCTCTTCTCCAAGTTCTTCTGTCTCTCTTTTGTTGTTGCTATAGTGCTTTTCACCAAGTTTTTCTCTCTCTCTCTTTTGATATTGCTCTCATGGCATGCAATTTCTCCAATATTGAAACCAAGCGAGACCGAATTTATCAACTACAGATGCATCAAAAGCTTAGTTTCAATTTCACGGTCATCACCTTCTTCTATTATCTTTAGTACTTCTTCAGCAAGCTTTTGGCTCTATTGTGGATCAATCTGTAGGGTTTTGTTACAAGTTTATCAAAGCTAGTTTAACCATCTAAACTAGAAAACGCAGCGGATATAAGGTGTTAAAAATGAGTTTGACATTCTGAAAAATAAACCATTTTAAACCCAAAACAAACCCATGAACAAGGATCATAATTATGTGAAATGAAATGCTATCAAAAATGAAAATAACAACCAAAGGTGTTCTGAAACTACGTTTCAAGAACAAGAGGATGTTGTATGGATGAGAAGAAGGTGATGATGCTTCTTGAATGTCCAGCCTCCAAAGGAGAAGTCCTCAAGCTTGTATACGCACAAGCTCTTGCAAACACCTAACTTGTTAGGAGATGCAACACCAAAACCTTCTTTCCATGCCTCCTTCAAATACGAAATTTCAGCAACTTTTGCCTTAGATCCGAAATTTTAAGCTTGTTGGGAGAGTGTTCTTGCAATGTGTGTGTGAGAGAGAGCATTAGTTAGGTGGAGTGTAACAATAGATTAATGTCTTATATTAAAACAAGACATATAATCCCAAGGAGATGCCACCCATGGGCAGCCGAAAATAGTTTTGAAATAGGTTCCCCCTATTTCAATTTTTTATAAAAACCTTACACTCTTAAACCCATAAGATTATAAAATTAAAACCTTTTTTAATTTTATGACATTAAAACATTATTATTTGTTATTATTTAACTTACTTAAATATGATACAATTAATTCCCATGAACAATTATATCAAATGCATTGTTTTAGAAAACCCATTTTCTAAATTGGTGTCAATATTTATTTGTTTGATCTTATCAAAATAAATATTTATTGGTGTTTGTTTAGCTTGTTATTGGGTATGACCCAACTTGGATCATAACGTACTAACCACATCAATCTTGAATATGTCTTGGGCATACAAGATCCAACAATCTCCCACTTGCACAAGATTTATAGAAGATTGATGCAAGCAGTAACTACCGCCTAACAACGGTTTCTACCCTTAATACGTATGACTAAGTGCCACTCAATAAAATCATCCCCTTCAAGTACCTTACTCGAATTGTTTTAAGTGAATCAATCTTCTATCCTTTTATCACAAATGTCATTTTAAATCCAGAGACACAGAGTGATCATTCTCCATTGATTTAACTTTATGAGGCCTTAGACATTTACTCTCAACGAATAAAAGGGACAAATCCCATCTTGACTACATACGTCTTTGACAATTACCTTGTATTATACCTGAACTCAGACTTATGTATTGCCATGTTTCAGAACAACGAAGAACTAAGACAAAGTATAACATTCGGTAAATATAAGAAGATTCCATGTAGTAATATTTGAGATGTGAGTCCAATATTTGTATCCCACAAATATTTATGAACCTTGGTAGCAATCCTTGCTTTATATTCTGTAGGATTCTATGTGCCCAAGACACTTAGAATATTGATGTGGTTAGTACGTATGATCCAAGTCGGGTTATACCCAATGACAAGCTTAGCAAACACCAATTAATATTTAATTGATGATATGATCATGCAATTAAATATCTACACCAAATTAGAAAAATGGGTTTTCTAAATAAGTTGCATATGAGATGGAACAAATTATAAGGATAATTTGTAATGAGTTTATTGTTATTTTTGTCATTTAATAGGGTTTAAATAACATTAATAACATATGAGTGTACTTTAATTAAATTGTTTAAATAAAGAAGACATATGTCACATTTTAAATAAGTCTAGTAGATGACTATTAATGTGTGACAAAAGACTAGTTTTAATTGTGTGTGTGTTCAAGTTTTAGTGGGAAAACTGGGTTTTAAATTCATTTTGGCCGCCCCTTTAATGGTGGTTGGACCATTTTGGTGTCTAGAAAACACACATAACTTAAATTAGTCTTACTCTTCATTTGACCACACTCTATACATGCAAGAACAACAAAAATAATCCCTCTCTCTCTCTCACAAGAGCTACAGCCACGAGCAGCAGCATTAGGAGTTTTGAGAGCCATTTTGTGTTGATTTTGGTGTTGAATCTTCCTAACAAGAAGGGTTTTGCAAGGAGGCTTGGGGTATACAAGCTTGAGGGCTCCTTCCTTGGAGTTTTGGCCGAAATTTCAGCATCCTTTCTACTCTTCTTTGGTCGATTTTAGGGCTGCAGAAAGGTAGATATGGCAGCCCCTTTGTGGTTGTCATATTATGTTGTTTTATGTATACATAGCATGTTATTCACATACAAAAGATCCCTTTTGATTTGGGTTTGTTTCTCCATCTTAAAACATCATTTAGAACACGAATTTCAGATTATAAACGTGTTATAATCCTCAACATCCGCTGCGTTTTTCTGAAAGTTTAAAAGGTTAAACTTGTTTTCTTGAGTTCAATCAAACCCATCAATGGCATCAAGGCCGGTTATGTGGATGACTTGCTTGTTTTATCCTTTGAAATGGTTTTAAAGGATGGTTTTAGACTTGTTATAGGCTGTTTTTTGGGCTGCTATGTTTTGTTTGAATGATTCCCAAACTTTCAAAGTCATATCACACATGCTGTGATTAGATCTTGAAAGATATGTATCATGATATGTTGATTGTTTGGACAATGTTTAAAACCAAAAATTTCAGTTTATGTTGGCTGAAATTTGAAGGTTTTAAGTGGGGTTTCATTGTATGTTTTGATGATATGATCCTTGGTTGTTAGTGTGCATAACCTTGCCTTGACCTTGTGTTGTTTGGATGCTTGCAATGTGTTTTGGTTATTTATTCATTGGTTGTAATATTATTCATTTGTGCTTGTTTAAAAATGTAATTTGTCTATTTTTTCATTGGGATGTAATAATAGATTAGGAGCCTTTTCTTTTACTAGAAATATGTATTAGGATATGTATATTTTGTAAAAGAAGATGCTCGGATGGAAGCACAATGGAAGACACAAAGAAGGACTCGAAGCATATGGATGCAAGTTCAAGTGGGAGTCCATCAAGACCCATTTTGTGTTGTTTTCAACCCTTAGGAAAGACCTAATGACCACACTTGTGATGGCAAACAAGTATGGTCACATAGTTGCTAGGTTATGCACATTATGGTTGTTTATGTTTATGCTTGTTTGACTGTTTGGTTGATTTTTGTCATACATTACAAACTCATTAACAAAACTTTACAAGCTGAAAATTGGTAGTTCTTAATCATTAAAAGTAATAAAAGGTTATTAAAATGATTTAATGATTTTAAAGATTAAAATTGGTTTTAATCAAAGGACCATAGGGTACCTTGTATTTGAAAGCATGCAAATACAAGTACATAGAGTTTTCTAAAACTAGAATTATGAAATCTCTAAACTTTTAACAAACAAGTTCAACACCGTCCTTTTGCACAACACTTGTCATTTGGAAACTCTAAATGGGATAAAGGTCACCTAACCATTTAGAGGGAACTTGTGATTTAAGGTGGGGATACCACATTGGTGGGATAAAGGTCACCTAACCACTTATGTGGGTAAACTCACACATGTGTGCAAGTAGGGTAACTTGATTTGCAAACCATGTTAAATGGATCACCTAAATATGGTTTCCAAATGGTGTTGATGGGATTTACGTGCCGACTTTACATATGATGTTAAAGGTCGATCCCATACATCTAGAAGTTGCAAATGGTTTCAACCGTCAATCGTTGACCACCTTATTAATTTAAATCGTGGGATAAAGGTCACTAACCACAATTTGAATGTAATGTTGGGTTCTAGATTTTAATAGTAAAAATGGCTTAAAAGGCATTAATTATTAAAATTGGCAATATCGAAAATACTAAAACAAAACTTTGTTAAAATTTGTAGATGGCCTCACATAATGATAATTCGATAACTCATCCGCGTCCAACCAATCTCTACGAGCGATCCACCAAAAGGAACGTCTAAATCATAACAACTTTATCGATGGTATCGAAACTTGAGAATCGTTCTCAAGCAAGAGAGAAGATCGTATGTTTTAGACGACCCTATCCCCGATCAACCTAGCGAGGATGATGAGGAGGCCTATAACGATTGGCTGAAATACACTGAGGACTCGTCCAAGTGTCTTGTCTCATGCTAGCGAGCATGACTCCAGATCTCCAAAAGGAGTATGAACATCACGGAGCTTACGACATGATTGCCCAGCTGAAGGAAACGTTCCAACAGCAAGTAGGGTTGAGCGCTTCGAAACGGTTCGAGCACTCCATGCATGTCGTATGGACGACAACCAATCTGTTTCATCTTATGTACTTAAGATGAAAAGTCACATTGACCGCCTCGAAAGGCTAATTGTCCCGTCTCGAAAGAATTGGCCACGGATTTGATCCTAAATGGCCTTACCAAGAAGTTCGAGACATTCGTGTTGAACTACAACATGAATGCTTGGGACAAAAGCATTGGTGAGCTTCACTCAATGCTCAAAACGGCCGAGGCGGCCATGGGTAAAAGGGTTTTACCCGTTCTCAATCAATGAAGGTGGGAACAAAAAAGGCCTCGTCCCGCACCCAAGGCAAAGGTTGCAAAGGGTAAGGGATCCGCTTGGGGAAAAGGGAAAGGGGTGGCAAGGGTGCCACCCAAACCACAAGAGAAAAGGCAAAAAGTTGCTACTAATGACCCATGCTTCAAGTGTGGGGAGATTGGACATTGGGCAAGGAATTGTCCCGTCCATCTCCAAGAGTTGAAAGCGAAGAGGGATGCGGGCAGACCTCAGGTACAATAAACATGATTCATATTGATCTTAATGTAACATCTTCTAACACATGGGTATTGGATACCGGATGTGGAACTCATATTTGCAATTTGTTGCAGGGGTTCACAAGAAGTAGGGACTTCAATCAAGGGGATGTTAGCCTCTTCATGGGCAATGGAACTAAAGTCTTAGTTGAAGCTCGTGGGGATTACATCCTAAAACTTCCAAATGGCTTGGATGTTATTTTGAAGAATGTTTTGTATGCTCCTAGTTTGACTAGGAACATTATTTCTGTATCCCAATTAAGACATAATGATTATGTACTATCCTTTATGAAAATGATATTCAGTTTCTTTAAATGGTATGTTCTATTTTAAAGCAATTCCCATTAATGGTATTTATGAATTGGTTCATGAAAATACTTTAAATAGTTCACTGTACCAAACTAACACCAAGAAGCTCAAGTTGGACTTGAGTGATACCTATCTTTGGCATTGTCGTCTTGGTCATATAAACAAGAAACGTTTACAAACACTTCAAAAGAATGGTCTTTTAAAAACAAATGAATGTGATTCATTTGATGTTTGTGAATCTTGTTTACAAGAAAGATGACTAAGGCACCCTTTAGTGGAACTAATGAAAGGGCAAAAGATTTATTAGGAATCATACATCGGATGTATGTGGTCCTTTTAAGCCAATGACTAGGAATGGTGAAAGATACTTCATTACCTTTACCGACGATTATAGTCGCTATGGGTATGTGTACTTATTAAGGCACAAAGATGAAGCTTTTGAAATGTTCAAAATCTTCAAGAATGAAGTAGAAAATCAACTTAACAAGTCAATTAAAGTTCTCCGTACCGATAGAGGAGGTGAATACCTAAGTGATGCTTTTCAAGATCATCTTAGGAGTTGTGGGATTGTCTCACAACTCACTCCACCTGGAACACCACAACATAATGGTGTGTCTGAGAGGAGGAATCGAACCTTATTGGATATGGTCCGATCTATGATGGCTAGAAGCACATTACCTCTATCATTTTGGGGTTCGCTTGCTCTCCGCGGCCCGTATTCTAAATATGGCCCCAACCAAAAAGGTGGAAAGGACACCTTTTGAGATATGGCATGGAAGGGTTCCATCTCTATCATACTTAAGGGTCTGGGGTTGTGAGGCTTATGTTAAGACTCCCACCCCAAACAAATTAGATGTCCGATCCACCAAGTGTATCTTTATGGATATCCTAGAGATTCTATGGGATATTATTTCTATGATCCATTGGAACAAAAGGTGTTTGTTGCCAGAAAGGGTGAGTTCTTAGAAGCAAAGTTCCTTATGGAAGGAACTAACTGTAGAACAGTGGATCTTGAGGAGGATCAAGAACCACAACCCGATACACGTTTTGTTGAAACTAGCACTCAACATGAGGATGTTGAGATGATCAAATGGTTGATCAATACACAAAAACTTCGCAGAAGTGGTAGAACTAGTAATCCACCTAAAAGATATGGATTTTTCATGGATGGATGCTATGTGGTAGATTCAGATGAACCAACCACATACCATGATGCAGTGTCCAATTTGGATTGTGACAAATGGCTTGAGGCCATGAACGTTGAGATGCAATCCATGTATGACAATCAAGTTTGGGAACTTGTTGTGCCACCTCTTAATTCCAAGGTAGTTGGAAGTAAGTGGGTTTTCAAGAAGAAAACCGATATGAATGGAAACTTGGATACTTATAAAGCTAGACTTGTAGCAAAGGGTTTCACTCAAACTCAAGGGGTTGATTATGATGAAACCTTCTCACCTGTTGCGATGCTAAAGTCTATAAGGATATTGTTTGCCATAGCTGCTCATTATGATTATGAGATTTGGCAAATGGATGTCAAAACGGCTTTCCTAAATGGATATCTTGAGGAAGATGTTATATGGTTCAGCCTGAAGGTTTTGTCGATCCAAAACATCCTAATAAAGTATGCAAGTTAAAGAAATCAATCTATGGATTGAAACAAGCATCTAGAAGCTGGAATCATCGTTTTGATGAGGAGGTAAAGAAATTTGGCTTCATCAAAAACGCTGATGAGGCTTGTGTGTATAAGAAGGCTAGTGGGAGCACAATAACTTTCCTAGTATTGTATGTTGATGACATACTACTATTTGGAAATGACATTCCAACCTTGGAAGGTGTAAAAACCTGGCTTGGAAGTTGTTTTTCCATTAAGGATCTTGGTGAAGCCGCATATATTCTGGAATAAAGATCTATAGGGATAGATCAAGGCGGTTGATTGGTTTGAATCAAAGTGCATACATTGATAAATCTTGAAAAAGTTCAAGATGGAGAACTCTAAGAAAGGTACCGTACCTATTCAAAGAGGAACGATATTGAGTACGACTCAATGTCCTAGCTCAAAGGATGAGCAAGATAAAATGAAGGCAATCCCATACGCATCTGCTATTGGATCCATCATGTATGCAATGATATGCACTCGACCGGACGTGTCATGCGCCTTGAGCATGACAAGCCGTTACCAGCAGAATCCTGGAAACAGTCATTGGATGGCTGTCAAGAACATACTTAAATACCTAAGGAGGACAAGAGATATGTTCCTAATCTATGGATCTGGTGACGAGGAGCTCGTTGTAAAAGGTTACACGGATGCGAGTTTCCAAACCGATCGTGACGATTCACGGTCACAATCGGGATACATTTCATTCTGAATGGAGGAGCTGTCTCTTGGAAGAGCTCCAAGCAGGATGTGGTGGCTCTATCAACTACAGAATCAGAATACGTCGCCGCCTCATTGGCAGCTCAAGAAGCTGCATGGTTGAAGAAATTCATTGCCGATCTAGGGGTTGTTCCTTCCATTCAGGAACCCCTAGAGATCTTTTGTGACAACGAGGGTGCGATTGCTCAAATCAAGGAACCTCGTGCTCATCAAAAGACTAGGCACATTGAGCGGAGATTCAACTACATACGAGATGAAGTTGAAAAAGGAAAGATATGTATTCGCAAAGTTCACACGGATCAAAACATTGCGGATCCTCTCACGAAGCTCCTTGAAAAGGCAAAGCATGAAGGTCACACTTGTGCCATGGGACTTCGATATTCTAGTGATTGGATTTGATCGGTAAACTTTGTATTTGGATATGTGGAACTCTTATTATTTGAAAAATTATTTGGTTATAATGTTTCAATTAATGTTCCAATTTAGCATGTTTAATCCATGAGTAAATTGTTTACTCTAAATGTCCGTAGTCGTTCACGCTTGTGGGAACAAGTGTGAGGGTAAGATTATTATGAACTTGGATTGGTTGATATTCATAAGGATGAATATAGAGCAATGGGTTGCTACCAAGGTTCATAGATATTTGTGGGATACAAATATTGGACTAACCCGCATCTCAAATTTTACTACATGGAATCTTATTGATTGATCATAAGTAAATTTGTGTAAAGGCGAATATCATTTGGTATCCTCCGACCTGAGATACATATTGGGTTTTGATATTCACCAAGTATTATACCTTGAGCTTATTCTTCACTGTCCTGAAATAGTGGACAGCACATAAGGGTATGTTCAGATATGACACGAGGTGTTTGTGAGAAACGTATGTAGTCAAGATGGAATTTGTTCCTCTTATTTTTGAGAGTTAGATGTCTAAGGCCTGATAAGTTAAATCAACAAGGAATGATCATTCTGTGTTCTTGGATTTAACATGACATCTGTAACAAAAGGATAAATGATTGATTCACCTAAATCATTTCAAGTAGGGTACTTGAAAGGGATGATATATTGAATGGCTATAAGTCATGCGTATTAAGGGTAGTAAAACGTTGTTAGGCGGTATTTACTGCTTGCATCAATCTTCTATGAATCTTGGGCAAGTGGGAGATTGTAGGATTCTATGTGCCCAAGACACTTAGAATATGATGTGGTTAGTACGTTATGATCCAAGTCGGGTTATACCCAATGACAAGCTTAGCAAACACCAATTATATTTAATTGATGATAGATCATGCAATTAAATATTACACCAATTTAGAAAAATGGGTTTTCTAAATAAGTTGCATATGAGATGGAACAAATTATAAGGATAATTTGTTAATGAGTATTGTTATTTTTGTCATTTAAAAGGGTTTAAATAACATTAATAACATATGAGTGTACTTTAATTAAATTGTTTAATTAAAGAAGACACATGTCACATTTTAAATAGTCTAGTAGATGACTTATTATGTGTGACAAAAGACTAGTTTTAATTGTGTGTGTGTTCAAGTTTTAGTGGGAAAACTTGGGTTTTAAATTCATTTTGGCCGCCCCTTAATGGTGATTGGACCATTTTGGTGTCTAGAAAACACACATAACTTAAATTAGTCTTACACTCTTCATTTGACCACACTCTATACATGCAAGAACACCAAAAAATAACCCTCTCTCTCTCACAAGAGCTACAGCCACGAGCAGCAGCATTAGGAGTTTTGAGAGCTTTTTGTGTTAATTTTGGTGTTGAATCTTCCTAACAAGAAGGTGCTTTGCAAGGAGGCTTGGGGTATACAAGCTTGAGGGCTCCTTCCTTGGAGTTTTGGCCGAATTTTCAGCATCCTTTCTACTTCTTTGGTCGATTTTAGGGCTGCAGAAAGGTAGATATGGTAGCCCCTTTGTGGTTGTCATATTATGTTGTTTTATGTATACATAGCATGTTTATTCACATACAAAAGATCCCTTTTGATTTGGGTTGTTTCTCCATCTTAAAACATCATTTAGAACACGAAATTTACAGATTATAAACATGTTATAATCCTCAACATCCGCTGCGTTTTTCTGAAAGTTTAGAAGGTTAAACTTGTTTTCTTGAGTTCAATCAAACCCATCATATTCATCCATATGAATATCTACCAATCCCACTTCATAATAGTCTTACCCTTGTACTTGTTCCCACAAGTATGAATGACTATTGATGTTCTGAGTGGCTGATTTAGTCATGGATTTTAAACACGCCAAATACGAACATTAGTTGAACCATTATAACCAAACAATTCATTCAAGTAATAAAGGGTTACAATATCTAAATACAAAATTTAAAAATGATATCCATTAACTAGAATATTGAAGTCCCATGGCATAAGCATGACTTTCATGCTTTGCGTTTTCAAGAAGCTTCATGAGTGGATTCGCAATGTTTTGATCCGTGTGAACTTTGCGAATACATATCTTTCCCTTTTCAGCTCATCCCTTATGTAGTTGAATCTTCATTCAATGTACCTAGTATTTTGATGTGCACGAGGTTCCTTGATTTATGCACTGGCACTGTCATTATCACAAAGAATTTATAGGGGGTCCTAAATGGAAGGGACCACAACTAGATCGGCAATGAACTTCTTCAACCATGCAGCTTCTTGAGCTACTAATGAAGTGGCGATGTATTCTGACTCTGTAGTTGATATAACATCTTGCTTAGAGCTCTTCCAAAAGACTGCTCCTCCATTCAAGATGAAAATGTATCCTGATTGTGATCGTGAATCATCCCGATCAGTTTGGAAACTCCCATCCATGTAACCCTTTACTACGAGTTCCTCCTCACCAGATCCATAAAATAGGAACATATCTTTGGTCCTCCTTAGGTACTTACATATGTTTTTAACAGCCATCCAATGACTGTTTCTAGGATTTTGCTGGTATTGGCTTGTCATGCTCAAGGCGCATGACACATCCGCCTAGTGCATATCATTGCATACATGATGGATCCTATGGTAGATACGTATGAGATTCCCTTCATTTTGTCTTGCTCATCCTTTGAGCTTGGACATTGAGTCTTACTCAATATCGTTCCTGTTTGGATAGGTACCGTACCTTTCTTAGAGTTTTCCATCTTGAACCTTTTCAAGATCTTATCAATGTATGCACTTTGATTCAAACCTATCAACCGCCTTGACCTATCCCTATAGAACTTATTACAAAAATATAGGCAGCTTCACCAAGATCCTTAATGGAGAAACAACTTCCAATCCAGGTTTTAACACCTTCCAAGGTTGGAATGTCATTTCCAAATAGTAGGATATCATCAACATACAATACTAGGAAAGTGATGATGCTCCCGCTAGCTTTCTTATATACACATGCTTCATCAGCATTTTTGATGAACCCAAATTTGATTATCTTTCATCAAAACAGTGATTCGAACTTCTTCATGCTTGCTTCAATCCATAGATTGATTTCATTAACTTATATACTTTGTTAGGATGTTTTCGATCGACAAAACCTTGAGGCTGAACCATATAGACATGTTCCTCAAGATATCCATTTAGAAAAGCGGTTTTGAAATCCATTTGCCAAATCTTATATTCATAATTAGCAGCTATGGCAAATAATATCCTAATATACTTTAGCATTGCAACCGGTGAGAAGGTCTAATCATAATCAACCCTTGAGTTTGAGTGCACCTTTTGCTACAAGTCTAGCTTTATAAATATCCAATGTCCATGCATATTGGTTTTCTTCTAGAAAACCCACTTACTCCAAGTATCTTGGCATTAAGAGGTGGTTCAACCAAGTCCCACACTTGGTTTTCATACATGGATTGCATCTCAATATTCATCACTTCAAGCCATTTGTCATAATCCATATTGGACATTGCATCACGATAAGTGGTTGGTTCATCGGAATCTACCACATAGCATCCATCTATGAAAAATCCATATCTTTCAGGTGGATTACTAATTCTACCAGATCTGCGAACGTTTTGTGAGTATTGGTCAACTATTTGATCACCATTAACATCCACGTGTTGAGTGCTAGTGTCAACTAAACATGTATCAGTTCATGGCTCTTGATCCTCCTCAAGATCCACTGTTCTACTGCTAGTTCCTTCCATAAGGAACTTAGCTTCTATGAACTCAATCTTCTTGGCAACAAACTCCTTGTGTTCCAATCGATCATAGAAATAATATCCCATAGAATCTCTCGGATATCCAATGAAGATACACTTAGTAGAACGGATTTCTAACTTGTTTGAGGTGGGAGTCTTAACATAAGCCTCACAACCCCATACCTTTAAATATGATAGTGATGGAACCCTTCAATGCCATATTTCAAAAGGTTTCATTTCCACTTTCTTGGTTGGGGCCATATTCAAAATACGGGCCGTAGAGAGCAAACCAAAACCCCAAAATGATAGAGGCACTGAGCTTCTAGCCATCATAGATCGAACCATATCCAATAGAGTTCGATTTCTCCTCTCGAACATGCCATTGTGTTGTCGTGTTCCAGGTGGAGATAGTTGTGAGACAATAAAACAACTTCTAAGATGATCTCTAAAAGCATCACTTAGCTATTCACCTCCTCTATTAGTGAGGAGAATTTTTATTTTCTTGTTGAGTTGATTTTCTACTTCATTCTGGAAGATTTTGAACACTTCAAAAGCTTCATCTTTGTGTCTTAAGAAGTACACATGCCCATATCGACTATAGTCATCGGTAAAGGTAATGAAGTATCTTTCATTGTACCTTGTCATTGGCTTAAAAGGACCACATACATCTGAATGTATGATGCCTATTAAATCTTTTGCCCTTTATGTTTTGCCACTAAAAGGTGCCTTAGACATTTTACCTTGTAAACAAGATTCACACACATCAAATGAATCATATTTACTTGCTTTTTAAAGAATGTTCTTTTGAAGTTTTTGTATGCGCTTCTTGTTTATATGACTAAGGTGGCAATGCCAAAGATAGGTGTCACTCAAATCCAATTTGAGCCTCTTGGTGGTGGTTTGGTACAATCAGCTATCATATAATGTGTTTTCATATAGCAATTCATAAATACCATTAATCAGAATGTTCTAAAATAAAAGATGTCATTTAAAGAAACATGAATTTCCTTTTAAACAAATGTCATAACATAACCATATTGTCTTAATTGGTAAACTGAAATTATGTTCCTAGTCAAACTAGGAGCATACAAAACATTGTTCAAAATAGCTTCCAAACCATTTGGAAGCTTCAAGATGTAGTTCCCTCGGTCTTCAACTTGAACTTTAGCCCCATTCCCCATGTAGAGGCTAACACCCCCTTTCTTGAAGTACTTACTTCTTTTGAACCCCTACAAAAGTTGTAATGTGAGTTCCACATCCGGTATCCACAACCCATGTGTTAGAGGAATTTAGATCATTATGAATCATGCAATTCTACCTGAGGTTTTCTCGGCATCTCTCTTAGCTTGTAACTCTTTGAGATGGACTGGACAATTTCTTGGCCAATGTCCAATCTCCCCACACTTGAAGCATGGGTCATTTGAAACAACCTTTTGCTTCTTCTTCGCTTGATTTGGTGGTGGCGCTCTTACCACTCCCTTTCCCTTTCCCTTAATGTACCCTTTACCTTGGCAACATTTTCCTTGGGTGTAGGGTGAGGCCTCTTCTTGTTCCTACCTTCATTGATGGTGAAAATGGGTAAAAACTTTTTTACCCATGGCTGCCTCGGTAGTTTCGAGCATAAAGTGAAGCTCACATATGTTCTTATCTTACCCGTTCATGTTATAATTCATAACAAATTGTCAAACCTTTTTGTCAAGCGGTGAGGATCAAATCTATAGCCAACACTTTTGAGATGGGACAATTCAGCCTTTCGAGGCAGTCATTGTGGCTTTTCATCTTAGTACATAAGATGAAACTGATTGGGTGTCATCCATACGACATGCATGGAGTGCTCGAACTGTTTCAAAGCGCTTTACCCTTGCTTGTTGTTGGAACTTTTCCTTCAATTGGGTATCATGTTGTATTCTCCATGATGGTCATACTTCTTTTGGACTGAGTTCTCAGTGTATTTCACCTAATATTATAGGCGTTCTCATCATCCTCATTAGGTTGATCAAGAATCAGATCGTCTAAAATATACGATCGTTTCTCTGCTTGAGAACAATTCTTAAGTTTCGAAACCAATCTACAAAGTTGTTATGGTTTAGACGTTTTCCTTCTAGAGAATGGTCCTTAGTGATAGTGAGTGAGGGGACGGGGAATCATTATTTTCATTGTTATTGGTGGCCATCTACAAAATTTAGCAAAGTTCGATTTTAGTATTTTCGATATTATCATATTTTAATAATTAAAGCCCTTTTAGTGTCTTACACAATTTTAAAATTCTAGAATCCAATGTTATATTTAAATAGTGGTTAGGTGACCTTTATCCTATTATTTAAATTAACAAGGTAGTCAAACATTTGACAATTGCAACCCTTTGCAAGTTCTAGAGGTATGGGATCGACTTGAACATCATATGTATAGTCGGCATGTTTATTCCATCAACACCCTTTGTAAACCACATTGTAGGTGATCCATTTTACATGGTTTGCAAATCAAGTCACCCTACTTGCACACACATGTCAGTTTTCCAACATAAGTGGTTAGGTGACCTTTAACCCACAAATATGGTATCCCCACCTCAAATCACAAGTTCCCACAAAATGGTTAGGTGACCTTTATCCCATAGGAGTTTCCAAGTGATTCAAGTGTTGTGCAAAAGGATGGTGTTAAACTTGTTTATAAAAGAAATTTTAAGTTTACAAAATTCGAGTTAAGAAAAGTCTATGTCCCTTGTATTTGCATGCTTTCAAATACATGGTACCCTATGGTTCACTTTTTTATAAAACCCATTTTATTAAAATAATTAATCCTTTTAATAACCTTTTATTAATCACTTAATGATAAAGAATCATCAATTTTCAGCTTGTTATGTTTGTTAATAAGCTTGTTATGCATATCCAAATATCAAACAACAACCATAGAAGAAACAACCAAACAAGCATAAGAATACAAACACAAGTGCATAACCATAGCCACTAAGTTGACAACACTTGTTTTCCATCACAGTGTTGTCATTAGGTCTTCCTAAGGGTTAACACTGACACATCAAAATGTGTCCATGAACTCCCACTTGAATCCAATCCAAATGCTTCAAGTGTCAACGTCTTTTGTGTCCTCTTTGGGTCTTCATTGTGCATATTCTCTTACAAAATCATATCCTAATACAAATTTTCTATTAAAAGAAATGAACCTAATGTATTTATTACATAACCAATGAATAAATAAATTACAACCCAAAATACAACACAATATTACAACCCTTTCAAGAACAAAAACCAACATGAAAAAATCACAACCAACCAAATCCAAAACATTAAGGTCAAGGCTATGTATGCACCAAAATATGTATCATATACAATATTCAAGAACAACCATGAACTCCCTTTTTAACCTTCAAGTTTGGGCAACATGAACCAAAATTAGGGTTTCGTCCAAACAAATTAATCAACCATTTGATGATAATCTTTTAAGGTTATACTAAACCATGTAAGATAAAACATTGAAACATAAGGATTCATTCATCCATAACAAAACAGCCCCTAATGGGTTGAAAAAGTCCATGAAAACTAACTTTCAAGGACTTTGAAGTAAATATACCCAAACCGGCTCTAGATGCCATTGTAGGGTTTGTAAACGTTTATCAAAGCTAGTTAACCATTTAAACTAGAAGCAGCGGATATAAGGTCTTAAAAATGAGTTTAACAATCTGAAAATATAAACCATTTTAAACCCAAAACAAAACCCATGAACAAGATCATATTTATGTGAAATGAAATGTTATCAAAAATGAAAAGAACAACCAAAAGTGTCTTGAAACTACCTTCAAGAACAAGAGGATGTTGTATGGATGAGAAGAAGGTGATGATGCCTCTTGAATGTCTAGCCTCCAAAAGGGAAGTCCTCAAGCTTGTATACCCACAAGCTCTTGCTAACACCTAACTTGTTATGGAATGCAACACCAAAACCCTCTTCGTATGCCTCCTTCAAAAATGAATTTTCAGCAACTTTTGCTTTATACCCGAAATTTTCAGCTTGTTGGGAGAGTGTTCTTGTAATGTGTGTAGGGCACAGAGTGTTAGTCAGATGGAGTGCAAGAATGGATTAATGTCTTGTATTAAAAGAAGACATATAATCCTAAGGAGATGCCCCCATGGGCAGCCGAAAATAGTTTTGAAATGGGTTCCCCCATTTCATTTTTTTATAAAAACCTTACGCTCTTAAATCCATAAGATTATAAAATTAAAACCTCTTTTAATTTTATAACATTAACACACTTGTGTTTTAGAAAACCCATTTTCAAAATTGGTATCAAAATTATTTGTTTGATCTTATCAATTAATATATTTATTGGTGTTTGTTTCTTGTTATTGGGTTCGAACTAACTTGGATCATTAAATACTAACCACATCAATCTTGTATGTGTCTTGGGCATACATGATCCAACACAATCTGCTGTCTATAAGCTTGGGAGATCTTCCTCTGAAGCAAAAACAATTAGTCTATTTTCTAACATTCTTCACATGTTCTTGAATTTTCTTGTACTTTTCTTCTCTGGTGACTCCTGCATGTATCTTGAATGAAAAGCAGAGTGGTTATAACATGTTGGAACTTTAGAGCTTGTACAATATCTTTTGTGTCATAGAACAGTGGCCATTTGTATAAGGTGTAAACATCATTAGCAGACAAGTTAGTAAGCCACATTGGGTCAAATACTCTGATAGTCTCTATCTTCCCATCTCTGTTCAAAACTATGACTGCTTCACCCGTCCTCCAATCATAATACCACCATTTGAAGTGTGGAGTGAAGTCCAGAGGCATTCCCGTAAGGGAATCTTGGATATTGTGTGTGGGGAACTCCACTTCAACACTACTTTAGGCCTTCCAAATATAGGAACAACTTTAAACTTTGAATGAACCTCTTAGGTTGTTGAAGTCTGAAGTTCACCCATCTGGTGTGGTATTCTTTCTTTAATGCTGCCCCTCAAACCGTCCTGACATCTTTCTCGGGTTGGCATACAAAAGATCTAAGCATGCCAGTCGGTTAAGCTCGAACCCAGGAAGTGTCTTCACATCATGTGGGTATCTGAAGTACTCATCCCTTTCTCCCTTTTAACAGCATAGACTTCCAATTCTTCAAAATACGCCCTCACAATAATCTTGCCTCACACTTTCTGATGTCTCTCGACTCTGTAAAGCTTGATGTTGGCATTGTGCTTTGGAGGTGCACGTTGGGTTTTCATCTCAGCAAAACAAGCTACCCATTCAGCTTTCTTAATATCAACATTTGCATTAGAAGCCTGCATTTTACTTTCATCCTTCTCTTTTTCTTTCTCCATCGCCTCCAACTTATCAAATATATCACTGCCAAATGTTTCCCCCTTCAGCTTTCTTAATATCAACATTACCCTTAGGGTTAGTGTACTTAGGATAGTGGTCAGCTGTGACATCTTTAATCTCTATTCATCCACATCATGTAGCTCCTCATCACTTAAGACATAAACTTCTGGAGCATCTTTGACAATTCATCTGGATTTAATCTGAAACATATCAGCTAGCTACTCATCTGTTAGATCATGGATGATCTCTCCTTCTTCAGGCGTATAGCTCACAGACTTGTTACAATCCGTTGCAAGTTAAGAAGCATAGTTAGTTGAGTATTGAATTTCAAATGGTGTATAACATCATAGTCCTCAGGCTGTTGAGCATCACTCTTTCCTTGTTCTTGAGTTTCTTTAGCTGGAGCTGCAGAAGACGAGGCTCTTTTTGAGCGCCTATCCTTCGCAGCTTGACTTGAGGTTGATGCAGATGCATCACTTCTTGATCATCGTCATCATCATCTCTTTTGTCTTTCCCATTACCTCCAACTTCCTCATCATCCTCTTCTTCTGATTCATCATAAGAAGTCTCATCATCATTATCTCCTTTATCAGCACCATTGCCTTGATCTTTAGGGGCTCTCCCTTTGTCCCCTTCAACTTTAGCATAATCTCTTGTTTTTCTTCTCCAATACTTTCAGTGCATGGTGAGCTCGACCCAATGCTCTCTCATATGAAACGTTCTTCTCAGTGAGCTAAGTTATCTGCTTGGCTTGGGTGGTATTGATCACCATCTGCTGGTTGATCTGGTTTGCTCTCAGATCATCATCTGTGAGCATCTTTAGCACAAGTTGATTTAGGCTTGCTAGCTGTTCCTCTAACCCGATAGTGGGTAGAGTAGAGCCATGTGTAAATAGGGATTGGGTGGGTGTTCCTGCTTGGTAAGTAGTGGGTGGAGTGGTGGATGTGGTGAAAATGGGAGGGGGAATGGAAGTGGCTTGTGGTGGAGTTGTGTTGGGCATCGTGGGTGAGGTGGATGTAGGTGTAAGATTGGTGGTGGAAGAATCGGTGGCAGTGGAGATGGTAGTGGGTGTGGTGATGGATGTGGTAGTGGTGGTGGAAGATGTAATCAATGTAAACCTTGGTCTCTTACTCTTCTTTCCATGGGGTTGAGCCATCCTCTTCCTCCTTGAACCCTTGGCAATTGGGGCTCCCCCAGGGCTAATAGGCTGTTCAGGTGTGTAAGTGGGATAAGTGACATGAGGGTGATCACCTGTAGTACCAGTTAGGCCTCCACCATCGTCTCCTTCCCTTTCTCAGTAGCCACACCACAGCTCCTGACTTGACTGACGAGAGGCTTATTATGCGACTCTTCTTCTTCATCTAACAGAAAATCCGAGTGGATAGCCGCCTCCTTAGATCCACCTGGGGTAGAGGAAGTACTATGAGGAGGAGGTAAAGGTATGGTACAAGTGTCGGTGGCCCGTGAAGAACTGGCACTGGCATCTCCCCACCTTGACAATCATCATGGCCGGCATCATTGTCGTATCTTCATCAGCATAAACCATAATGGGTCCACATCTGATCACATCATCATGACACCATTCCTTGCGAGAAGGGCCACATAGTCTTCATTAGCCAGATGCCCAAAAGTCTCCTGATCGGGGGCTTCACCTGCTTCCCCGGTATACCTTCATCGTGCCCAAGGTGGTATCATCCATCACCTCAAGCAATACCGCATCTTCTTTCTGATTAGGCAACATAGGAAGCTTCTCATCTATAATCATTTGCAGGAAACAAAAATACATACATAAGATTTCCTTGCCTTTGTACTCAAGGTTCTCGATCAGATAGGAGAAGAGCATGTGGGAGAAGCAGAAGAAGTGGTTCGGTACCAGTGCAATGTAGCATTCCGGATTTGGTCCGACATCTCATCAAATCCTCCCCGCCAGGAGGCTACACACTTTAAGATCACGTGTGCCAAGTATTTGAACTGCATGCACATGTTGCTCTTGTTCAGTATGCTAGCATTGAGTCTCTAGCGTACTTGATCCTCAGAAAGCAACCACGAATAGTCAGTGGATGAAGTTTGGTTGGATGGGCTTCGTCTTCCCCAAATCCAAGACTCTCCATAGGTCTTCTTCACAGATCTCAATGTCTTGTCCGAATATAGAGCTCGGGATACAATGTGGTTCAATCAACCGGTCAACTGAGGCGCTTTCCCACAAGGCCTGCTAAATAGATCTGTATGGTGTGCACGGAGTCAAGATGGCCTTGTAGATCCTCGATCTATGTAGGAAGGCAATAACCCCAATGAACTTAGAGGCGTTCTTGGAAGTAGCATCAAGATGAGCACAGATGTTGTGCTTGGTGTCATCGTCCACCTTTCAGCCATATTGCTGCAACACAAGAAGTATATACATTATATTGGTTTTAAGAGTTAATAGTTGAATTTGAATGTGCTCATACATATGTACCTAGATCCTGATCTTAATGTAACTGTCTTGAATGTCTTACATTGATGTAATATTGGGTATTTAATGAAATAAGAATATCTGGTTGTGCTTTATAATGTTTAACATTTCATTAATGAGTCGGTGATGCATACTAACTAGATTATATAGTTTGTGATTGTTTGAATTGATATGCATAATGTTATAATAATGAATACATTCAAACTTGGTTAAGTGAAGTTCTCATGCGTCCGACTGGACCATGCGCCCCAACAGTGGTCATGCGTCCGAGTGGTCATGCGTCCGAATGGCCATGCGACTGAGTGTCCATGCACCTAAATAGTCCATACGCCCGAACAACTTCATGTGACTCACTCAGTCGCATGACTAAACATTCATTGTTGCGAATGGATCAACCGCATGGCTCAATCGTACGAATGAACCCTGTTAATGATTCAGTCGCCCGAATGAGCAACCCCAACCTATAAATACCACTTAATTCGTGGAATAACGTAAGCATTGAATACACTTCGACTCCAGACGTACCCTAGCCGTCCAAAAGCCTCTAAGTTCCTACTCCAAGTTCATAGATCGCAGTAGATCGATTCCTAATTGATTCTTGACGTTAGATTCAATACATAACTGTTTCTACGTGCGTTCTCACTGATTGGATCGCCAATCAAATAGGATTCCGCATTATTTGGTTTGGTTACACATTAATCAGTTGGTATTTCGTTCATATACCAGATCCTAACAAGTGGTATCAGAGCTTTGGCTCTTGATTACGTGTTGATTCAATCATTTTGATACAAAGAAATTGTGTTTTTTCTTCAAAAACACAATCTTTTTGTGTCAAACGGAGTTTTAGACGTTTCCCGACCATAAAGTTTAGTTTTTCCGGCATACGGCGGTTAGGGTTTGTGAAAATTCGAGTATTTACAGACAAAACACGTTTAACCTACGAATTATCAAACTTCAGTAGGTTTAGTCGCACCATTGGCTCAACCGCACGACTAAATTCATTCGCATTCTCCAACCGCACGATTGGACTCAATCGTACACTCATTCGTACGATTGAGAACCCTATTCGAACAGTTCAACCACATTAGTTCATTCGGCTGACTGACTCATCCACATTTGTTCAGTCGCATGATTGAACCATTCTTCTAGTTCGATCTCCCGAATAAGCCCAATCACATACCTACACACTTGCATACATTAGTAGTTGTTAAATAGTAAAGTTAAGTGAAATGGAGGACCATTTTCAGCATACACAGCAAGTAGAGATACTCATATTCAGAATCTACTACTGTTGGAGAACGAAGTGGAATTCACTATAAACCCCCGAAGCTTATCATGTTAGACGACTACCCACTATAGAAGCAACGTTTTGAAATCTTCTTAAATGGAGTAGTTACAAATTTGTGGGAGCAATATAGTCGGGGTACAGCATGCTAGTAAGAGTTGACAGAGTCAAACTTACATTAAGTGGCATGTCAGATGCGTAAAAGTAAAACACAATGCTGAGAAGAGAGAATCTACGCTTTGCCCACTCCGTCTATTCTGAAGGATATCTTCATCAGTATTCAGAATATACTCAAGCAAAGAAACTATGGGATGCGTCGGAGAAGAGGTATGACGGAAATGCCTCACTCAAGGCCATTAAGGCCAAAGCTTTGAAGAAGGAGTTTGACAACTTCTCTTAATGGGAAAGGAAGGCCTGGATGATGTGATCGACATTCTACCACTTGATGAGTGAGATGCACACTCATGGATAACTGCGTAGATGGAGTATAAGGTATCCAACTTTGCTGATGGTCTACCGGAGAAATGGGCTACCTTCGTTTCAAATCTCAGACAGAATGGATGCTCTCGAAGTCAGATATAATGACATCATTCTGAAACTGAGAGAAGAGGAGCTTGGATGAACTATAAAGCTCAAAAGGCCAACTATGACCAGAATCCAGCATTGTACAATGCCACTCCTCAGCCAAGACATCTGGAGCACCACTGCAGGTGCTTCATCTCAAGCTCAACAGTTCCAGCACAAACTTCTACTTGAGGGTCCGAAACGTGAGGGTCGTCTGGAACCCAGTATATTATACTGAAGCTAATGCAGCAAAATTGAAAACCGATAACTTCGGTAACGTGACTCTGAGGTGGCTAAAGAACACATGGACCTGTTAGTTGCTGTAGTCCACTCCTATGATGGACTAGTTGCTAGAAGATAGGATATTGTCACCTGGCAGATGAGGATTATGAACAGGTGGACGAGATGGAGTAGGAACGAATGGACATAATGCTGGCTTTGGCAAGTGTTGTCCGACGAGCTAAAACGTTTGCCACAAAGACCGGATAGAACTTAGTTGCAACCCAGGACATAACCTTTGGCTTCAACAAGTCAAAGGTAACTTGTTTCACTGTGGTGAGAAGGGGCACTTCAAGCAGGAGTGTGTGAAGCCAAAGAAGACTGGTAATGGCAATCCCTTCTCGTCCTTTAATCGTCAGGACAAGGCCACATCTAGCAATTCTACTTCATCAAGCAAGGATCCAAAAGCCTTGACTGCTAATGAGGATGAAGGACAAGATTGGAGCTTTCAGTTCGTCTCACCGGGAGAGTCCAACATAGCTTTTGTGGAGGACATTGATGACGATTCCGCCAGTGAGGGAGATATAGCAGTAGAGCTCGCAATGTCAAATTCTGAAGACATTGCACATGTGGTCAACCACCTGCCTAAAGAAGAAAAATCTACATCAACATCAGAATCACCAGAACCAGAGAAAAAAGATTCTGCGCTCATGGCCGATTCATCTTCAACATCTCATGTAAGTACTACTGACCAGTTGTTTAATAATCATGCTTTTCTGACTGTAATAAGTTAGAGAAAGCATAGATTTAAATTTTGCTAGGTTATTAGATCATTATGATAGCCTATAGTAATGATTTGGAACTGTGCACTGAAGCTAATAGAGCTTTAAAACAAAATGAACACATTTAAAAGGAAAAGATAGACCTTTTGAACAAACAACTTAGGGAAATAGAGGTAGTTGCCTTTAAACAAGAAAATGACATTAGGTACTATCTGAACTCCCTAGAGGACACTAAGAAGCAGAAAGCGGTTTTAGAAGTAGAAGTCAACTCCTTAAAACAAAAAGTACACAGTTGGACAAGCTCATCTCACATTGTCCAACACTTAGTGAGAGAGAAACAATGGGGAAGGATTGGGATACAAAGTGGTTCTCCCACCACCTAATACCTTGATGAACACCAAAAGTAAACCACTTAACAATAACCCTATCAAGTATCATGTGGTGTCCACTCCTTGTTAGTGACCCAGATTTCATAAGTAAATCCATGAATTTGACACTAAACAAAAGGAGGCCAC